>BSBK01005228.1:107500-620000 GCA_027943335.1 Chamaecyparis obtusa
CCTTGGTGTACCTCTTCCAACGTTGTGTGTGCTTCCTCTGAATTCAGACATCGAAGAAGAGTTCCATCAAAGTGTTTTCAAAATAGGGTATCTCCAAGGATTGTGTAACAAGATGTACAACGGATGAAGGTTTTCTATTGGTTAAGCATAAGGGTGAGGGGAATGGTCTTATCATGGAGGTAGGCAAGGAATTCTTGATACCATGGTGATTTGGGACCAAAAATTTCACACACCATCTCAAAATCCAATTGGTCATAGAAAAGGACCATGAGATTCTCGATAATAAATTTGCATCATGTACTCATCTCTGGCATAGATATCAAGGAAGCAACGGTAGCCACATCATCAACTGCTTTATTGTTTACTCTAGGGATCTACTAGAAAATGATGCTTGCAAAATTTTGCTTAAGATCTTTAACCAAGTGGCGGTAAGGGAGAAACTTATCATCCTTTGTTTGATACTCATCATTTAATTTCTTGATAACCAACTGAGAGTCACAAAAAACAATAAAACTTATGATCTTCCATCTGACAGCTTGGTGAACCCCAATGACCAAGGCCTCATATTCTGCTATGTTATTGGTACATGCAAATGTCAATTTGTATGATTTAGGGATCAAATCCCCTTGTGGTGTAACAAATAGAATACCTCCCCCCATCCTTTTTGAGTGAAAGATCCATCAAAGTAGAGCTTCGATAGAATGTTAGGGGTGATAGTCATGATGATTTCATCTAGGAAATCAGTGATAATAGGATGATATTCTGGAATGGAACCTTCTACAAGTTGATCGGTGATTGCTTTCCCTTTGTTTTCCTTGCATTCTATGTACACAATATCAAATTCACTGAGTATCATGACCCATTTTGTTGTGTGGTCTGTCAAAAAAGCTTTTGATAATAAATAATTGAGTGGGTCAATCTTTTCTATCAACTGTACTTTATGATTGATCTTGTAATTGTAATACCCCAAAAATGGGCTATAAGTTCATTAACCTCCTACATCGACAAATCGAACAAAATCGACATTGAAGTCCTAACCTAAGGCACATCTGAACATCATCAAATCTAATTGATTATCTTAAATTCTGCATCGGAGAATATTCCTAGTAATATTCCTAATTATCATAATTATCTTTAATTTAATGATTATTTGGCAATAAATCACATTTATCCTAAAATTTGATTAATTGAATATTTTCATATTTTAGATTTAATATTTGCCACTTAATTGTTTAATTAAATTTAATTCTATCTATTATTAATTGTATTATTTAATTTTGACAATAAATCAAAATTCCTATCTTTAATTGATTAAATTATTATTTAATTAATTAAAGCATGTTGTCATTATTTAATAATATAATTTTTAATAAAAGTTTGATAAAATAGTTAATTAACCCATAAATTAATTATTTTATTTAAAAAATCAGTTAAGTTGAGCATAAATCACTTTATTATTAAATTAATTCATAAATAAAACATGCACAATCATAAAAGCAGACAACTGTCAATTATCAATTAAAGCAAAACTCTATTTTGAGTTAAAGCTTAGCTTTTGCATGTTTTTGTGACTTAATTATCTGTTATTATCAGATAACTCAAAAATCAAGCTGAGTTATTTGAGTGATTTATGGCTTTTATCCATGCACCTCCAAAGCCCTGGATTTCTATAAATTAAGGCTTCAGCTCTTCATAATTCATCCACAAATTTGCACAATCACGCTGGAGAATTGAAGGCTGAGGAATCAACTTGCGAATTCAAAGCTTTGTGAGATCAATTTCAATTGCATAGCTTTTATATCTTAGCATAGAATTTCATAGTTTTCATATCATTGTTAGAATCTTCATTGTTAGATCATTTAGCATCCATAGCATATCAATTTATCATTCTTATTGCATAGAAAATATAAAAAAAAATAGCTTAATTGCATTCAATTCATATCTAGATCAATTGCATTCAAATCCTTCGTTTAGGTGTCGTCTAGGTCACTGATCTCGATTACAATCTGAGAACATCAATCTCGCACCTATTAGAAGGCAGTAAATCGCTTGGTTAGATTAGATTTCAATTTTGCACGATTTTGATTATCACTAACCTCTAATGTTTTACTGAAGTGTTGTGTCTACAGATTAGGTACAATTTTCATACACACAGTAATGACATAAATTTTGTGTGCAAAAGACTAAAGCCAAAAAAAATATCTCAATAGCTGTATAGTTGAGCTCATAACCCACTAAAGTTCTACAAAGGTAGTAGATGACACACTCCTTTCCATTGTCATCTAACTGTGCTAGAAGAGCACCCAATGTTTCTCTAGTTTCTCAAATGTAGAGGATCAAAGGATGACCTGGAATAGATGGGACTAACACTGGTGGATCAGCTAGATATTCCTTGAGTTGTTCAAATACATTTTGACATAAGTAATCCCAAATGAATCTAATTGTATCCATAAAAACTATCCATGAGGGACAACATCTCGTGCCCAATAGTCAAATCCACTATGGTGTCAATATTAGGAAGTGGAAAATCACCCTTAGGACAGACAAGATTTATGTCTCTAAAATCAGTATAGATCCAAATGTCCCGAGAGGGTTTACCTACTGGTACAATATTGGAGACCCACTCAGGATAATCTGCGGGTCTAATAAATTCTGCTTCGAGCATATTTTATAGTTCATCTTTTACTAAGAGGTCCCCTTGTGGACGCATCTTGCAAAAAGTTTCTTTACAGGTTTGATTTTTGGATCTACGACAAGATGATGCACAACTAGACCGGTATCTAATGTAGGAATATCTTTGTAAGTGCATGCAAAGTTGATTTGTGCCTTCTTAAAAAATGCAATCATGGATTCTTTTTCTTTCTCATCAAGGGAAGCTACAATGTATGTTATCTTTGGATCCTCTTCAGTACCAATATTGACTACTACTATATCTTCTATGAGAATAGAAGATTTTTATGGCAATAATGACATAAAAGGAAAGTCAACTTCCCCATTCTCTAGTGCCTCAGAAAGGTTTTTACTAGAGGATACGTCCTTTATTTTATCTTTTTCTTCATCCAGGGATGCCTCAAAAAAGGTTTTCACCCAAGGACATTTTATTATTTTTAGGATTTTTATCTTCTTCTTCATTTTTGCGACTAAGGGAGTTGACTTGGCTACCGAAGTAGGCTTGCTTGTTGTAGTGGATATGATGCTAATTTTCTTGGAGATTCCTTAGTCCAAAAAGTGCTAGAACTTCCTTCATCTGAATCACATATATCTAAGGCCAGTGGTGAATCTTGTTGGTTCCAATCGATTAGCTCAAGGTTGGTAAGGGGAAGGTTAGGTGTGGATAAGTTAGATTTAGTGATATGAAGGGCACAAGTATTGAGATCATATTCAATGTACTGGAAAGGGATTTCAAAGAACTCTTCCTCAGTGTCTCAATCGGATTCAATCACACAATAGTCATTGGAAAAAAAATTCTTAGTCTCTATGGAACCTAATCCTTTTACTAGTAGAATTTGGAAAATAAATGACTACATGACAAACTTTTAGTCACGTGACTAAACAATTTAGTCACATAACTAAAACTAATCAAATTCTACTAATTATTTACAATTCACAAGTATAAATGACTAATTTGGTCATTGGGTAAAGTCACAAGGTCAGAAAACTAAAAATGACTAAATAATATAACAATTAGGTACATTGAATGATGTTTTTTAGAATAAGGAAGCCACGATAATATAACTTAGGAAGAGTTGTAGCTATTGGAAGTCCCTTAATCTTCACAGAGTTGATGCGGCACAACACCCAACTGTAAATATGTGTGTGTGTGTGTGTGTGTGTGTGTATAGACACACACACACCCATAGTTATATTTAAACAAATATATAAAAGATGAATATACCTAATTAAGTAAATATAGAAATAGTGGATTATATTCTATCTCATAGATATAGATAGTGAGGCCTCCATGGATCTATTGTTCGTCATGTCATCATTTTCTTAAGGATGAAACCCCTCACTTAACACCCTTAATGATTGTCCTCACTACTAGTTTAGTTTTTGGTATAGTGGTAGATCCACAAGAATTAAAGATGAGTTACAATATAAATATAGCAAATTGTAAAGAATTACAAGCTTTGTTGATGTGAGATTTTAAAAACTTTACATATGAATTTTAAAGCGAACATAGTTTTAAAATTTATTACAACACTTGAATAAATCTTATTATGTATTGAAACGTTGGATCTTACATACTCCTACTAATCTTCTTTAATTCAGTTCGAATGAATTTAAGTTAAAGTTAAATTAGAGTTATATTTAAATTGACATACAATCTTGATATCTAAGAGATAAGATAGTGGATTTAATTAAGGACTTAGATAAAATCAAAAAATTAATATTTGTAGATTAGCTAGACTGCAATACAATTTTTAGCTATGTTCGAACCCTAGATCAAGATAGTACAAGAATGAGAATTGTTGAGATTATGTTTTGTCGCTCTCTTTCAAATTCTAGGCAAACATGTCAAATTTGGAAAGATACTACTCATTCGAGTATGAAATGACATATGCACGAAGTCCAAGAACACTGCCATGGGGTCGCCGTAGTCATGTGTTCTTTAGAACCTCTCTATACACTGTCTCTATAACATATTAAACTGCTACGACAAAATAATACTTTCTTAGAAAAATAACACACATGATAATATCAATATAATATTAATATACTATCACTATATTTTAATAAAAATAATAACAATTTTAATATCAACAAATAAAAATTGTATAATATTTTATACTAATTAGCCCATAAGGCTATTCCTAGCTGAACTTCACCGTGTAACCATCAAATCTCACCCACCACAAATTTAGATGCTAGGGAAAATGGCACCAGAACTAATTTGGGTCTACTGCATAACCTTATGCCGCCTGTGTGAAAACATATAATATTTGTTAGAATTCGGGAAAGCAACAAAATAACAATAAAAAAAAACTCCTGGTTACAGAGGGTTATGGTCTGTCTCATTTTGAAAAATTTCTAAAGGCCTAGGGTTTTGTGATTTTTTCTAGTAAACGCTTCCCATTTTTATCATCGACATCCTTGATAGCATCTCACAATTTAGGAATAATCTTCAGGTCAGAATATGTTTGATTTATTCTATTTTGTCACTAGTGAGTAACTTTCTCCCATAGGGTTTTATTTCCGTGGTTACTCTGTGTCTAAGGTTTCATTATACATGATTTTTTTTGCACTGTGGAGGGTTTTAACCCAGGGTTTTGTCTGAACAATTTTTTCTTGGCATTGTAAATCCATTCGCAGGTTTGGCACTATGAATTTATTCTAATTTTTGCATATTTGATGTGCTTGGTTGAAAATGGAGCATAAAATTTGCCCCAAATTGATCTATGTACTTCTATTGGGATATCGTGATGATCTATTACACAGAGGTTGGTGTTGTTAATTTTTGCTGGTTGGATTTGTTTATTGAGAGGCACAATGAAAATTGCCAATTCTAAGTAATATGTAGACATGTCTTGCTTCTCTATATTGTAGGGATTTTATGGTATTAGTGGGCCCTTAATCTATCTTAAATCTTAATGTTTAAAATCATTTTAATGGCATTCCCCTACTTTTTGTATGTCTGATACAAACTACAACCGATTTTGATGGTGTGGCGCAGTACTCATAACTCTGACTACAAAAGAGATGGGGCGTCATTAGTGTTTAATTTTTTTGTTATTCAAAGATAATGGGGATAAATATCATGTATCATTCATTGTGGAGAATACTTTCATATTTTGACAAAAAAATATTTTCAATTATGCTATGATGGATATCCATGATCGTTCTTAAAGCTCTCATTTTGGCAGAGGCAAGGAGGATGCTGGTAATTGCTATCGACTATGGCTTTAAACCTTCCAGTTACATGTACTTTTTAAGTTTGTAAACAAATCTAATGAAATCTTTTAGGAATTCTATCAAACAATCCATATGCATTGTCTATGCTTCCATATTTTGGTTACACGTACTAGGGCGGTTGTAACTACAATATGTGAGAAAAATTCTCTGTCATTCAATGTCTAAACTCTATTCCAAAGCTCCCATATTTCCAAGCAAGGAGGGAACATGATGGAAAAGGTTATAGAATTTTTCTTTCACCTACGACTTTCATTTGCTCGAATGTCTCTGAAGCCTTTTTAACAAATTCATTTTAAGAGGTAGCGTGTTCTAGATGAAGAGATTTATAAAAACTATTGTAGGAAGCTCAAGAGTGGGGTACAATGCTCGAACATGGATTCCTGAAGAGAAAACACCTAGGATAAGGCCGTTTAGTGCTTATAAGGTCTAAATTAGTAATACTGGCACTAGTAATTTAAATAATAGATATGACATTTCTTTGTGTAAAAGAGGAGAAAAATTAATAGTAGAAATCATTTGAAATATCTTTTGTGAGAATTAATTAATATTAGTCATTTTACAAATCCACAAGAAACATTTCAAAATAGTATGCATTTGAACGAAGACGATGGTCATCCATCTTTGCAATTTAGAAATACAGAATCGATATTCCACTCCTTCCAGATTTTTCATTTTATGGAACTTGGGGCAAGATGGACCATAGATTTTAAAGTCGACATCTGTGACAACAGTGATCCCTTTTTAAGAGGCTAGATGATTATTCAAATTGGAACTGGTTTTCCCTAATAAATCAGCAATTACAATCAAACTAATCATATTTTCACAATTCATTTGTATATTATATATGGACTTATAGTTTTGATATACGAGATTATATGGAAATTGAGGCTCACTGTGTGTCCCATGATGCCTCATTTTGAACATTTATCAGCCATGTGAATTCATATATGTATCATTAACAAAATAAAAAGTTTTTTTGAGCCACTGGAGGAATGACCAAATACGACTCCACTTGCTTTTCTATCCTTTGGATACTCAATTCTACACATGATAGGTTATGGAAATTCTCCACTTTCCCACCTTCAAATGGGAGCACACTTGGAGATCAGCTTCTGAAATTAGAAAGAGATTTTTTTGTTGAGGTCTGCTTCAAATAGTTGAGACTTGCTCATAGTTCCTTCAAGATAAAACCTAGATGAATAAAACCTCAAGCTTCGAGGCCTTGAATTTTCTTGCAATAATCAATCAACATAACCCTTCCTTGGACTAAGAAATTGCTATACTGCACAATAATTGTGATTTCCAAAAGAGGGATAGCTAGTGCATTGATGTTCCCATAACATAATAACCAATATCCACATTCCATGTAATAAGTTGGTTCAGTTATTATAATCTCCAAGGAGAAGGAATATTTGAAGATTTCAAGTTTATAATGGTGTGCAAACAAAATTTGTAAAAAAATGTATTGGAAATGACTATCTTTCTTTAGCAGTTATCAACCCAACATCAGAGGTAACAATACGTGCCCATCATGAACAACATGATGTTATTGGAGAAACAGTCCAACCTAAAATGTGATTACAATTAAACATAAGTGTCCTGAAAAAAGAGTAGAATTTTATTGTAATATTTATCTATTTTTTCACTGTCCAATCTATCCCTTCCATTTTTGTTGTCATTCTCGTCAAACTTGTTAGAGACTTTTAGTTGCATCATTTTGTGATTGAGAAAATGCAACCCTATAGATTGGAAATGCATTCTTTGAGAGCCTTGAATATAACACTCTCCATCAAACTCTTAAATAGGACCCATCCAGTTATCTCCACCACAGTGTCTGCCAGGTTTGAACATTCTTTTTTTAAATGCTTAATCTCAAATCGTTCATCGAGCTCATTAACGGATATTATTGACTCAGTATTTTGGCTTCACTTTGTTGATTATCCAAAGACTGGCTTCATCATTATTAGGGTAGGAGGAAATAAAACTTTTGGAGGTGTTTTAATCACTCGAGATTGTTATTGCAGTCTATGCTGAAAGGTTCCTGGAAACCACATTAATCAACAAATGCATGGTAGAAACTTGAACAAAATGCATCATGTTAACTTCAGCTATAATTATATTAAATTGTATTCTTGTCATTGTCTTAAGAGCATGATCTTGAAGTTTCCTGCCTTTAGGTGTCTGTGTACCCATCATTAGTTAGACAGTTTGCATCATAATGAAATTATTAGTCATAAATGAAATGCGGCAAAGCAACATTCAAAATATTTAATTTTTAGATACAAAATTTTGTATTAAATATTTGATGTTGTGATTTTCTCTTAGCAACTAGAGGACAGGTTGTGAGTTTCTATGCGACAAATGTTACTTTCATCCTTTTTCTCTAACTTAAGGTCTTAAAAGCTTTAAAATTGCATGGTATGCCACTGAGTTTTTCCTTTATTCTTAATGAGATCCTACCTTCCACAAGTCTTGATCATAATTTAAGAGGCAATAAAACTATTTATCTTGATAAGCTCATGGATTGCTAGTAGATTAATGGATTTCCTCACATGGAGGTATCTTAATATTATTGGTAGAATGACGATCTACTAAGGAGGTTTTCTATTCACTTTGTGATTATTTCAAGTTCATAAGATAAATGAATGATAGGTATATAATTTTTTATTGGCATTTAAAATGCGAGTATGGTATTTCTTGAAAGACATTTTTGTTATTATTATTTCATTCAAGTCTGGTTATTTTATTTTTCTTTTTTACAGTTTGTGTTTGTTATCTTTACAAAGATTGTTGATTTACAAATAATATGTAGGGTATGAAGGGTTTCCTCAATTAAAGTTTTACCTAGAAAATGTGATATTTGAAAGTGTTGCTAAATTTTTATATGGAGTAAGCAATGTTACAACCTTGCATAAATTTTATTATGATGATTGTGCTTGTTGTCCTGAACTTAAAACTATGATTCTTTCTTTAGTTTTTGGTATATCTACCGTTAGGGGTTTTTTAATATTTAGTTTATTCTATGGTTCTACTTATGGTACAGGTATTTTGGGTGGATAATACATTATATCAGCCACCAAAAGTGATAGCCTTCATCAATAATGTTGCCAGTGTTTCTTTTGAAAATATGGAGCTTCCACTTAAAACATTTGTATGGGAGTATGAGAAGGTATGCATGAGGCATCTTTTTTGCTTGCTTTTCTGTAATAGAGGTTATAATGTGATGTGCCCCAATATATATCTCAGTAGTATTAACAACATATTGTGTGTGCAAGAAAATTTTAATCACTAGATTGAGCTTTTTAATCATTTTGATTCATTCTTTGATAACTATGTAAATCCAAGAAAATATCTACAGCTGGATGATGATTTTCAAGAGGATGATACTCCTTTCCCAAACTGGTTGTTCGTCAGATCCTCCGAGTGTCTTGAACTATGTTGGAAAACTGTACAAATAAGCACTTCTACTACTCCTATGAAGTATGTATATGTGTCCAAATCATGTTACCTTAGCTTTACTGATTCTGTGTGTCTGCTGCAATTTTTAATTGTTAGTGTTTATTGGATTTACTGGGTTATGTTTACGATCTGAGCAATTATAGTTTTTGGTCTGATTCTTTAACCCTTATTTATTCTTTTAGTGCAAAATTTTTCACAATTTTTGAAAATGCAAAATCTGACAATAAATGTTAGCTGCTACAAAACTCATAAATTTTGTGAATAATTGAGAAAATTTGCAGTCTCCATTTATGTTTGTGCCATGCCAGTAATCTTGATATGCTTATGAGTTTCTTACATAATATTAGTCCCTTGTAATTTTGTAATAATTTCCCTGTAGGTGGAAAATGTTTAAAAAATTATTAAATGTAAGCACCTCTTTTAGACTAAGGAGCATGTTGTTTGATTCTCTATATAATGAGGTATATTGTAACAACTCTTTGATCCTAGCCTATTGTATTTTTTAATGCAATCTGGATAGAATGTGATAGATAAAGTGGAAGAGATAAAAGTTAGGCTCCATATCCTTCTTGGAGAGCTTTGAAACTATTGGTAGGTCAAACTGAGATTGGATATGTATTAACAACAAGGAACGTATGGAAATGTTAGCAGTAACCATGAATTTACTAATAAGGGACCAACATATAACATTACCTAAAACTGATTCCACGCAAGTTGCATCATAAAGTATATATATAAACATCTGTCATGACACAAGAAAAAGGAAACACCTTTTGTTGTTATCAATACGTGACCAAGGTGTTTACATGTATAAGAGATAATATAGTTGTATTAGAGTATCTTTATTCATATAAGTAGTATCATAAGATTTTTTAACAATGAAAATGGTATTAGACCCACAACGGCTATAAAGTGTACTTTATTAGGCTCAATAATTTGTTACAACTTCCAAGAAACTAGCACATCCTTTCGAAACACTTTTCATAATTACTTTAGTAGTGTCATAGCAGAAATTTCATAGATTTTTTGAACAATGAAAATGGTATTAGAATCACGATAGTTCCAAACATAGTTTAGCAGTCATTATTGATAAGTAGGAGATATTTTCCACACCAAGTTAAATTGTGATATTGCTATTAGAATTGAACTATGCAATTTTTGAGTCAAACTCATTGACCCATGTCAAACTCATTGACCATGAAAAGCATGCCCACATCTTTGAGATTGGTGGAAGTCAGGGTCCATGAAAGACCTATGAAGGAGATTGCAGCAGGGTTGATGAGATTGTTGTGATTGGACAGTGACAAGGCAAGTTGCCTTTGTTCGAAGATTGTTGTTATTTTTTAAGAGTCTAGAGTGTACAGGCAAGGCCTAATAAAGGTTCCTTAGTGTTTGGAATTGTAAGGCACTGTGTTGGGATTATTTGCTGTGACTATCATAATGAATGAGGTTAGATGACTGTCATAAAATAGTGTCAAAGATATAAACATTGTTGGTGGGATAGTGAGTAGCTCTCATTTGGTTTGGAAACACATTGAGTTAGTATTGACTGGTTAGCCTTAAAGGAAGAGTATTTATATTCCTTGCTGATAGGATTCAAGTGGAGATGGATGAGAGTCAGAGTTGATCCAAAGGTAGGATCTAGGGGTCCATAGGGGTTGGGATTGGTCAATCTAAACATGATGTTGCTGACATGATTTGGTCAGAGATGGAGTGTAAACAGTGTGTGGAGTAATGTGGGTACGAGTGACTTGACCATTGAAAGGTCTTGTGAGTGTGAGGATTGAGTGGATTGGTTGGGCGAATCCTATGTTGTCCCTATTTTTGGGAACCTAAGTGGTGTCTTGGAAGAAGACACTTGATGTGAGAAGTTGTATCTCACATAGAAGTTGAAGATATTTACCTTTCTTTGTTAGGACTTGAATAGAAACCCACCAAGCTCTGCACCATTTATCATCCAATTCAAATTAGGCTACATTCAAATTGACGTGTTTTCTTGTAGAGGGTTGTATTTTTATTACCGTTCTCTATAGACTAATATGAATAAATTGGGGTATTTTTTCTGTTTCCATCACATGAAATTATTGATTGGTACAGATCCATCAAAAATATCAAAGCTATTGTTCATGCAAACTATAACGTTTTAGAATTTCATGTAGATTTCAAGTGGCTTTCTTTTCAATTGGATGTAGTTTCCCTAAAAAGAGAAAGGAGTTGCTTACATCCAAACAACATAATGTACTTAGTGATTCTCTGCAATTAATGCAGGTAGTAGGAGTTTGCCACCATAGGAGCTGGTTTTTCCTTCTATGAGGATTTCTAGGATAAATACTGAGTGTTTGCATGGAATTCATTTCTATTGTGGTATGTTAACTCCTTATGTGAACAACTTATCTCTCTTTAACATTGGCATTTGTGATAACAAATTGAACAATATGTTAGCATAATATATGATTCTTGAATTTCACTTTTCTAGAGAACATCCATATCACCATCTTTTTGGGGTGGTTGATCTTGAAAATGGGAAGTCAGTTGTTGAACCATTTTATGTGAATCATTTTATGTAAGGAACATGCTTCAAAAAAAATGTAGAAAGAGTTTTTTAATCCTAAAAAAATTAGGGAAATGCATTTTGAAAACTTTGCATAAACTCGACAAGAACTTTGGTTTTAAAATGGCTTATGTTTTCTTGAACAATTTGGTTCATATCATCTTAATCAATACCTGAAGAGTTTTGATTTCAGGTGTTCTCTTGCTAGAGGAGCTCGTTGGCGCATACGAGTTTTTTGGCATTCAATCTATAGTAGACGCTGTAAAAAAGCGTATTGGAGAGGCAAATGAGGCAAAAGCTACTAGTAACCTAAATTGGTGGAAGGTGCATATGTCTTTACATAACATTTTTTCATTTACTCGGTTGGAGTTTTATTATAGCTTATAGGTTTGAGATAATAGTTTTAGAATAGTTTTTTGAATCACTTAGGCTAAAATTATTCATTTCAAACAACAATTTCCAGTGGCCCTCTTTATAATTTCATAGAGTAACTTCTTTTAACCACTGTATAAAATCAAATTGTTGAATTTGTAGTAGTGCTTTGAATAATAGATGATCTTTTTGTAGTTAGAATTATACCAAATCAAGGCTAATGTGACATTTAATAACATTTTGGTTTGTTCCAATATTATTTGTTAATTGTTCTCTTCTCACAGTCAGAGGCATTCCTATCAAATATTGAAGTTTAGATATGATAAAAGAACTAACTTTTAAATAATTTTACAACTCATATTTTGATGAGGCTCCAGCTTATATTGGAAAGTTTAGAATGAGTAGATATATGTGCTTATGTGTTAAAAATATATAATACTCATGATGGACCTTGAATCTTGTTGGAATCCATTTTATGTCAAAAAGATCTTGATGATTCTAACATCGACAAGTTGATAGTCGTGCAACATGTTACTAACTATGTGCTTCTATGTCATATGGGGCTCTGTGTGGTAACTTTAAAGTCTCATTGAACCCAAGGTTTAAATGTTATTGAATGTAAAGAACCATCATGCTGGTTGATCACTTCAGGAATATTTATGCTCTTAATAAGGCTGAAGCTCCTCACCAGCAACTATTGTTACCACATTGGGTATCTTAGCAATCTAACAAGCATATCAAGAAAATTTATATAAGCAAAGCCACCTTAACTTCCATCAAGGGGGAAAGTGCCCAACCAGGTTGCTGACAATCTAGATCAACCTCCAATCACAACACTCATGATGGTCCTCGACTCATGTTGGCCAACATTGTAAATTAAACATCTTGATTTCTTGGACTTCAACAAGAAGTTGATATACAGCCAACATTTAGTATGGGATCCGATGCAATATGGACTATACATGTTAACTTTACAGCCTCCCTTGAGAGCTTAAATATTGTTTAATGTAAAGAACCATCATGTTGGTTGATCACTTCATTGATATATATGCTCTTAATATGGTTGAAACTCCTCCTGGGCAACATTTTTCACCACCTTGGAGATCTTGGAACTCTAATGAGTATATCAAGGACATTTGAAGAAGTGTAGCCAGATATAGCTCTACCATCGTATCCTCATGAATCTAATCTACCTTGTACCAGCTTAACAGAGAAGATGGTTGTTTCTGGATAGATATTGTATCTTAAAGATGGAAAGTTATTTTCAAAAGTAAAAAAATGGGTATGGCCGACAACATTTAACACATTTCTCAATGCTACATCAACAAAAGTAACTCCTCAATTATCCCACTCCTTTCATTTTCACATCAATCCCCTTAACATATCCATTATGTGTTAGGACTACTCCTTAACAATTACTTGTGGGATTTTGGCAAGTTGTAATATCCCATGTATAAATATTTAATAAATAAATAAATCAATTTATTTAATATATTGATCACACATTAATTGAATAATTGATTAAATAAGTATTAAATAATAAATAAATGATTATAATAAATAAGTATTAATTATAAATGATTATTACTAAATTATTAATTAATGAATAAATGATTATAAGTATTAATTAATAAATTATTTAATTAACAAATAATTGTCAATGAAAAGCACAAAGGATGAATAATATAGGAACCGACGGACAACAAGTCCACGTAGATACTACCACCAAAGAAGATCATGGATCCCAAAGCAAAAAAAAGGTATGACTATTTTGCCTTTGAATTCTAAGGACTGAACCTTTGTAAACATATGGTCTTCTACCTTTCCGAGATTGTTGTTAGAGCATATTATGAGTTATATGACAGGACTTGTGATTGTAAATATTTATGTTAGATAAAAGTAAATTGAAGCTAGTTGTAAAAATTTGAATGTACATTGATGACTTGTACTATTTACTGAAGACCAATTCAAGTTCATAATCATCTCTTCAAAAGAGATATAATAGTTTATGTGATTGTGACATTAGAATTTTTTTTATGGTTTTTATTTGGAAGATAAGAAGTATTTTACATTAGGTTGTGAAGGCAATCTTTATGTGGAGGGATTTTCTTCAAACGATTTTGCAAAAGCTAACAAACAAGATAGAGCTAGAAGGGAAAACTTGTATGATCATTCAAACCATTTGAATTAGATTTACCAATCCATATTGTAATTCTTATCAGTTATAATGTTTTTTGTGATAGTTGTCAAAATGTTCAATTTACAGAG
This sequence comes from Chamaecyparis obtusa, assembly GCA_027943335.1. Classification (NCBI taxonomy): domain Eukaryota; kingdom Viridiplantae; phylum Streptophyta; class Pinopsida; order Cupressales; family Cupressaceae; genus Chamaecyparis; species Chamaecyparis obtusa. The sequence continues at coordinate 122,064 of BSBK01005228.1, forward strand.
CACTTCATTAATTCAAAACTCTTTAGCACATCTATGCAAAGTCCATTATGTGCATATCACACAATCATGGTGTTCCATGAGATGACATATCTTTTAGGCATTTTGTCAAACAATTCACATGCCTTGTCTATGCTTCCACATTTTTCATACATGCCTACAAGAGAATTTCCAACTATAATGTTTGATAAAAATCCACCTTCTACTATGCTTTCATGATGTATATCCATACCTTGTTCCAAAGATTCCATTTTGGCACAAGCAGGGAGGATGCTAACAAGGGTGGTAGAATGATGGAAAAGGTATCAGGATGCTAGCAAAGGTTTTTGGTTTCCTAAAGGCAAGTATGTTCATATTAATATATTGGATGAAGCTACAAGTAAACTAGTTCCACTCAGCAACATAAGAACTTAAAATCTAGAACAATAGATGAATTGCTATTCAAAATTGCTAATCTTAGTTTTGTCTCCCTTGATTACACAAATCAAGGTTTTTCTTTTTTTGTGCCACAACCTTATTATAATAAGGAGAATAAGCCACATGTAATGGATTTGCCAATGGAATAATTTGCTTCATCCTTATATTGTATATTGAATAACTTCACCATTGAGTTTAGAGTATCATCAGTCATCCTCCCCTTATGCTTTGCAACCCTTGAACTATAGATGAAAAAACTTAAAATCATGTTTAATGGAAAGTACTAGTATGGTATGATTATTCATTAACGGGTACTAGCTCAATGGAAGAGCACCTACTTTACAAGTAGGAGAATGGTGGTTTGATTCCATCATGCCCTAATATGACCAAATTAACGACTAAATAAATGACTAAATTAACAACTAAATAAATGACTAAATAAACAACTAAATATATGACTAAATAAATTACTAAATAAAAAACTAAACAAATGACTAAATAAATGACTAAATATACGACTAAATAAATGACTAAATAAATGACTAAATTAATGACCAAAATAATGACTAAATTAATGACTAAATTAATGACCAAATCAATGACTAAAATAGTTTAGTCATAAATTTAGTCGTGAGATAAATGATCGGAAATAAACTACTAAAGGTCACGTGACCAAAATTAGTCATTTATCTACAATATTTAGTAGTTTATTTAGTCATATATTGTTGTTTTTGTACTAGTGTTTTCCGTGGGGATACCTAGTTGTTTTAATGATAGTTTTCCTTCTAATTTCTTTTTCTCCAAGTCTAGTGCCATGATATCCCATGCTTTCAAAAATGGGAGTGGCATGAACATATTTACCCTTAGGGATCCCTATAGGTTTATCTTCTTCATCATCAAATACTAGGATAGGACATTATGCTCCATGTGTTCATTTGAAGGGGATCCCCAATGTTCAAATGTAGTCTACTTGCATTTCATGGTTTCCTTATCTCCCTTATGGAAGAGTTGTAAAGGTTTACCATAGGATTTGGGGGAGAGGAGGAGCTGACCAATGTACATGGCATTTTCAAACTTATACTCCCCCATACCTTGATTTGTGAATCTAAACTTCTTTTTAGACTCTATGTTCTTCTCCTGAGTAACTTTTTCCTTTCCTTTAGCTTGCTTAGACATCTTTTCCTTATCTTCAAAAGAATTAGGACATATAGGAGTTTCTTGTTCAACAGGATGGAAATACTCATTTAATGAATAGTAATTTGATTGCTTACCTTCTAGCATTTTGCAATACTGGAACGGTTCATGGCCTCAAGGGATTGTTATTTTGACCCCATGGTGTGGGAACTCTAAACATTGATGAAACATGGATGGGACACCTGAGATAGCGTGTATCCATGGTCTACCCAAGATGATATTATAGGGTAGATCTAGATCGAGCACTTGACATACTATTTCAATGAGGGTTGGGCCCACTTGTAAGGGGACTGCAATGAGACCTTTACTCACCCTTTCTTTGTTGTCAAGTGTTTTTATTGTGATTCTTTTATTTTCATCAATAAGGTCCTCAGAAAGACCTATGTTATGGATCATACTTAAAGTGCACAAATTATTCAGATTAGATCCATTGTTTATGAGGAATCTTTTGATTTGGGTATTGTGGATGGTCACTCGGAGATGGAGAGATTTATTGTGGCGAGGATCGGGACATTGGAAATCGTTGTTAGTAAACACTAGATGTTGTTGGGTAGCTAAGTTTTTGATCATTTCTTGGAACTGGGATGAATTGATAGTTTTTGGGACATGAGACTTAGTTAGGGAATTTTCAAGGACCTCTTTAGGGATAGGGATGTATGGAGGAACTCTAGGATGGATATCTGTGCAAGAGTCTTCTTCAACTGAGAAAATAGGTCATAACACAACGCAGGTCATGTCGATGTTGATGGTGCAATAGGTGGATCTGTAACTAGTGGATTTGTAGCGAGTTTTACAGTGACTCGAGGATGATGGGTGGTGACATTACAATTAGAATTTTTTAGAGTCAGCGTGCTTAAATGAGCTTTAGATTGTTTAGTGTGGCCACACAGTGAGTCAAAACCGCATACATCACTTTCTTCTAGGCTACCGCAAGTGTGTTCATCTCCTGAGATCTTGTTTGTAGTGTAATCATAAGAAAAGCCTTTGAACGATGAGGCATTGTTTTGATTGAGTTCTGGCAAAGGATTATAATACATTTTTAATTAGGCATTGGAGGTAGAGCCATTTTTACCTTGTACCTCAATTTTTCCATCGTCAATCAAATCTTGAACAAAATGGAAACATTTCATGTATTTCTTGATTTCATGCCCTTTAATGCGATGATAATCACAGTGTTCATTTTCCTTATACCAGTTTGATTTTGGTTGATTAGCATCAAAAGGCCTTGTGTTAGGATAAACCATCATTCCCTGACTGACTAAACGCCAAAAAATGACACCAAGGGAGTCTTCTAGCTATGTGAATTGTCTTTGTTGTTGTGGTCTATTGTTGTGTTGTTGCCATTTTAACGTGAGAATAGGGAACCATGATAAACAGATCCTTAATTTTGATTGGTTTGATAACCTTGATTATGCTGGTTATTATTCTAATTACGGTTATTTTGATCATTGTTATTGCGATTACCTTGATTTTTACTGTTGGATGATTGAACATTTTGGACATGCTTAGAATCTGTCACTCCATCATTAACAACACCATTTTTCTTAGACTAGAACTTGGGTTTATCGTTGGTGTTGTTAGATGAATTAGAGGGATAATGTTTAACGACTCCTTTCATCAAAAGTGCATCTTCAATCGATTTTCCCTTTTTAATGAGTGGCTCAAATGAGTTTGGGGAAGCCATTTTGATTTAGAATTATGACATTTTTGTAACTAGATTCTTAGTGAAAATATCAACGAGGTGTGAATCTAGAATTTTCCAAGGCATACAATTTGCAAGATGTTTCCATCTTTGAAGAAAACTAGCAAAGGTTTCTCCTTTTCTTTTCTTTGTGTTGCATAAGTCACTAAGTGACGCTTGGTGTTCGATGTTGTAAGAGTATTGTGCAATAATCTTGTCAGCAAGATAATTAAAATTCGATATAGAACCAGGAGAAAGATTCAGTAGCAACTCAAGTGTAGGTCTGCCAAGACTCTTGGTGAAGAGTCTTTGAAGGAAATTATCATTGTGGGAAACTTTTTGAGATGCTACATATAATTCCTTGACATGTTTTATAGCGCATGATTCTCCCTTGTATTTATCAAATTTAGGAATCTCAAAATTGGCAGGGAATGGTTGAACAGTGACTGATTTATCAAATAGATAAGGACATATCTTTGCAAAAGAGAATTCCTTCTTCCCACCTTTTTGCATAATCGTAATCATGCTTTTAAGCTCATTGATTTGTTGCATCAATTCAAGAGGATTGTTGTTGATGATTATATGGCCTTGATTCATTCCTCCTCCTAATCATGTATTATGTCCTTCGAGAGGTGGATGATTTGTATTATGTCTACCATGAATGTGGTTGGTGTTATTCGTATGTGAACAATTTTGATTCTTCAAGACTCCATTAGGCTTTCAGAAAATTGAAGCAGAACATCGTCCTAATGACCCTAGTTGATGTTCAGGTCTATGGCCTAGGTTTGGGTCATTATTGTTTACCCCATTAACATTGTTGTTGTCATTTGAGTTGGGCCATCTTAGAAGCTTCCGGATGTGTTCAAGCATATCATGAGAAGGTTGATTGATGTTATCAGATGTTGAAGGCATAATGGGAATGGCCTTTTTTTTGTTAGTTCAAATCAGATTATTTTCAAGAAAGGTTTCATCAAAGTTTTTAGGGAGCATGATACCCCTTTGAACAAGTTTTAGAAAGATATTAGAACTATTGTCTTGGATTAGATCTTCCAATAGGCTCAAATTATTATGATCATCGAAGAACTCTTTAGCTCACAGATTTGCATTGACTCTTTAGTCTTCTTGGTAAATGGTTTCCTGATTGTTATCCATGGTGATAGGTTCTTTTCTTATCTTGGCTTGAGATTGGGTAAGTACCATGCATGAGTGACCTTGGGTAGGATTGAGGAATGTTGAAAGATTGATCAACGATGATTGAGAGGAAGAAAGAAATTGATGAATTAGGAGCAACTTGGACTAGGATTTGGATTGGATTAACATGACTAAACCTCAGTGATTGATTGGATTTGATTTGGGATTTATTTGAATGATTGGATTAAATAGGAACTAAGCCTCAAAGATTGATTTGATTTGAAGGTTTGGAACGAACCTAGGTGAAACAAGGCCTTGTGATTGTGCAAACAAAGAATTGGATTTGATTTAAAATATTCTCTTATTTGGATGATAGACTAATGATCCCCAAACAAAATAGGATTGGATTAGAACTACTAGAGAAAGAATCAGTTCTCAAAGTAGAAATGAATTAGTGTTTTTTTTTATTAAAGTTCTATGTGACACTATTGGATTGATTCTTTCACCCTGGGTGGTCCCACAATAGTGTGTCCCACTTTTTTAGATATGTTGATTTTTGCTGAAATAACACATTTTTAATAAAATATGATGTTTTAAGCCTTGAGAGGTTCCATTTGAATGAATTAATTACAAATGGTTAGCTCAAAGCATCTTAGATTAAAAAAATATTGATATAACATTTATAATCCTCATTCATACCTACAATGTAGTCTCCTTCGCACCTATTAAAATGCTAACAAAAAATCACTTTGACTTTATGTTTTGGTAGATCAAATGAATCCATTTGAAAAACCTATCTATTTAGTATGATTTTATTCAGAACAAGGTTTCTAATGAATGTAATTTTAATACATATTAAATTCATTATCACTTTTAAATATTACTTTAACTAAACATAGGTTGATTGGTCATTCAACAACCTGTCTCTTCAAGACTTTGGGAAAAATAGTAAATCACAAAATAAAAAATATGAAAAATGTGTAGGAAAAGAGTATTTGTGTTACCATTCTATTAAAAATAAATAAAAAAATAATTTAGATATACACAGATCAAGTTAGAGCGATCCAAGTGACCTTATGTCTAAATTAAAGTTACTGTCACTTTAGAAGTTAACAAACTATGAAATATTGACCCAAAATGAATGAAACCAATTACATCCTTTAGATATTGAAGTTACAAATATAATCTCGAAAGAATTACATCGTTATCATATTTTTAAAAAAAAGTTATGTTGATCCAAGTGACAGTAACTCGTTAAAAACATAGTTTTTCACACAAACCACTTTTCAAAGGAGAAAGAAAAATGAATTTAAATTTTTTTAAGAAAAATATATTTAGAAACTAAAAAGAAAATTCTAAAAGACTCTAGTTTACATCATCTTCAAATTCCTAATAGTTTTGCGGCAACAGGTGTTCGAAAGTGAAGTTTTTTCTTAGAATGTTGATCTTTGTGTCAAATTTGGCCAAAAAGTGGGACACACTATTGTGGGACCAACCCCCTATTTCTCTATTAAGGTGTGAAAGATGGATTTATTTTATTTTGTTTTAAAGTCCAAGGTTTTGATTAATGCTCCTAATGTTTTGAAATGTGGATGAAGGAAGATGTGATTAAAGATGAGGAAATGCTGAGATATTTAAAGAAGAATGAAGGTCAATGGTACTTAATCATAGGATTCCCAAGTGACAAAGGCCATGTTCACTTTTTTCTTGGCAATAAAATTGGCAACCCAATTGTTATAGCTGATTTTATCAAATTTATCACTGGCTTCTAGAGTCCTTTGGATAGATTTAGAATAGGATTCATTCACTCTAGCCTTTCTATCAGTGGTATTTTTTTCCCTATAGACTCAAGAAATTGGAATTTTCACCTTCTTCTGCTTTCCTGAATCAGGGATACCCCAAAAGAATGTTGATTTTAACAAGGTAGATCATTGTTTCATGACAAATGATTTTAAGAGCCTCTAGGAAACCAAATTTTTAATGTTCTTGTTGGGTTGAATTTCTCTCTATTTTTAAGTAGAGATGACGATTCTCAGACACAAATGACAATATGCGGAGACAACCATTCCAGGTCAGAGATGACAATTTAGGTTTCAAAGCGTTTTTGATGAATCTGATCAGTTTATGCTTTCTAGTCTGATTTTTAGTCAATCTATTCAATGGAAATAACCAATTTTCAAGCATTCAAACTAGAAAAATAATAGTCATATGTCTGAAAACAATCCCACAAGGACAAAGCAACCTTGTAGAAAATAAGCAATAGAGACAATGAAAGCAATGTCTTTGAGATGTGTATATTCTTGGGGAAATTTTTATTGCAGATAGTCAAACACAGTTCCTACCCTAAGGAAATGGTAGAGCATGAAAATCATCACTGGCTAGCTTAGGCACACTTCAATAGCTAATCAAAATACTGTTAGAGTAATCATACTTTATGCTTATTAATTAGATCACTTTGGTTTAATTAATTAAGTCATTTATTACTCTATTTACTTAAGCTATCTTTTAGGTGCATTATAATTAATATATTTATTAATTATAATGTGCAACCTAGCTTTATTTTTTGCTTTATAGCTTTAGGGTTTTGTTGTTCACCTATATGGTTGAACCCTTTGTACATTCTTTTTAGATAATTCACTTATTGGATCATAATAGAGATTGCTCTTTGCATGTCCATAAGATGTCTCTGACTTTTTGGCCTCCATGATTTTTCTTGCTTCTGTGCTTTGCTTCTTCCATGTGACAGGGTTATGTATGCAGGTGTTCTTGGGAGATTAGTATTTCACCTAATCTAACATGGTATCAGAGCCATCTTGCTGCTCGCTGTTCGTGTTTTGTTGAAGTGTTTCAGAAGCAGGAGGTTTTCAAGGGTTTCAGGAGTTTTTTTTGTGGATCTGGGGGGGAACCAAAATTTGGCTCACCTTGGGCAAAAACGGACACCACCATTGTGTCCGGAAGGCCCAAGAACCCCTAAATCCATATAAAACTTGTCCATTTTGGACACAGTGGCATCTGATGCAAAATTTTTTTGCATACCAGGGCCGTACGGCCCTGGCACGCACTCCGAGACGATGATTTTCAAAAAAATTAATTAAAATTTTTTTAAGGGGCGGCCTCCCGGGCGCCACCCAGCGGCCACCCGGGCGCCACCCCACGGCCTCCGCCGAGCCGCTTGCAGCTGCAAGCCACCGAGCTCCCTCCGCTCCGCCAGTCTGCGGCCTCCGCCGCTCCCGGCCCCGCCGCCCGCGCCCGCGCCCTCCGCTCCGCCGGCCCGCCCACCGCCGGCACTAGCACCAGCCCCTGGTCCCCCACATGACCCGGGGTTTCCTGATTCAGCCCCTAGGCCCTCTGCTGACGTCAGCATGACGTCAGCGGACATGCTTTTTAATTTTTTTAAAAAAATTTGCATGTTTTTTTAGGGCTCTGTTTTTAAGGGTAATTGGGGTTTTTTTGCCATATCTTCTTCATCTGGAGGCGTATTTGGGAGTTTTTTATATCATCGGAAAGATGTTTCCGAGACGAACGCAATTATGGAGGTTTCTTTTCGAGTTTTTTGCCTCGTTTTTCGTACCATGCCTTCGAAGGCAGGACTGCTTTTTTGCCTTCCTGGAGCACCTGATGCTTTTTTTGGCATAACTTGCTCATACGGAGGAGTTAGTGGGCGAATGAGATATCATCGGAAAGATGATTCTTCTTCCATTTTTCGCACCAGGCTGTTGAATTCAGAGGTTTTCTTTTTCAGGTGCTTGCCAGAGCACCTGTCACTGTTTTTGCCGTAACTTGAGCATACGATGGCATTTTTTGCCAAACGAGATATCGACGGAAAGCTGGTTCTGAGACCTTTCTATTTTTTTCAGTTTGGTTGTTTGATTTTTCCTTTTGCAGGGTTTTTCTGCCAGTCAAAGTCACGGGTACTTTTTGCATTCTGGACACTATATCTCTCACATCCGGGCTCAGTTTTCAGCAAACTTGGTATTTTCGGAAAGTTGGTTCAGTGTGCTATTCAGTGGCAGAGGTTATTTTTCCAGATTCTACTCCAGGTTTTCACTCCTCCGTGTTTGGCAGTTTATGCCCTCTGGTGGAGTGTTTGGTTCTACAGGTCCGGGGATCTCTTCTTCTGAGTTCATAGCTCACTCTTCTTTCTTCTTTTGAGTTTTGTATATATCTCCACTGTTGCATTCTTTTTTCTGTAAACGCACTGAGATAAAGTGCCTACTTTTGCATATCTGGGATCTTGTACTCCTTGTGTTTGTTTGTACTCGCACTCAGTTATAAAGTGCCATGGGGGGATTCTGATGCATTTGCCACTATAGGCGCATCCACTCTTGTCAAGTGAGCATACCTTCCATGACATTAGCCCATGTAGACTGTGTTTATGATACCGCCCTTTATCCTGTGCTTGTACCTTCTTTTGCACATAGGTGTTCCTGTTTCTTCTTCTTGCAGATGTTTCTGGCATTGCATTTTAGTGTTCCTGTCACCCCGTTCAGCATTATGGGGGGGTTCACCTGTTGGCTCTATTGCTTCCTTGGTTCGGTTGAGTGATCTACGTATTCAGTTTTTGTTCCTATGTACTAGGCGGATGCAGTGGCTAGGCACCTATGCATTTCGGTGAGATGGTTCATCTACTATATAGACACTCATTCATTCCTATTTTGGAGGTCACCTCTTTGATTGATCAGCTCTTCAGACTTTGTCTTCTCTACCTGGTCATGCACTTCAGTGGGGGTTCCAGCAGTTTCTTCTGACAGTGTTTGCAGCTTCATGCTTCGGAGATGCTTCATACTCTTTCTTGTTCCTTTCTTTGGGACATTCCCTAGATTGGAGGCTTTGTTTCCTTCATCTAGTTTATTTTCTTGTACTGGGTACCTGATCAGGCCTTGTTGCCGGGACCCATTTTCTGCTTTCATAGCTGTGCTAGGTTAGCTTCCCTCTTGAGCTACGCTTAAGGGGGGGTGTTAGAGTAATCATACTTTATGCTTATTAATTAAATCACTTTGGTTTAATTAATTAAGTCATTTATTACTCTATTTACTTAAGCTATCTTTTAGGTGCATTATAATTAATATATTTATTAATTATAATGTGCAACCTAGCTTTATTTTTTGCTTTATAGCTTTAGGGTTTTGTTGTTCACCTATATGGTTGAACCCTTTGTACATTTTTTTTAGATAATTCACTTATTGGATCATAATAGAGATTGCTCTTTGCATGTCCATAAGATGTCTCTGACTTTTTGGCCTCCATGATTTTTCTTGCTTCTGTGCTTTGCTTCTTCCATGTGACAGGGTTATGCATGCAGGTGTTCTTGGGAGATTAGTATTTCACCTAATCTAACAAATACAAACATCACCAAGCACACAATGGCTCTAGTCATGATGTTGTATTATCTGACTCCAAACGATCATGAATGCATGATATAACGAGTGTCTTGAGGAGGTTTCTATCCTCATTACACTTGGATTATCACACTTTTAGGGGTGAACCACATAGCTTCTATTCTAGGGATCTTAATGAGGGTCCCCATTCAAATACATTTTTTGCGTCCACGCAAGCATGATTTAGGCCTATAGCCCCATAAAGAACCTTAGCATAGGTATTCACATAAACATGATTAAGACCGCAAGACCCTACAGATGTGTTAGGTGAGAGCCTTGGAAAATCTCAAATGGTATCTGGATTTCAAGGATTTAACTTCAAGAAGAAAATTTGATTAACATGATTTGGAGTGTGTTGGGATTATGGAAAGATAAGTACTAAGAGGGGAGGGGTGAATCAGTACCCTCAAAAACTTTTAAGACTTAACTTTGCAATAATAGATCTCAATTAACTGACTGATTCGATTGTTTGAAACATACATTCAAGTAATTGAAAATGTAAATTGCATATAAACAAAACAATAAATCATACATGAAAATCTATACTCATGAGACATATTTTGGTATTGTAGAAACCCTTGTTAGAACATAAGAACTATGGTGGGGATGACACCCACAAATCTTCACTACTGCAGCAAGTAAAGTATGTCGGTTAAGGCTACAAGTTTGTGATCACTTCTGATGATCTTACCCTGTTAGGAGTAACAAAAGATCGACTAGATCTACCTGGTTAAATGATTTTCACAACACAATGTATGTTTGTACTTGGTTAAGAGATTTACATAAGAACTATTAAGTTCACTCTATTAAGAGATTTGATTCTACTACAATGGTTAAATTGATAATAGTAAAGTATCTGTAAATAACAACTCAATCTTGTCTGATTCAAATCTATGAAATATCAAATAAATATCACCTTAGTGTGATGTATATGTCCTTCTGTTATGCTCGGTAGCCTTGTATGTGTTCTGATGAACTGATTCTTTCCTTTCATAAACCTTTTGTCATAAACCCTTTGTCTGATCTCCTAATGTCCTTAGTACGTCTACTCCTTCATGATGCATGATCATAATGACATCTTCACAAATTTATATCAAACTACCTTGACCTAATTAGGGTTTACAATATCTTAGAGTATCGTTGGAAAATGGAAGCACTTCCATTTAGGACCAGTTTAGCCCTTCGAGTAGGTGGTCTGGGACCATGTCAAAAACCTTGAGTGGGTCTTTGACTAGATCTAGCTTTTCCCCCCTATTCTGCTTCTCTCTCCACCTGTTTTTAGCTCCTTTTTGGCACCTTTTCCTAAAGATTTGATATCTTTGACCCCAGGGTTAAGGATGACCTTATGGGTCAAGGTCAACCTCGACCTTGACCTAGGTCAAAGAAGACCTCGACCCTGACCTAGGTCAGCGTCGACCTCGACCTTGACCCTAGGTGCAAATTTCAGATTCCGGAGGTTTCAGGATGTCAGGCTTCGAAAAGTTTTATTTCCCGCTTCCAGGTCGACTGTTTTGGATTTCGAAATGGTAAAATATTAAATTGTATTTAATCTAGGTCCATTTCTAGAGTTTAAGGCTTAATTGGAATTTAATTCCCCTATGTCGGCCTCTCTAGAATTTTGTACCCTAGACTAGTATAAAAGGAAGCCTTCCTCTCTCATTTTCATCATCCACTCACCATTGAATTTAAGCATAAGTGCAATCATCAAGCAAGAAAGAAGGAGATGAAAATAATTAAAGCATTCATTAATTCTCAAGCATCCAAGCATTCAAGCATTCAAGATCCAATTCATCAAGGAGATCCATTGATAGCCATTGAATGATTCAATCTCTTTGGAGCCCTCTTGTTGAAGATTCTTCCATCCACATTCATCCAAGCTTCTTCCTATTCTAAGATCCACTCAAGATTGGTGTTGAAGATGTAATGCAATTGATTTGAGACATCCTACATTCAACTCTACATTCATTTGGAGCATCCATACTTGTGGATTCAAGGATTCAAATCCTCCACAAGGATTTCAACATAAGCAAGGTGAATAGTTCCATTTACTTTGTTTATATATTGTAATTTCAATTATATTTCAAGGTTGATTCCAAACTGGGGTTTGACCAAGGCAAACCCCTCATCCAACAAACAAAACACTTTTTCTTGCAGATCTAGGTGCAAGAGAATGAATATTAGTGTAGATTTGAATACCCTTTTCAGCGAACTTCTGAGATCTGCGAACAAAATTTCCGTCAGAGCAGTGCAGGTCAAGGATGACCTTTTGGGGTAAGATTGTACCCCGGGGTAAGATCTTACCCCTGTCTTGGGTCAAAGACAACCTTGCTCTGAAAGGAAAAAGGTTTCTGGGTTTTCTCTATTTCTGCGTTTTCAGCCTAGCTCCGATTGTAGAATTCCTCGAAACTGTACACAGACATCAGAAAACAACATTTTCCAAATCTGTCATACTTGAGGTTAGTATTTTTTTTCAATTCAATTAATATTCCCATACATACTTACCATAACGGAATATAAGGTTATTCTCTTTCTTCATATTCTCCATTGATTGATTCATCTATGTATTGACCATCCTCTTGTGGTTATTCAATTTGGATCTTCCTTTGGGAATTTGGGGCTAAGAAGTATATCTTATATTCTCATCCTTGTCATATTATCACATTGCTCTCACATTATTCTTAGGAGATCACTCTTTGTTCATCTACATTTTGGTGACCGCGATTTGTTCTCCTACATTTTGGTGAACCCATGATATACAAATCTTTCTTTTATGGTGTTAGATCTTGCATGTATTAGACTTCTTTTATGTGTTTGTATCTCATATAAAATAAAAATACAAAAACATTCATTTGTTTATGCTTTGTGTTTTCTTAGTTTAGTTCATTTACATTGCATTGGTATATGAGCTTTACTACCTCTAGTCCTACCTATAATATTCCGGTTAGAAAAAGTCGTAGACTTATGGGTGCCTTTGATCCCGAGTCTTCCTCTCCTTTCCTTAGGATCCTGGATGACAATTTGATTATTCATGATTCCAACCCTATTATGGAGCAAAAATATTCTCACTCATCTCATGATGAGGATGATGCTTTAAGAGTCCCTCTTGAACAAGTACAAAAATTTTAACTGAACTTGACAACATGGGTAATTGGCTTATCCAAGAAAACCATAATCAAGATTCTATTCAAGCTATAGAGGCTCTTAAGAAAGTTCTTCATGATATTGATAAAGGTGTTAATCTCCTCCATGGTATCACTCACCTTGTGCATTCAAATGTTAAACCTTTAGTTCAAGAAGCTCAAGATTTAGGATTGATTCCTCTGGTTACTAGTGTAGAACCTTCTTCTATTTCCTTACCTAGTATTCCTACTTATACCCCTCCTTTGGTGACTACAACGGCTCCCTCTCTTCCTATGAGTGTTCCTCCTATATCCCTTCCTACATCACAACCTTCTTACCATAATGTTCCTTTTACTTATTATAATCCTCTTCCAACTGTGGTTCCAAGTGTTCCTCTAGTTGTGTCTTCCATTCCTGTAGTTTCATACACTTTACCTAGTGTTTCTAATGTTTCTATGCCTCCTATTTCCTCTAATGATTCAACAATCATCAGTTTGGCTCAAACTGTGTCCTCTTTACAACAACAAATTGCGTCCTTAACTCAAATTAAGTTTAGCATTCCTACATGTGACATGGGAAGTCCTTTATCCCCAGACATCATTTCTACTCCTGTTCCTCAGCAAGCCGATATGCCTCATCTTGAGAATTACAATGGTAAGGGAGACCTTGTTACTGATGTTAAAACATTTCAAATCCTTTGTAGTGATTGTTTTCATGATCATAGGATTTTAGCCAAGTTGTTTGCTAGAACTTTTCATGACAAGGCCTTACAATGGTATTGTTCCTTGCCTCCTTATTCTATTGACTCTTTTCCAAAACTTGCCAATGCTTTTATTCAACAATTTCAAAATAACATCGGTATACAAGTGTCTTTAACTGATTTGATGCATTGTAAACAAAATACTAAGGAAAAATTGACTGAATTCATTGGTAGATTTAAGCATTTGCATGCTCAGATTTCTTATCCCATTCTTGATATGGATATTCAACGTATGTTTATTTCAAATTTACAAAAGGATATTAGAGATAAGATTCTACTTACTGAATTTACCTCTTTTCAACAACTTTGTGTGGCGCTTAATCATTATCAATTACAAGTGAGTCAATTTGAGAGCAACACTCTAATGGCTCCTGTTCTAGTTTATAAGAGTAATGTTGCTCCTAATCCAAATAAATTTCAAAAACCTAACAACTATGTCAAGATAAATAAACAAGCGAATGCAGTTGCTGATCAAGTTGTTGTTGCATCTCACAATGCCACTTCTGCATCCACTGCTTTTTGTTTGAATCGTACGATTACTCCTCGCTCTGAATCTTTGCATTCTATTATGAATAGGTTGTTAAGTGCTAATATGATTATTTTACCTCCTATTCAACCTCTTTTACTTGCTATGATAGAGTCTAAATCTTTTGATCGTAAAACTTTTTATCAATACCATCGTCAAAATGGCCATGATACTGAGAAGTGTTATTCTTTAAAACATAAGGTTCAAGAATTAATTGATTCTAATACTTTATCCGTTGATAATTTTGATGGTAGTGGGAACAAGTCTGTCTCTCCTCCTAATCAAAACCTTCAAATCTATACGAATCCTTTGCCTACACATGATACTAATACCATTGCTTAGCCATCTTCTATGGATATTGTTTATGATTCAAAGATGGATGATCTTAATCACATTGTTAACCATGTGGAGCATGTTGTTTTGCCTCAACCTCAAACTCAACCTCAAGTTCCACCTCAACCTAAACCAAAACCGCAGCCTAAATTGAAATCTCAACCTAAACCTCGAAAACAACCTAAGAATAAGAGACCTTGGGAACTTTTGATTACCTTTGATTATTCTGAGACTATTAAAGCTCATGATGGTCCCCTTTACATTTATGCTAGGATTTCTAAGATACCTACGCTGGGTTGTCTGGTTGATCCTACATCTTTAGTCAATGTTATTACTGAAGAAAATCTTTTTATGAGAAACTTGCAACGTAATTCTTATGATACATCTGATGTATGGATTCAAACTTGTAATGGTTTTCTTTATCCATCATTTGGTTTTATTGACTTGTCGGTTGAACTTTGTGGTAAAATTATGAACACTACCTTTGTTGTTGTTCCTACTTCTGATCAATTTCAAGTTAAGCTTGGTTTGCCTTGGTTGAATGCCATGCATGTTGTTGCTTCTCCTATCCATAAGTGTCTTAAATTCATTCATGATGAAGAAGTGAAGATGATTAACCATAGTTTATATCAACCTTCTAGGCCAAGGGATTGTGCTACACTTGACTTATTTTGGCCTTCAATACCTAATTCATGTCCTTCTCGACCTGATAATCTCTTTCGCTCATATCAAGCCTATAAGCATCACAAGATTCTTGAGTTAAGCACACCACCGATGGATTTCAATCATGGTCTTTTGCCTACACCTTCCATACCTCCTTTATCTGTGGTTTCTAGTTCTATTAATCAAGCTCCTAGTGTTTCTTGTCAGTCTGCTGAGAATCTTAGTAATCCTCCTATAGAACCTGTGAAGGATCCGGTAGTTGTTCCTCCTAGTTCTCAACATATTTCAAACAAGACAAAATGTAACCAATATGCTAATGAACATCGTAATAAGCATCGTGCTCAAGCTAAAGCTCGTGCCTCTGTTATTCAAAATTCTTTACCTTCTTTTGATCAATCTATGCATGATGTGTTAGAAGAAGTTACTGCTACTAATGATGTTAAGATGCAAGATTATGATGATTCCATTCGTATCTTAGATCCTATTTTGATTAATCTAGATGTAGAAGATACTCTTTATGATACTAATGATGAATATGAAACTATTGACATTGATATTGATTTACCTAATATTCTTTCATCTCAATTGACACTTACACCTATTATCGAACATTATGATTCTCAAGAGGATCCTTTTTTGAAATTGGCTATCATTCCTATTGTTTTGGATATAGTCCCTCTTGTGAGTTACCCACCTTCCCTAAATGATATAGAACAAGATGGGGAGAGTAGGCGGCACGCTTGATTGGCTAGTCCTACGTGGTAGCTTTTCATGTGTTTTTCTGTTGTACTGTGCTTCTCCTGGAATGTGTTTGCTAAATGTTTGTTAGATTCTTTTATATGACCCTTGTTACTTTGTTGGTGCAAGGTGATAAAAGAATTAAAGCTGTTGCACTATTCTTCCACGTGTATCTTTACTCTTCTATATGTTGTTTCATGTTATGTTGTACTTGTGCTATTGTTCGTAAATGTTTCCTTGTGTAATTTGCTTGGATTTGCGACTTGGTAGCACTATTTCTTTCTGGTCTCCATGTCATGGTCCGAAAACATTCTTCTTTGTAGCTCTTCTGTATTCTTTCCTCCATTGTGATTGTATTTCTACTTTCTTTGGGAAATGATGTCAATTTATTTGCAATAATATCATATATATTATCTTATGATCATACAGACCCCACGACAGGTAGATCCCTTATGTGTTCTTTGTATGTTTATGTGGTATTTCCCTTTATTTTTCTTCGTTTGGGGGCATCTCGTGGTGGAAACATAATCATTGGAGTTGTTTATGTTTCCGTTCAAGCCATTGCTCCTGTTAAAGTGTTAGAAATGTCTTTAACATGGGGGCATACGCTCTGCTCACCTGTTGCACACACACACTTTCAATATACATATATTTTTCAAGGTACTTTTTCTCCCTTTATGGATTAGTGACTAATTCTTAAAGCATGGATTTTCATTTTATAGGATCTCTTGATCCATCCAGTTTCAAAATTTTGATCGCTTAAGGTCAAAGGTGTCCATAAGACTGGATCTTTTTTTCTTTTTGTTTTACTCTTGTGGAATAGAATATACCTAGGGGTGAATCTTTGATGGGTTGACTAGTGAATAGCCACATTCACTAGGCAATTCAATTCCATCTTTCCAGTTATGCTATTTCCTTGTGTGGTTCACAGTAGGACATAAGTTCTCATTGGGCAAGATAATCACACACACACACACTCTCTCTCTCTCTCTCTCTCTCTCTCTCTCTCTCTCTCTCTCTCTCTCTCTCTCTCTCGCTCGCTCGCTCTTTTAGAAATGTCTCTCTTATTGTGATCTTGGAGTTGATGAAGATTTGAGTCCTTGGGGGCTTGAGGATTTTTTGTCGCTTTGATTTCAATAAGATTATCTTTTTCATTATGATCTCCTTTACCAAGAGTTTGCATTGAGTCCATTCTCTTGCTAAAGTGGGGGCTAAATGTATCATCTGAAAATGGAAGAACTTCCATTTAGGATCGGATTAGCCCTCTGAGTAGGTGGTCTGGGGTCATGTCAAGCGCCTTGAGTGGGTCTTTGACTGGATCTAGCTTTTCCCCCCTATTCTGCTTCTCTTTCCGCCTATTTCCAGCTCCTTTTAGGAACCTTTTCCTAAAGATCTAAGATCTTTGACCTTAGGGTTAAGGACGACCTCAAATTTGACCTAGGTCAAGGACGACCTCAACCTTGACCTAGGTTAGAGTCGACCTCGATCCTGATCCTAGGTCCAAATTTTAAATTCCGGAGGTTTCAGGATGTCGGGCTTCGGAAAGTTTTATTTCCCGCTTCTGGGTCGGCTGTTTCGGATTTTGGAATAATAAACTCTTAAATTGTATTTAATCTAGGTCCATTTCCAGGGGTTAAGGCTTAATTAGAATTTAATTTCCCTATGTCTGCCTCTCTAGAATTTTGTGCCCTAGACTAGTATAAAAGGAAGCCTTCTTCTCTCATTTTCATCATCCACTCACCATTGAATTCAAGCATTAGTGCAATCAAGTGATCAATCAATCATCAAGAAAGAAAGGAGAAGGAAAACATTCAATCATTCATTCATCCTCAAGCATCCAAGCATTCAGGCATTCAAGATCCAATTCATCAAGAAGATCCATTGATAGCCATTGAAGGATTCAATCTCTTTGGAGTCCTCTTGTTGAAGATTCCTCCATCCACATTCATCCAAGTTTCTTACTATTCCAAGATCCACTCAAGATTGGTATTGAAGATCTAATGCAATTGATTTGACACATCCTACATTCAACTCTAGATTCATTTGGAGCATCCATACTTGTGGATTCAAGGATTTGAATCCTCCACAAGGATTTCAACATAAGCAAGGTGAATAGTTCTATTTACTTTGTTTATATATTGTAATTTCAATTATATTTCAAGGTTGATTCCAAACCAAGGTTTGACCAAGGTGAACCCCTCATCCAACAAACAAAACCTGTTTTCTTGCAGATCCAGCTGTGGGACAACGAATATCAGTGCAGATCTGAGTACCCTTTTCAGCAAACTTTTGGGATTCGTGAACAAAATTTCTGTCAGAGCAGTGTAGGTCAAGGATGACCTTTTGGGGTAAAATTGTACCCCGGGGTAAGATCTTACCCCTGTCTTAGGTCAAAGATGATCTTTCTCCGAAAGGCAAAAGGTTTTTGGGTTTTCTTTGTTTTTACATTTCCAGCCTAGATCCGGTTGCAAAATTCCCCAAAACTGTGTAATACCCTCTCCGATGATTATACTTGGACTTTTATTTGTACACTTTCATTATGATGGTTAGAACTATATGTTTACATTTTTTCTTATTTAGAGGATGATACACTTATCAGATGCTTAGATACACTTATTTATTGTTATCATTTATATGTTTATGAAGTTTGAAAACATCTATATTTACATGATTTATAAAGCTAACCCAAGGATTTGAATCTAACCATTATTATCTATGATGTCTTATGTTTTCATGTGTATAAGATGTTTAATGTGTGTTCATGACTCAGGACGAAGTCATAGTTACTCACTTAGTTGAGGTCCACACGATGTATTGATCCTGGTCATCTGTCTTCATATGTCTGTGTATATATATATTTGCACAGGTGTTTCTT
This sequence comes from Chamaecyparis obtusa, assembly GCA_027943335.1. NCBI lineage: Eukaryota > Viridiplantae > Streptophyta > Pinopsida > Cupressales > Cupressaceae > Chamaecyparis > Chamaecyparis obtusa. The sequence goes on from BSBK01005228.1 coordinate 140,877, forward strand.
CTCAGTGATGTAGGACTGCAGGTACTGGGTATCATCTCCACCTGGTCTCACAGGTCTGAGCGATCCCTCAAATCCTCGATCGTTGTTGTTGTTACAAAGATATCACCAAGGTTCCATGAGAAGGAACTCAACCTTTGACCCTTTTGACCCTTAGGCGGGGAGTTCCTGAGTCAGTCCCTTGTGTTGTTGATGTATCATTGTGTATATCAGTTTGTTGGATTATGGTGATCTTGTTGCTTGTTCTTGTCTCTTGCATTTTAGGAGACTAAGGTTTGGATATGGTAGCTTTAATTTTTCTTAATGATATGCTCAATCGTTGCTAGTAGATAATTTATATGAGCTATTATTAATGCAAGTATAGGATGTTGTGATTGATTTTACTAATCTTGTTAGAACATCTTGTGTTAGTGATCACCATATATATATATATATATATATCATGATTTTACTTTGTATGGAATATGATTTATTATTTGATTGGATAATAATATTTTATAATACCATAATAGTAAGATGTTTATAATATTAATAATAATATTGTTTTTAATAATATTATAACAATATATGTACACATAAGCAATATGGGTGCACACGTATGCCTATGGTTACATATATCTATATAATATGGTGTGAAAGTAATTGTATTTTAAATAAAAATAATAAATAAATTATTTACTTGAAGGATTAATTATTTACTTGAAGGATTAATTATTACATGGTAAATCTTTTACCATAGCTTTAGTAAATAAGGATATAAGTAATAATAGTAATAAATGATTTCATTTTCCTTAAATAAAGGAAAATAACATTAGTTTATTAATATTTATGAAGCTCTCATATTAGATTTTATTATTAATAATATTAAATTATCTATTCCCTTCCCGTGAATGGCTTTAATGAAATTAATTAAATCCTAAACTATAAACTACCTTTTAGTTGGGATGGTTGCATCGGTTGATTTTCCCGTGCAACCAATCCTTCAACCTATTTACAAGAGAGATCTTTGAAGGATGGGGAAGTGGGCTGTAAATTATACTGAGGAATTTAGATAGTTGCTTTGAGAGGATATTGTATTTAGGAGGATTATAGTACTCTAGGAGAGGAACTATATTATTCTTGAAATGATAGTTTGATTGTGAGTTTCCAGTAGAAGGTTGGTGCTTGCATCCAAGAGGAATTTGGAGAAGTGCTGGAAGGAGATGGAAGAGAGTTGAATTAGCCTTCATCAATGGTTTTCTTTGCCAGAAGCTAGGTAGGAGCTATCCTGAAAGATGCTCCTCCTTATTTGATTTTCCAATTTCTTTAAATCTTCCTTTGTGTTGTCCTCTGTGAATTTGAAATGAATATATTAGGTCATGTCTGCAATTTTGTGTAGGAGAAAGGATAGTGTGTTGAAAACTATTACTGTATAAATAATTATCTTTTTTCTTTGTGTGTTGCTATGATTCCTGTGATGCTATATTATTTGTTTACTTTCTGGATAATATAGAACTATGATTTATATTGGGAAATATGTCACTACCCTTTTTGTCTATCTCTTTCCCAGATCAAATTTATTTAAACAATCATCTTACCTATGACTGTCCTAACATGATAGATTTCTGCCCTCTAGATAGACCCGTACTCAGATGTGTATAACTTGATTATGATCAAAACTCTTCAATCTCTTCGGTGAGGATGGGTGTAATTAGGTTTTTCAAAACATATTTAAAGCTCATCAAAATCCAACGGTTGAATTGAAAGTTATGGTCCCCGCACTGAGTGTCATGTTTTCTGATACTGTATTGTTTGTCAATCAGAGATCTCTATTTTCAAACTCTTGTATATCCCTACATTCAAACACTTAGTGGAACATACTTATATAGTAATAGGCTTCTCCCATAATCTATAATAACCAAAGAAATTGGAGAGCCTATGTGCTCATTTAAACTTCAAAACAATTAACTAATTGCACCAAATCAATAATAGGGACAATCAATGTAAATGAGGACTTCCTCTATTCAAAGCCTCATAAAAACAAATTAAACCTGTATGTAAATGGTTAGCAATAGAAACCAATACCATTTCAATCCATTTCGAATCACATTTACATTGGAATGGAGATTATTCAAATACAAAAGGGCTGGCTATAACCTCATGGAAGAGAACAAGAAAGTTATAGAGCTTTTCATTTGTATTCAAAGAAAACTTTATTTCCCTCTCTCTTCCACACACCAAACCCTCTAAAAATCTCTTCAAATTTTAGTGTTATGTGTTTATGATCTTTTGGTAAGGGTAGGAAACCTAACTTGTCACTTAGAGTTTCTACCTAGCTTTAGAACCTTTTGGGAAAGGGTTTGTACTTTAATTTTCTTTTCAGTTGTTATTTGGGAAAGATTACTCCAACCCTAGGTATGACCTAGATATCACTTTCTTGTGGACCTTGGTGTTTATCTCCTAGCACGAGGGAGTGGGCCTTTTGGTATCCACGTGGTTGGGTGGTAATTCTTTTATCGAGGTACCTTTCACAGTTGCAGAGCTTATGGATTCTTGCTTGCGTATTGTTCCAGTTTTGAAGGAAGAAGACTTTGTATTTATCTTTCATTATTCTCAAATGTAAAGCTATTATTACGTCCTAGAGGAAATGAATGTAATGTAACATTTAATGTATTTCAATTTGATTTAATTTGGATGGGTAGATTTAGGGAAAAGAAAAGGGAATGGTGAACTTTATGTAAATCATGTTGTTGGAAAAGCAAAAGCAGTTTCATATATGTTTCAAGCAAAGTGGCATGTTTCTTATTACTATTGTTCTAGAAAAGTTAGTAAAACAAATGTGTTAATTTCATATGAGAAATAGTGTAACTCCTAGATAAATTCTTTACAAATGATTATGCTTTAAATGTTTATGAAAGAAGGCTTAGGGAATATTGATGGAATCAATTGGTTAGTAATCAAATGATAGCATTTATATTTCTCTCTAAAGAATTTCAAAGGTTATGCGATAAGAGTTAGTACACATAATGATCTTAAAATAATCATAAATGTACTATTAGGGAACCTTGGAAGGATTGTAAGTTAAATGATGTTTATGGATTGTTCATGCAAATCTTTTAAAGTTCAATTTTTTTCATAAATCGTTACTTAGGTTTTCTTTTCTAAAGAGAATCTTTGTTCTCTTTCCTGGTTCCCTTGCGGGGCATGACAAACTGCACATAGACATCAGAAAATAGCATTTTCCAGATCTGTCATACTTGAGGCTAGTATTTGTTTTCATTTCAATTAAGATTCCAATACATACTTACCATAACAGATTATAAGGTTATCCTCTTTCTTCATATTCTCCATCGATTGATTCATCTATGTATTGACCATCCTCTTGTGGTTAATCAATTTGGATCTTCCTTTGGGAATTTGGGGCTAAGAAGTATATCTTATATTCCCATCCTTGTCATATTATCACATTACTCTCACATTCTTCTTAGGATAGCACTCTTTGTTCATCTACATTTTGGTAACCACGATTTGTTCTCCTACAATTAGAAAACCTAAGATTAAGAAAATAACCTAGATCTGACATTACATAGGAATCATCACCAAATTCAATGATTACATCCACATTAAATATTGTCTCGATCTTGGTAAACCATTTTCCTAATCGAATTAAACTATTTGCATAGATGTATGTGCCATTCTTGATTACTATGTCATTTCCTACTTTACTCGGTAATCACTGCATTCATCATTTGGTAAATTATTGATTCTTGATTCATAAGAATGCTCAATGATCACTAGCTTGGCACTCGGTAAATGTTTGACGCTCGGTGAGTGTGCTCAGTCAAACCTATATTCGGTTAACTTGAAGTTTTGCCTTGACTTTTCTCAGTGTAAAGGCTTTTTATGCTTGATTGACTGTTTTGTTTGTCTCCTTATTCCAACCTTTATCGACTGAATAACTGATTGATACTAATGGCAATCCATTAATTCTCAAATAGAGATAACAATCTTCCCCTTTGGCATTAGTATCAAAACCTTATGTATATGTACCGATTGCAAAAAAAAAAAATATAGACCCAAAAATATACTAACTCCATATGTACACTGACTATACACTAACTCCCCCTTTGGGCATGCTTTCAATTGTGAAGTACAAAATGGCATATATATATAAATCTATATACATAGACTTTCCCCCTTTTTCAAATTAATGCCAAAAAAAAAGTGTACTTACAACTTATCAAAAATGTGTGGACGGGTTTTCTTTAGGGATGCCAAGAGGTTCTCCCATTCCTCTTTCAAGTTGTTAAGAGAGACGTGCTCTAGACCAACTTGTGCATGTATGTTAAAAACGTTCTCAAGTACAAAGATCTCGGGGGTGGAAACTAAAGCTTTTTCCTTATTTACATGTTTCTCCATGATCTTTAGATGGGGAAGAAGCTCAGCATGTAGCTCAGTGACTTGATCATTGATGGTATCTTCCAACTTCCTCAAATATGATCTCAAGCACCTAAGCTCTTGAACTTTTGATATATGCTTATGAAAAGCATTTGGCTCAGTTAGAGAACTATTTGCATTGACCTTAATTTCTTCATCCAACTTCTTAATCTTTTCACTAACCTCAGTAGTGAAATGGTCCATAGTGCACAACTTAAACAAAATTTGAACTATATTCTGAATAATGTTTTCTAGCTTGGTAATAACCTTAGAGAGCGTAACCTTATTTATTGCCACTTCTTGGCTTATTTTCTCTGCAAGTTTCAGTTGAATCTTTTCTTCTTCCCTTTGCTCTATTCTCTTCTCAACATCAATATCCAGGGCATTTATATGGCCGGTTAGAGTTGCAAGTTGATCAAAGATGGGAGTATCCTCATCGACATTGATCTGAGGAACTACTTGTAGTAAGATATCTCTAACATCTTCTAGTATTTTCTTTCTTTTTCTCTCATTTTTCATCTTCTCTTGTGCAGCCTTCCTAGTGCACAATTCCCCATATCTTCTTAGTGCCTCGGGGTCCAATGTTCTAGGGTCACATTTAGGTATCTCAATTATCTCATCCAGTCTGACTGGACCCTTGCCATGTTTCATTTTCCTCTTCGGTGTTGGTGATTTAGTATATGGAACAAGAGATTTAATCTCTAGATTTACCTTTTCAGTCTCAATTGACACACTTTCCACCTTAGGTTGCCCGATGAATGGTGTCTCGGTGTTTTGTCCTTGGGCTTCGGTTGTGGTGTCAGTTGTTGATTTTACTAGTTTAGTTTCTTCTAGTACTTGTGATACTGCCTTTGTTTTCTCAGGCTCATTTGACATATTCTTCTCTATTGTCCCTTGTTCCTCTGGTGCATCTTTTGGGTGCTTGGGTATTGAGCCTTTAGGTTCCTTCTGAGTTACAATTTCAATAGATTTTACAAGAATTGGTAAGTCACCCTAAATTTCACTTATTTCTGCCTCGGTGGGTGCATTCCCCTCAGTTGTATCTACAATAGTGTTTATGTCTTCATCATCCTTTATGTCATTAGGATCTCCATTTGTGATGTCTTCAATTAACACATGATTTGTACCTGTTATTATCAACTGCTTAGGAGGATCCTTGTATTCTTCTCTATAACATGTTGGGTAGAAGTCTATAGCAATGGTAGTATCTGCTACCTCAGTGTCTGATAAATCAATAGGCTACTTGGTAGAAAGATTGACATCATACGAGTGGATTCCTTTACCATTCTTCTTGCTCTTATTCTCAGGAACTACTAGCAATGCCAATTTGTCTACTTCTGCTCGGGCTATAAGAATTGAAGTCCATAGAAGTTGACTATTCTCATAAACTGCCTTAAGTTTTCCTGCCAGAATATTCAGGGCTCTACTCTTTACTAAAAATCTCTTAGAGTATTGTGTCATTAATTCTTCTATTTCAGGAACTGATATGGTAGGCATAGCCAATATCAGTGAATGTTCCCTCATCTTCTTTTCAGTGTGCAAGGCATAAGTCCATCTTGCAGACACTTTCTCATACACACCCTTAGGTACATACTTAGCAACTTCAATAGGTACCTTTTTAAATTTGATCATCATTTGTATGATTGCCTCTTCAAGCTTTTCCTAATCCTCGATAGACATATGTACATACCGATTTAACTTGGAGTTTCTAAGTTCGCCAGTTTCCTTTATTGTCTCAACTAATTCATCAATTGATGGATTTTTATCCACAACCACTTTAAATTTATCTTGAATTTCCTCTTCATCTTCTTCATCAACATCATCTCTTTTTCTTTTGATATGTTTTTGTAGGAGTTGGCCTAGAAATTTTTAGTACTCCTTTCTTCAGGGGCGGAGAAGCAGTGCCTGTTGTGGACCTTGTCCTTTCTCTTGTCGGTGCTTCTACTTGCTTCCTGTTCCCTGTGGCCTTGACCGGTGTGGGCATGTCTTTGTTAGAACCAGTCTCCTCTTCATTATGTTCACTATTTCCTATCAATAACTATTCCTCGGTTGCCTCTTCAACCAGATTAACCTCAGATGCCTCTTCCTCTTCTGCATCATCTCCGAATTGTTTTAACAATGTATCCATCATTTTATTTGATTTCTTGTTCACCTTAACTCTGACTAGATTCATTTTAATTCTTAATTTGGCCTCTTCATAGGTGCCAAACCTAGTTGCCTGTAGATCTTTGGACTCGTCCAGAAGTGCCTTTATTGACTTGGATGCTCGGTCAATATCAAGTTCATAGGCCAATATAGGTGCTAACCACAAAGTTCTTGGTTCAACAACCTTAATTATACTGGTGTCGGTGTCCCATAAGAAATATATATCTTCCTTGTATTGTTCAACCAACTGACCTAACATTCTACTTCTTTGATGCATTAGGTCCTTAAACTGCTCAAAATATACATCCATAATACTAACAACATTTTGACCTAAACTCTGAATGAAATCATTGATTTGCAAAATGACCGGTCGGTTAACAGCTCAGTCCACATTACCGAATAAGGGAAAGAAGTTTTGTACATAGAAAAATATGCAAATCAACATTGAACCAAACTTACAGGTATTTGACTTTGTCGACCTGATGGTTGTCATATTCTCTTCTAATTGTTTTAATAAGAGCTCAACGAGGTTGAATTGAAAGCCTTTCTTCACAATCTTAAATGCAATAGCCACTGCTCCACACAAAACACTATTCGACCTATTGGATTGAAATATCTTACACCCAACTACATATACACTGAATCTTATCTCAGGATTAACAATAGTATTGATTCTCATGCCTCTACCATCCCATTCAGCTCCAATTAGTTTTTCAATCTTAGCTCTCAGTGCACTCCTTAATGCTTTTACCTTGTCGGTTATGGGGCAACCAATGACTGCATGAATGATATACCTGGTGATTTTGACTGGTTCATCCAGCCATAAATTTCCCTCGCGCACATGACTCAATACTACTTTTATCCATTCATTCTCAAAAACCCTTGGAAAATATAGGGCGTTCAATCAACCCTTCACCTCCAAATGTGTATGCTCATTCTTGAGCTTTCCATCGACACTCAACTCCTGGAAGGTGGATTAAAGCTCAAAATCCCCTATTTAATTGATTTTTCAATGTATGTATATGCAAATGTCCTCAACTAGCAAAACCCTAGGTGGTATGCTCGAGAATGCATCGGTTTTGTCGACTTGTGATGCAACCTCGAGATGTAACTTGTATTTAGGCTCAATATAGGTTGCAAATTTTTATCAAATTAACCTTCTTATCACTCCCGGTCTTGGATTTCATAACTTGTGATGAGGATGCCATCATTGTTCAATTTAGGGATTTGAGAAACAATTGTGAAATATCTCGGTTAACATGAAACTTACTTGTGATTAAGAGTGACTTGCCCGAAAATTGCTTCAAGTCTCTTCTCAACTGCTCTAGAAATTCTCTGCTCAATTCTCACTCGGAATTGCTCTATTCTTCAAAGTCACAAAGTGAAAAATGATTAATTCCACCATTTATTTATACCCAAAAATTTGTTTCCTGCTCAAACTTTCGCATTTAATGCTTTACCTACCACAACTCAATAGAAGTAGTTGCGTTCGGTTTATACTTCACAAGATCATAAGCTCGGTTAACACTTGAACATTACTTGGTTGATACCACAACTCAGTTAACCTTGCTAATAGTTACCGACTAGCAAATACATACTTGGTCTTTCTTATATTGACTGCACACATTTAAAGCTCTAAACATATAAATTCATAGTGCATCTTGTTTCATGCAGATTTGGTATGCAATCATTAAATATAAGGAACTATTTTTTAGATATAACCGATTTGAAATTTAGTTCCATACATACCTTACATGATTTAGGTGGAGGTGGTGAAGTCACCCAATCCAATGGACAAGGTGTCACCGACTGCATTGCTTGATCCAACATTGTCACTTGATGATTTTCTCCACATTGTATTTCTTATCCTCATGATTTCCTCAATTGTATTTTCATTTTCATTTGTTTGTGTCTCTGGTGCCCGGTCTTTGCAATCCTTTCTTAAGTGCTTGACCTTGTGACAATGTAAACAAGCCATACCAGAGTTTGTCCAATTACGAGATCTTTCTCTCTAGTTCTTCCTCATGCAGTTTGCAACTATATGTCCATACCTGCCACATGTTGTGCAATTAACCCATGTATTGTAATCCCAAGTATATGCATTACCTTGTCGTCTGGGTTGATATGCTTTGTTCTATGCTTTCGTTATCCAAACTTGCTTCATTTTTGTCCTCCATTCATATGATATGTGTCCATGCATGTTGCAAGTGCGACAATGTTTCTCCATGTAGGGTTTCTTAGGATTCCTATTCAATTTAGATCTGCGCTCATGTGCCTAATGTCCATACTTGTTACAGTTATAACAATAAACATTAAACTTAGGAGTGGATTTAGGAATACCTTTTTCTTTTCTCCTACAAACATTTGTTGTGTGACCCGGTTTTCCACAATGATAATATGATAGCTTCTTTGGAATTGGTTATTGTAGGCATTTTTCTTTTCAACTTGTCTTGATGATTCTCCTTGCTTGGTGTAGCCTAAACTAGTTGTGCTGCCAAGTCCTTTTTGACTTATCAAAAATTCATCTATTCTCTTAGTACTGTCTTCAACTTTCTTGATCATCTTATTATGTTTTTGTTGCATTTTGACCATATTCTTCAATCTTTCATTTTCTTCTCTTAGTTCATCGATGTCTTCTAGTTTCCTTGTAAGCTCACTGTTTACTCGATTGACTTCCTGACTTATGACAAGCATTTGATTGGAGATTTAAAAGTGATGTTCGATGAGTCTCATTATCTCAGATTTCTTCTCTTGTAGCTTCTCAGTCATTTGTCTCATATCTTCAATAGCCAAGTTTCTTTCTTGTTCTGCTTGCCTAGCATTGTTCATGACTTCAATCATCCTAACCATTTGTGTCTCTTGATCGATCTATAGAGCTTTGAATTGTTCAATAAGATGTAGGTTCTTTTCATATAAATGAGATATTGTTCCTTTAGATGCATCAGATATGCTGCCAGATCCAGATCCGGATGTCTCAAATGGATCATCTATCTCTTCTTCATAATAATCAATCTCATTGTACCGAATTGCCATATCCTTCCTTTTGATTAATAACTTCTTCAGTTCTTCTTTGGGTTCCTTGAATTTCTCAATAAAGATCTGTATTTGTAACCTTTGATTCTCAATGGTCTTGTCTAACTTATATCTTTCCATCCTTAGATCTTTCCTCTTCAGTGATTAAGATTTCTTAACAAGAGATATAGCTCTAATACCAATTGTTGGGATTATGGAAAGATAAGTACTGATAGGGGAGGGGTGAATCATTACCCTCAAAAAGTTTTAAGACTAAAGTTTGCAATAATAGGTCTTAATTAACTGATTGATTTCATTGTTTGAAACACACATTCAAGTAATTGAAAATGTAAATTGCATGTAAACAAAACAATAAATCATACATGAAAATCCATACTCACGACACAGATATTTTGGTATCGCAGAAACCCTTGTTAGTGTGTGCTAAAATGTTGACACACTTCTATGAGTCATTATATCCAAGATTGCTCAAGAATGAGGTCTCAAATGACGACTCATAGCTCTTTATTCATGGAGTGCAAGGGTTTATAATGGAGGCCATCAGTTTAGACCTAGTTTGTTCCCATGCAAGTACACCATAAAATGAGAGATTCAAAGAGGAAAAACAAGAATGCTAGTCTCCATGATCATCAAATATGCATGTAAATGAAAATGGAAGCTATTCTATATGATAACAATACATGAAAGCAAACTAATCTATGAAAGGAAATATGCATATAAGATTATTCTATAAAATGAAATATGAATCTAATCTAATATGCAAGTGCAAGAGTAATCTAAAATGGATTGCCATAGATGCATGAGAGAAGAAGACAAGAAGAAAGAAGTTGCAATGTTCAAGCTCAATTGCTTCAAACTCTTTTCCAAAATCGCTCTTTAAACCTGTAGCATAAAAATAACATAAAATCTGGATCTTTAAAATTTGGATGCCTAAAATGAGAAGGAGAGGACTCCTTTTAAAGAGCAATGAATGGTAGAGATTAAGAGGCAAAATCCAAGGGTGGAGAAAAATTCTCATTTTGACTTTGGTGCACAAGATTCTCAAGAGGCAAAATCAATGGACATGGTTAAGAGGCAAAAAGATGTGTAGAAGAGATTAAGAGACAAAAAGAGATTCCACTCATCTTGGAAAGTGTGCATTCAATGTGTAGACAAAAAGTCTTTTTCTTTTTATTTTAAATTTAGAAAAAAAAATTTCATGTGCACACATAGGATAAGGTGGATTTTATTATTTATTAAATTTTTTTTTTTAATTTAATTAAAAGGGAGCATGTTCTCTTAATTAAATAAAACTTAGGATAAAATGATCAAACTTTAGGAAATATTGAAATAATTGAATTAATTATGATTTGATCAAGGAAATTGATTTGAATTGAAAATATTGCAAGGCATTGATTTAGGAAATTGATAAATTGATTCCGTCATTTGATAAATTGAAGGATGGGGGCTCATAGTCTAGGCGACCATTTTAGGGTGCATACATTTGCCCCTCTTTGAATAATGTGTGATATTTATGTGAACACATATAGTCAAAGAATGTAGTTGAAGTGTGAGATCGATTTGGGATCACAAAACAACCCAGACGTGTGATCGGCGGATGGGAACACATCAGGACAAAGATAAGATGATTGAAAAAGACAAGGTCAACACCCCTGCAAATAGGTAATTGACATGTCCAAGATAAGAATCTCAAGCAAGGTTTCCCCAAGTAGAGCAATTGATAGGATTGATAAAGCCGAATCAAGAATTGAAGTTTGATAGGTACTACCCACTCGTGATCGAAATCGAAATGAGATAGAGAAGAAACAACGAGTTGATAAATTTCATCAAATTGAAGTAAAGATAAGGTTCTTGATGTGAGATGAAAGATATAAGAATCACAGAACCAAGGTAGATCATCAAGCATGAAAGATTATGCCCCAAGGTTGAATTAGAAGAAAAGAAGTGGGGTGAAAGCGAATGGAAGGTAGATGTTTGGAAGAGGTGGAAAGAAATGGAGAGAAGAAAGAGAATTTTCCTTAAGAAAGAGAATGCCCCAAAATCAATCAATTGTTTAAGATAGAAAATTTTGATTGAGATCACGAAAGAAGATAATGAAATGAAGATCAAAACATGAACACAACTGATTAAAAGTCCAAAAGAAAGATGAAGGAAAACCCTCTCAAAATCCTAATGCAGCCTAAAAATGCAAATTAACACGTAGTCTAACAATGCAAGCTACATCAAAATGCAAAGGTGTACTTGCAATAAAGCAACTGTAACATAGGGTTTTGTGTTCATCATTCATTAGAGAATGTTAATGAACTTATTTTTATCATTGGGACATTATTAAAGGACATCAGAAAATCACACAAACATCACTAGTCACAAGCGCAACTATGAAGATATGAATGTGATTTATATCGGATTGGAATGTGGAAAGATTCTAACATAAGCATCAAAGACATAACGGTCAAGATAACTTCGATGTTAGCTTACCCAATTTAATGTAGCAAAACCATGCTTGCATCAAGGCATAGATGTCGAGATGACCATAAGAACGGTTGTGCAAAAACAGTCAAGGATGATGCTTTAAATATCCTAAGTGTTTCAAGGGGACAACAAGAGACACTCTGGAGTTTCAAGACCACACACACAAGAAGAAAGAAAATAAAAACATGCCCCACGCCCCAAGTCCTTTAGTTATGCATACTAGAGAGACTTATTAGACAAGGACATTTAACGAAAAATCAATAACAGTAAGAACACAAACAAAAGATCATGACATAGCTCAAGCATTAAGTGTTGTGTTTAAAAAATGTAAGTGTGTTAACTGATATTGAGTTCCAAGGATAAGGATCGAATGCTTGCAAGCAGGTAAGATCACATGACAAAACTGGGTAAGACCAAACTGATAAATGTTGAAAAACACCGATGTCAAGGGTTGTGTTCAAAAACACAGTTGGGTTGGTTTAAAAACACCATTTGTGAGGTGTCTTAAAGACTAACGCATCCAAAAGACCAAAGCTAACATAGTTATGCCCCCTAGACAAAGACAAAGACTAATTCCAAACTAAGGCAACAAAGACAAGGCATGATGGATAAAGGCTAAGTGTCAAGGACACGTGCTAAGAAACAAGGGTGCAAAGGCCTCAAGTAGCGCTTGTTTCCAGGTTTTCACCACTTGGATTTTATTGTAATTTTTTTTTTAGGACTTTTTATAATTTTTTTTAGGACTTTTTATAAAAAAAATTTTTTTGCTACCAAGGTTCCTGTTTTTAGGTATTCACCAAGGCACTTTTTTTTTTGAATTTTGAATTTTTTTGAATTTTTTTGTATTTTAGAATATATAATTTTTTTTTGGAGATACATCGAAGCTCCTCTTGCTAGGTTTTCACTAAGATGATCATTTTTTTAGGATATTTTCTTATTTTAAGAATTGTTGACAATATATCATTTTTTGGGAATTTTTTCAGGATCAATAAGTATGTACAAAGGATGCCTCCAGACAGAATGGGTATCATGGATATAACTTCTTCAGGTGCAAGACATTGACAGGATCAGAGAGCTACTCTCCCACTATTGTAGATAGTAAATAAGCACCTGACCCAAAAGCTGTTGTAATGATGTAAGGTCCAAGCCAATTAGGTTCAAATTTTCTCTTTTGATCTCTATGTTGTTGATTCTTAGGATTTTCACATAGGACAAGATCTCCCATTTGGAATTCTCTAGGGTGAACCTTTTTGTTGAAGGATTTGGACATGCGCTTTTGATAAACCCTCATATGGTCAAATGATGCTTGACATTTCTCATCTAGAAGTTCTAACTCTTGAATTATCATGGCACAGTAGTCTTCATCTGTAACTAGACCTTTGAGGGAAACTCAAAGTGAAAGAATCTCAACCTCTAAAGGTAACACTACTTCAACACCATATGTAAGGGCAAAAGGAGTAGCCCCAGTAGGAGTATGAATACTCATTCTATAGGCCCAGAAATCTGGATTTATCGGTAAGTGCCAATATCTACCACTCTTACAAACTGTTCTATGTAGGATTTTAAGAATAGTTTTATTTGATGCCTATGCTTGACCATTTCCTTGTGGGAAGTAAATGGAGGACCAATGTTGTTTAATCTTGAATTTCTTGCAGAGTTGTTTAAGGTCTTTGTTTTTGAACTGGCCTCTGTTGTCAGTGATAATCTCAGAAGGCACTCCATATCGGAAGATGATATTGTTCAGAATGAATAAAGAGACTGTCTTGCCCGAGGCAACATAAAGTGGGACATATTTGACCCATTTAGTGAAGTAATTAGTAGGATTACATGACATAATAACCCGAACAAAATAACCCTGGACAAAATAACCCGAGGACAAAATAACTCAGGGTCATAATAACCCAATCCAAAATAACCCGAAGTCAAAATAACCCATGGACAAAATAACCCCATAAGATTATAGAGAAAGGAAAACAAAATTTGTAAATTTCATTTCTAAAAAAAAAATTATTCAAATTTTCAATTAAAGTGTCAAATTATGAGTAATACCTCTTATATAATCTAAAATATTATTATTGTCATAACCATCAACTAGTCTTTTTAGTCTTTCTTTGAGTTCACGGTATTTTTTTTTGCTTGGTTGTGTAGTGTGTCTAGCCATATATTTCTCTATTTTATTCTCTTGGTGACCCTGTTCTTTTTTCACTGCTTTGATGAATTTTCAGATTGAGCTATGCGATGATTAAAGCAATTCACTAAATCCTCTATGCCATCCCTCAATAGAATTATTGGTTTTGAGAAGATCATCTTGAATAGCTGAATAGTAGTTCCACATTGTGATTGGAAACTTGGGTGACCGTCTGTTGCCTCTTCTAGTTAGTCTTCCAATCTATGTGTCTTCAAAATAATCAATTATGGGTTGCAAAGTCTCCTCATGTTCTATATAATAAAGAGATTGTAGAAGTATTTCAAATACATTGATTACATATATCCGAGGCACAAAAGCTAATGCAACTAGTTTTTTGATCTCAAATGAAAATACTTCATCGACACTGTAACGTGTTTGTAGACCTTCTTCTTAAACTTTCATCCACAAGCACTGAGAGAAATGGAAAAGACATCCCTGAATAGTGACATTTGGAAAAATTTCAGAAATAGCTCCCTTGAAACCTAATTCAAAATCAATAAGTATAGTTTTTGGGTTTAGATCAGGTTGCAGTTGTTTTAATTTTACAATTACTTGTGTATAAGTGGATCTTGTTTTGTTGGTCATAAGAATATAGATGAGTGGAAATAATGCATCATTTTTTAAGCCATGAATTGTGTACAATTGCTGAAAAATACTTGGTAATGTTTTAAATGTACCACCACTAAACCAATTTTCAGATTCTTTTAGTAGTTGCAATTTTTTTGTAGTGGTGAATATTAAAAAATGATTCTCATCATTACTGTCATGATAAAGAAACTTTTCCCCTCTATTGGTAATTGCATATTCAATTGGTAAGATAAGATCTCTCGACGTCTGAGGATTTGGTGGTGGTGCTTCAAATCTTATTCTTTTCCTTCAAATCATTTTGGATAATGCATTGGTTGATGGTATTGCTCCTACTACCAGTAATGAAATATTAGAACATGTAGTAGAAATGATATTTCTTGTAGACTCTTGAGTCAAGCACGCCATGTCTTTCATTTCATTCAACTTTTATTTGACAGTGATCATCTCAATTTTTGGAGCATGATTATGTCTTGTACTGCTAATCACATCACCAGATTCTATTTGTGTTGTAGTATAGCACTGACTTGAACATTTATTTGTAAAATATTCTACACAACGCTAGATCATTTTATTGACACCTTCTCGATAAAGCAAAAATGTGTAACCATTTAAAATGAGTAATTTCTTTTTTTTTTGACTTGTTAAAAATTAAAGAGGCAATGTATATATTAAAAATTATGAAGAATTTCTTGATTCCCTAAAAGTATATTTATTTTTGTATACTTTATAGAAACCCCTAGAAAAATTTAATATAATATTTAAAAAATTATATTAAAAAATATTTTTTTTTATGAATTTTGATTTCTCTTTTTCTTATCACTCTACACTCTTCTTCATTCTTCTCCCCTTCTTCCTTCCTTTACTTCTCTAAGCTCTTAATTCTACCACTTTATATATCCTCTTAATGCCTCTTCATAATGCCTTTTGATTTACATCTTTTCATAATAACTCTTATTTAGCTTATTCTCACGAATTTGTCTTTATTTCTATAATTATTTACCATTTTATAAGTTATTTAAGCATATTAAAGATGTTTTAAGGCTATTTTAGGGGTATATAATGGATATATGGTCTAAAAATGACCTAAATATCCTCTATGGTGCCTCACAATCCCTTTTTAAGCATACTAACTTGATCTAGAATGATATGGGTTATTTTGACCATGGGTTATTGTGACCTTGGGTTATTGTGTCCTTAGGTTATTATGGCGGGGTTCTTGTGTCCAGGGTTATTTTGGCTGGGTTATTATGTCCGGTTACCAATCAGTAGAAGTGATAATAAACTTGTGTCCACCTGATGAGTTTGGATGAATCTGCCCAGAAAGATCAAAGGCCCAACACTAAAATGACCAATGAGATATAGAAGGAATGAGCTCCCTGCCTGGAGAATGTATCAGGTTACCATGTTTTTGACACTTTTCACATGACTTTACAAAAGCTATTGCATCAATCTACATCGTAGGCCAATAATACCCTTCCTTAAGCAACCTTCAGGCCATGGAAATACCATTGGAATGTCCCCCACAGATGCCCTCATGGATGTCAACTAACGCTTGGTCAGATTTTTCCTTTTCTAAGCATCTAAGGAGTGTTCCATCTAGACCCCTCCTATACAAGTCGCCAGAGATAAGGGAATGGCGAGAGGCGTTTCGGGTAAGGTTTCTACGTTCAGATCGGTTAAAGGTTTTAGATATAATGCCATCACGAAGGTATGAGTAAATGGCATCATAACGAGATAACTTATGACTAACAAGGGTACAAATGACATGACTTTCTTGGGAGTCATAAATAGGGTGATGTAGCTCTTCCACCAGGAATTCAAATTTCGATTCATGTTCCCTTAACTGAAGGAGTGAAGCAAGTGTAGCCATAGAATCAACTTCTTTTTTTTCTGCTCTAGGGATTTGCTGAAACGTGACAAATGTGAAGTATCATTTCAAGGAATCAACCATTTTATTGTAAGGTACCAGTTTCTCATTTTTTGTTTGATATTCATCATTGACTTGGTTGATTATCAACTGTGAATCCTCATAGATGTGTAACTATGTGATTCTCCATTCTATGGCCATCTTAAGTCCATTTGTTAAAGCTTCATACTTAGCAATGTTGTTTGTACATGGGAACCATAACTTGTAATACTTAGGAATCGTGTACCCATGAGGAGAAACAAACAACACACCAGCTCCTGAACCTTTTTGCATAAAAGATCCATCAAAGAACATTCCCATGTTCTTTCAGTCATATACATGAGGTGTTCATTTGGAAATTCAACTTGAATAGGTGCATTATCTTGTATTGGGAAATCAGCCAATTGATTTGCTATGGCTTCTCCTTTGATTTTTTTATGCTCAATGTACTCTATGTCAAACTCTGAAAGGATCATCATCCATTTAGTAAGTCTACCTATGAGGGCAGCCTTACCTAGTAAACACTTGAGTGGATCTATTTTTTCTATGAGGTGTATAGTGTGTGCAAGCATGTAATGCTGCAACTTTTGGGAAGCAAACATAACTGCTAGACAAGCTTTCTCAATGCTGGTGTAGTTAACTTCATATGAAACAAGAGTGCGACTAATGTAGTATATTGTTCTTTCTTTCCCATGCTCATCAAGATGAGCTAGTAATGCTCCCAAGGAAGATTTTGTCACTAAAATGTATAGAATAAGAGGTTTCTTTGGGATATGAGGCATTAAAATGGGACGATTTTCCAAGTATTTCTTGATTTGATCTATGCTCTTTTGAAAATCCTCATTCCAAACACATTTGACTCCTTTGCGTAAGTTCTTGTTGAAAGGTTGAGCTCTATCTACCAACTGTGAAATGAATCTCCTTATGGATTGAAGATGTCCTTGAAGACTCCTCATTTGACTAATGTTTTTAGGAGGTGGCATATCTATGATTGCTTTTACTTTTTTAGGGTCTACCTGTTGTGGTCCCATAACCATGCTCCCCTTTTGGCCTTTTTTCCTCAGGGGCCCCCCTTTTCTCTTTTGGCTTGTTTTGCTTGTTGTCCTCTTTTTGTGTCCTTTTGTTTTGTTTTGAGTGTTTTTGGCCTTTTCGGCCTTGTCGCACTTTCACACCTTTGGATGTCCGGAAGTGCAAAAGACCGAAGGAGCGAAGGGTTGCAACGTGTTGCCTTAGGCGTTTGTCAGCCATGGTGGATTTTTGGACTTGTCAGAGGTCCGAAGTTCTGGAAGTTTGACTTCCTGAAAGGAAGTCGACCTTTCGGAGGTCCAACACCCCAGAAAAGGCCGAAAGGCTGACCAACCAGGTGATGACATCATCGGTGTGTTTTGCCTATATAAGGAAAAGGCAAGTATTTTTTAACTCACTTTTTGCAATCACTCTTTCATCTCCAGCCCATTTTGCATGCCGCTTGCTGCCTTTTCCTCACTTTGGTCTCCTATCTTTGCTGGTCATCCTCGTGTTCGTCATTTTCGAGGTTGGTGGTTTCCCCCCCTCTTCTTTTCATTTGTTGTTTCCTTCGTAGATTAGGTTTCTTTCTTTTTTAGCCTTTTCGGCCTGTCGTAGGCTAGGGTTTGAGTTTTTTCGGCCTTTTTAGCCCTTCCCTTAGGTCTAGGTTGTTTTTTTTGGCCTTTTTAGCCTTGGAAATTGCCAAGGTAGCCACCTTGCATCCCCTTGGTGAGTTTGTGGTCAAACTCACCGTCAGACTCATTGTTTGAGCCTGACTATGAAACCCTAGTTTCGAACCTTCGGGGTCCGAAACTTTCTAAATTCATAGAGATGTTTTGCCCAAGTCCTCCACAGATTTTAGGATTTCAGTGTTGGCGTACACCGAAACATCTTGTCCTCCGAAACTGGAGGACAACCTTTTGCCTAAACACCCAAGTGCTATCTTTAGCCTTTCGGCCCTTTTGCATGCCAAAATCTTGTCTTCTCCAACTCGCTGAAACTTTTAAAGTATCACGTAAACTTCCAAGGCATCTTGTCAGTGATTAGGAGTTGTCGGCATGTGAAGGTTTCACACCTCTGATTCACCGAAAGAGCCAAAAGGAGGGTTTTTTAAAGCAAATCAATTAAGCCTCTTTTCGGCCTTTTCGACCTTTCAGAGGTCTCATACCCCCAAAAGTCTGAAAGGTCAAAAATGTCTTCTTTGGCCCCTTTCGAGCTTAATTCTGACAATATACTTGGTTTTCTGAGTTTTCTTTCTATCTTGTTATTGATCCATGGCTTTTGCTCTTTGTAGATATGGCCGAGAAGGAAGTAGTGTCACCTACAATGAAGTTTCAATTCAAGGGGTACCATCCACCTTCTAAGGTGACCAACTTGCATGCGGGCATAACAGACATCGACATCAGGAATGTGAGCTAGAATGACTACTTGACCAAATGTGCTCAACCAGTGGGATGATCAGAAGACCACACTTCCTTAGTACACTGCTCTCTAGTGAACGCCACGGCTCACCCAGTCTCCATTCTATCAACAAACTTAATCAACACATTGGCCAACCACTATGTGCCCGATGAGCGCATGGTGAAAAACAACGTTGGCGAGGTAGTTCTGGACTTGAAGCCAAACACCACCAAAGATGTCTTCCATTTGCCCAAAGGGGTTTATAAGTTCTTTAATTTCCATATCAACAAAGGGATGGAGTTTTATAATAAAGATGTACAATGGGCCCACAACATTGTGAACAATGAATACCTCATACAGCCCATGCCAAAGGGTAAATTGGACAGGATTGACATGAGAAGGGGATATATGCAAGAAGACATCCAAGCTACAATAACAATGATCAACAGAGTGTACAGACTAGAAAAGTCTTCTCAATTGGAGCCATGGATGATCTTACTAATCCAAAAGATAAGGGAGAGGCAAGCCAAGTTTGATTGGGCCTCCATTCTAAGCGATAATCTTGATGAGCAATTGGTTTGGGTAAATATAGATCCTCATTTCTACATGACATCATATTTCGTGTATTTGCTAGCCGCAAGGGCAGTTTACCCAGGGTTGATCAAAGTTGGGGTGATGGGAGAACAAAACACATGGCCATTTACATTGTATCCTCAATTGGTGAGGAAAGACTTTTACACACATAACAACCCGAACTTCAGAATCATCAATGATGCTTTCATTTTTTCCATCATACGCTCCATTGAGGGAGATTATGCCAAGAGGTTGTCCGTTGAAGCAACAACAAAAATAAAGGCCCTTGAGGCATTCTACATATAGTTCCAGACCTTCACATACATTTGGGTGGCGGGAAGCACCCTGGCACCGAAGAAGCTACCAAGGTATCCTTTTGATAGGGTAGTTCTTTTGGAAATAGCGAGGTAGCTGTCAGATGCCCATGAACATATTAAGCATAAGAAGAAACATTGTTGGGATTTTCCCATTTCTATTGACCCCCACTGCGTGCTAGACATTAAGGTCTGCAAGTCTCTGACCTGGGAATGGGATGAGTTCCCACTGCCAACCTACAATTTGGTAAGGCCTCATTTTGATCCCATTGGTACATTCAGCCATATAATGGGGAGGCATTATATTCATGAGCCGCGCATTGAAGATCATTGGGCAAATTGTGTGGATGACTATGAGGTAAGGGTCCGTGACTATTGCCGGATGAGTTTGGAGCTAGCACATACCATTATTTCATTAAGAATCCCTCAAAAGGCGAGAGATGTTGATTTCGAGGACATATTGGACTCTATCTACAACACAAACAAGGTCTATACAAGGGCTATCCTGAATGCAGAGGTAGATCGAGATGAAAATGATGACATTGAGTTCAGAGCTCGACATGTGGTCAAGGTAACCAAATCATGGGTCACTCGCCCTTTCCCAATGAAGCCGGTACCAATGAAACAACTCCCAGAGCAGTTCTCTAAAGAAAAGAAGAAAAAGGGAGAAAAGATATTGAAACCACAACTCAAAGAGGCTACTCCTCAAAAGCTAGAAGCTGTATATCGGCATGAGCACCCTACTGCATATGGCCTGGCTATGCATTCCAAGAAGGTCAAGACTAGAATGACAAGAAGTATTGTGCCACTAGATATGCCTTCATCCATTGGCCACGATTCTCTAAGCACAACAAAGAAAACAAAGTTCAAAATCATAGGACCCAAGCTGACTGGAGTAATCAAGGGCCATGTCTACAAAAAAAAGAAAGACTCCATGCCTACACAGATGGACACCCTACTAGAAGAAGATGAGGCTAAGTTGGATGACATCCCTCTTAGTAGAAGGACAAGGTCTATGGGATCTATGAAGAAGAGAAGAAGAGTGAATGATGATCAAGAGGAAACCGAAGGGGCGACTCAAGAGGAGCCCATAAACCTAGATGCCTTGGGTGATGATGAATTTTATATCAGGGATTTTGAAGGGCTACATGGTTTCCAGGAATCTGAACAATAGGGTCCAGTCCAAGGAGAGTTGGTAACTTTTGAATCTTTTCCCACACAATTGACGGTCCCACACAACAAGGTAAGAGAGGACGTCCCACAAAAGCCTCAAAAACAAGTTGATGTTGAGATGGCCGAGGTTCCAAAGGAGACTTGAGAGCTAGATAAGGACTCTTCTATTGGGGTCACCTCTGAAGAAGATGCAGCTACACAGGTCCCCTTAGTCTCATCCATTCCACCTTTGCCTCCACCTTTGCATCCAACTCCACCTCCATTTCCACATCAAACGCCACCTACCACTCCACTTCCCCCTCCAGTACAAACCACTCCACTGCCCCAAAAACCTTCATCATCCCATGTTCCCTTGTCAGCTCCACCTCAAATGCCTTCACCCACTCCCTTTGTCGCTCCCACTCCACCTCTCAATCAAGATGAGTTAGCACCTCAAGGTTCACAAAAGCCTAAGGAGGACACAAAGGTAGCTGATGAGGAGAAAAAAGAAGAAGAGCACACAAGATCAGAGGAGCCCACTGATCAAGGAGGATCACAGGCTGAAGAAGAGCCACACACTGAGGGGGAGAAACAACAAACAAATACAAAGGAACAAATGGCTGATGAGCAGTAGATAGCTAATGAAGAGGAACAAACATAGGAGGAAGGTGAGTAGAATATAGGAGATGAACAGGAAATAGAAAAGGAAGAAGAGAGTCAAGAGGAAATGGAAACAGAACACCCGACAACTTCTTCCGCACTAGCTGCATTGTATGAGCCATTGAATGCTTTCTCCAAGTCCACTTGGTTCACCAAAGAGGTACAGCCAAGGGTCAGAGTGTACACAGATGATGAGGCTGATATGACCGTGCTAGGGCAAGCCTTCCACTAAACGACATCATTTACTCAAGCAAGAAAATTGTCCTATGTAACACAAGACCAAGTGGGTAGGTGGAAAGCATAGGTGGTTGTTCCCACAATGGATTTCAGTACAAGTGAGATTACTCCTGATGACTATGTGTTGGAGGAGGTAGACTTGGGAGAGCTGACTAGAGAGGGTAGCAAAAACTTGGCTACTCTAGGATTGAAGCATGCCCTCGGCTTCATGGACAAGGATGAAGAAAGGATAGCGACTTCGGTAAAACAGATTGAAGCCATGAAATGGTTTATTTTGAAGATGGTGGGTCCTATTGACCCTAGCAACCCCGAGGCCTCATTACAGGAAATTTTGGAGAAGAAAGGGGAAATTGATACAGATATACCACATTCTTTTGTACAGGCTTGTGTTGATTGGACGCTGGATTTTGAATAATTTTCCAGTCTATCCATTAGGAGGATTCTAAGGCCTCTTCAAAGCATATTCGCGGGAATAACTTCATTGGTTGAGATCATGAGTGAAGAAAATGGTGTGGAGGAAACAATCCTAAACTGACAAAAGGTTTTAGATGAGCTGACATTAGTAAGGAAGCAACACTTCCAAGTCTTGGTAAAGATATATGAAGGCTCGGAGTTAGATAGTTTTGAGTAATGGATCCTGGAGATAACAATGGCATTGGCCATATTTGAAAAGGTCCTCAAAAGATTAAATAAGAGGAGAGACAACAACATGTTTTTTGTGGAAGAGTTACAAAAGTTCTTTGAAGGTCTGGACCTAGATCTGTATGACGAAGAGGACGAGAAAAACATGTACTCAATAAATGTCATCATCAACCAGTATCTAGAAATATTCCGAGGAGTGAAGACTAAAGAAGATCTCCAACAAATGTTCTATCAGAAGGAGGAGATTCATAAGATGCTATCTCGAGAAGAGGAAATAAAGGTTGTTGCAGAAGAGTTGATCACCTTCCGAGATAGGTAGCAAGAATTCCTCCAAGGGATTAAGATGCCTAACTTTGACGAAGTCCTAGAGATTGTGGATAGATTCAAGAAAGCACACCCAGAAGTGCCCCCTAGCTAATGAGCATCCAGTCTAAGACCAGACAAATTTTGTGTATAGAAAATACAGTTTTGACACTTAGCCATTGTTGCAGAGCCTAATTTTTCGTATTTTGGCCATAGGGATTTTTCGGCCATCGACAAGTCTGAAGTCTGAAATTTTGGAGATGGAGGACTTGGTACTTAGTCAATTTTGGAGTTTGAGTTTCTCAGACCAATTGTTGGGATTTGGGCATTTTTTCTCACGTCCAAAAGTTAACTCCAGTTATTTGAGAGATCACTTTCTAGTCAACTGGGCTTCTTTTTCGGGATCATTGGTGCATGATTTTGGGATCTCTTCCAATTGGGTCCATGTGGGGAAGTTGGAGTCAAAGATTAAGGGCATAAACATTAAGATTATCAAGTGCATGCACAAGTTCCAGCTCCATTTCTGAGTTATTTAATGCATAATTTATTCAAATATTTGTAATGGACGAGGTTTAATTCCGTGCTAGGGTAGTTTAGCTAAGTTTTAGCAATAGTTTCTTTGATGCAATCTCTAGTTTAGATTTACTTTCAAGTTTTAGTTGCAGCCAAACGCTAGCTATGAAAATAAGAACATGGCTTTATAAATTGTAATAGAACGATGTAATGAGGGTCAATTTGATCATTAATACAATATATAGAGTTGGTGCTTCATTCATGGTGTGATTTATCTGCTATCTATGCAAAATTTATGAATGTGTGAATTGCTCATTCTTTTATTTCAAAGAGCCAATTAATTGTTTAATGGTTTTAAGTTTGCGATCTTTTAGTTCGGTATTTGATGGTATTGCATTGCTGTGTTGTGACGAATTTTTGAGAAGATTATTCTTTGGTGCTTGAAGATTAACTTGTCTCATGTGTGCGCACATCTGGGGTGGCTTTGTGATCCGATACATTTTGGCTTATCATACGTCTACATTTGTTTGATTCCGCTGATGATTGCATCCATTTAGCTGAAGATTGTGACATGATCCGATCTCTATTTTGTGGGTTTCTTCATCTTCTTGGTTATTTAATTCACATGGTGGTGTGATGTTAGTCTATGTCCATTAGGTTTCTTTTTAGCAGTTTCATTAAAATCTCTAGTTACCCTACATCTCATAACCCTCTTTACAAGTTATTTTTAGTAGATTAATTAAACTAGCATTACTTTCATTCCTAAATATGAAAATTGTATCAAAAAAGAGATATCTGAGTTTTCCTAAAGTTTGTTTTACAGTTTCCCTTGAGAGAAGAACCAAAAAAGGCCTCCTTGTTAACAGATTCATATTTGTCTTCCATTGAGCTATCCAAGCAATTGAGACCCAGCCAAAAGGAACCTTGAGATTGATTCCATTAGTCTTCCAAGAGGGGAATTTGCTCATGTAAATTCCTAGCCGTTGTCCTCGTGTAAAAATGATGCTCAACACTACCTCTATTCCTTTTGCTGAAATGACAAGTCCTAGTAGTTTTCCAGAGGTGACACCAAATGCACACTTTTTAGGATTTAACCTTAGTTGAAATTGTTCCATGTCCTCTAGAATGACTTCTAAATCATTTAAGTGTGTGTCTCTTTTCTTAGACTTGGCCAAGGTGTCATCCACATAATCTTCCATGTTTTTATGCATCATATCATGAAAAATGGTTGTCATAGCTTGTTGATAGGTGGCTCCTACATTTTTTAATTCAAAAGGCATAACGTTCCAATAATAGGTACCCCATGCACAAGTGAATGCAGTCTTTTCTTGATCTTCAGGAGCTATCTTAATCTGATTGTATCTGGAAAAACCATCCATCAAGAAATAAATATCATAACACGCAGTCATGTCCATTATCATGTCTATATTGGGAAGTGGAAAGTCATCCTTTGGGCATGCTCTATTGACATCTCTAAAATATGTGCAAATTCGAATGGATTTGTCATGTTTGGAAACTGGTACAATATTTGATATCCATTGAGCATAGTCAATAGCTCTTATGAACCCTGCACCAAGGAGTTTCTCTAATTCTTCTTTAACTAGGAGAGCTATGTGAGGATGCATCTTTCTCAATTTCTGTTTAACCAATTTGACACCTGGAGCTATGGACAAGTGATGCATGATAAGATTAGTGTCCAACCTTGGCATATCTGAATAAGTTCATGCAAAGTTGATCTTCTTTTTCTGTAAGAACTTAGTGTAACATTCTTTTTGTTGTGGTGACAAGGACTCAGCCAAGTGAACTATCTGTGGAGCCTCATCTGTACCCAAATTGACTGTTGTGTTGGTTCAATAAGCACTGAAGATCTATCTTGAAATTAGCTAGGGAGACGATCAAGTACCTCATCCTTAGGCGCCTCAGAGAGGTTTTCACCCTTGGATACATCATTTCTTTTTACTTGTTTTTGGTTCTGACACCACCACATAGTGGTTTTTGCCATCATATCTCTTATTATTTTGATTTTCTTTTCTTTTTATTTTGTGACTAAGGTACTTAATGTCTAGCTTTGTCATGCTGGTAGCTAGTTCACTGGTGGAAGAGACTATAGGTTCAATGGCATTCAAGTAACAGATTATCTCATAACCATTTTGGAATGTTAAGAGCTCAAGGTCTTGATAGTGCTGGGACCAATCAATGAGGTTAGGATAAAAAAGAGGTAAGTCAATGATTGGTTCAAGGTTGTGAATGTGAATGATATCATCTCTGGTGACCGAAGAGTCAGAGTCTGTCAAGTATCCTTCTAAGCTACCCAAATTAGGATTCGTCCTAACAAGTGAAGAATCATCTACTAAGGAAACATATGGATTAAAATCCTCTAATCCTACACGTGACACATCGGCCACCTTGGGTTGAGAATTATAAGTGTGAATGACATCGACATCCATGTCAACTATGGAAGGCTCTAAGAAGGAGTCCCATTCATACTCATATGAACTTGTTTCTGAACTTTGACTAGGATGTTTACACCATGAAGGTTTGGGACGTCTTGATGTGGAAGTTCTAATGTCATCAAGGGTAATACCTTCTCTTTCCATTAAATGAACAAGGTTCTTTCGTTGACGTTCTCTGATAGGATCTTCTACATCTGATTTATCTTGTTCTAAGCTTGCAACTATCTCATGAGTGACTGGATTATTTGAATCTCCCCAAAGGAGATTAGTGGAAGGGTCCTAATCTTCACACATATCTTGCTGATTTGTCAAATTAGTTATGTATTCTAGTTCATCTTCATTATCTAACTCATCAAGGATAGGAGCATTGTTCTTGTTGTCCAAAAAGATCATGATCAAGAGGTTTGACTCTAGCATCCAATCTGTGACTAAGAGGGCCATGTCCAAGATAGCCCATCTGTTTGACAAAAGTATACCCTCTTCCATAAGCCTTAGGAGAGGGAGATAAGTTCTCATTGTGCATGGTTTTCTCTTCTCTATAAATCCAGTCTTTAACAACTATCTCTTCTTTCTCATCTTGAATAGGCACTGAAGACCCTACAAATGTGCCAAATAAAGTCATAGCTGAAGAGGAAGGTCTCATTTCTTGTGAAGGCTTTCCACAAGACCTAGGTGAAACTGGTAGATTAGTGAGGGATTTGAGTTGATACCCCCCCATGCCAAGGTCTACTGACTTGAACTTGTTTTTACATTCAACTAAGGTTGCATTGAAGTCTTCTGCTTCTCTATTGAGGGGAACATGAACACTCGCTGAAACTGATTTAACAAATAAAGTGTTATCCCAAAGTATACAAATATCTATTCCATTGTAAGGGAACTTAACACACTGATGATAGGTAGATGAAACTACTTGCATATCATGAATATATGGTCTACCGAGTAAGATATTGTACGGTAGGGGGTCAGCGTCAACTATTTGGAATAAAACATCTTTTTCAATAGGGCCAATCCTAACAGGAAGGACGACCAACCCCTTGGAACTTCTTTCCACCTCATCATAAGATTTCATAGTGATTTTTTTCTGGTATCTATGACTTGTTTAGAATAACCCAACATCTTCAAGAGACTCAAGGAAAAAATATTAAGCCCAACACCCCCATCAATCAACACGCGCCTAACATAGGTTTTTTGGATCATGACCTCAATATGAAGAGTGAGATTGTGTGGGTGGCTCAAAGCTTTATCATCATCCTCCAAAAAGGTAAGGTAATGAGGGATAGCAATATGGTTAACCATGTTCTAGAATTGATCAACGTCTAAGTTGTTGGGGACATTCGCTGCATGCAAAACATCCTCAAGGACTTGCATGTGTCTCGGGGACAACTCTAAGAGCTCAAAGATCAAAATCTGAGCTGGTGTTCTTTGCAACTGATCGACAAGATTATAGCTCGACTTAGGATTGACTGCTAGTTTTGAGGTGACATTCTTGGATGCCACTTGCCTTGGCTTACTTGGTTGACTTGAACTGGGTCCTCTAATGACAAGGGGACCTTGACTTCGTGTGACATCATTGAGAGTTTGAGATGACACTCTGGAGTTAGGACCCCTTAGCACCGGGATGGGTTGTTCATCCAAGATAGGAGGAGAGTGCATGTCTAGATCATAACCATAGGGATCTTTATCCCTCATCATGTTGACATTCTCTTCTACAACTTCAAGCATGTTGACAACATTCTCCGCATTTGTGTAAGTGTAATTGACCGCAACCCTGCCATTCTTAGGTTTAAAGGTTTCCCCCTTCTCATACTTGGGAAAAGGTTCTTTGAATGCCTTATGATTGGCATTGGTGTTCAATCCATCTACCTTAAGTTTTCCATTATCAATGAGATCTTGGATGATATGTTTGAGTTTGCAGCAGTTTTCAATAGCATGTCTAATGCCATTGTGAAACTTGCAAAAGGCTTTCTCATCCCACCAATGTGGCTTAACATTAGGTATATAATGCTTTGCGGGATCTTGGGGATGTACAAGGGTGTTGGAAATGAGTGTTTTCAAGACATCCTCATATGAATCACCAAGTTTTGAAAATTGGCGTCTCTCTTTGTTAGGCTTATCTTGGTATCTTTCCCTATGCTCTTGTTGATTAGATGCATTGAGTTTCATGGCTTGAACAACACTAGACAAGTGTAAAATAGCTTGATCTGTGGGTTTGGAGGAGTCCACAAGTCCATCATTGACCACTTGTTTATTCCTATTTCATTATGAGCTCTTTCCTTTATCCTTGTTAGGGTTGTTATTTTGACCATTGTTTTTGTTATTGTTTCCATGTTTGGTCAAAATTCCTTGTTCTCTCAAAACCTCCTCAATCCTACATGCAGTTTCAACCATGGTGTCAAAGGAATAAAAAACCATCTTCCTAACTTCATACCGCATTTCGAGAACCAAGTTGCTAACAAGGATGTCAATCTTCTCATTTTCAGGGATGGTCCTAGAGTAGCGAGAGCATGTCATCTCCACCTTTGCAAGAAAGTGACAAAGGCCCCTTGATTTTGCTTTAAGTTACATAAGTCCAACATGGTGATAGATCTTGAAAGGTTGTATGCAAAGCGTTGGAAAAATCTATAGACGATCTCTTTGAAAGTATTAATGGGGGGAGTTATGTTGGTGAACCATTCCATCACTTGACCCTTAAAACTCCTTGGGAACAATCTCATGAGGTACGAGTCATCTTGATGGAACTCAAAAATCGTGGAGTAGAATTGACACACGTGATCATGTGGATCTCCATTCCCATCATACTTGTCATATTGAGGGATCTCAGCCTTTCTAGGGAAGTCTTTGATGTTAACACTTTTGTCAAAAGGATTAGGACAAATTGAACAAGTGAGAATGAACTCTTGGGTGCCAACATATTTTCCATCATACTCTTAATTTGTTTGATCTCTTCTTCTTGGGATGGACCTTGCTTCTTAATCTTCTTGTCCACATCAAAGTTGTAGGGGACTCTAGCGCCCTTGTTGATTAAACTCTCTATGAACTTGTCTATGTTTTGCTCTAAGTATCTCTCCACATACTGTTGGAAGAGTGGTTCTTGTTGTATCTTCATGAAGTCTTCGGAATTGAGGTCAAAACTTGAACTACTACCCCCATATTGTGAACCATGGTGAGCATGTTGTGAAGGTTGTCTTGAGTTCCTGAGAGGTGTCTGTCTCCTATAATGATCATTTCGTGAAGCCCTTCTTCCTCTAGGACTAGGAGATTGTCAAGGTGTTCTTGAACATCCTCCACTTCATGGAGTCTTAGGAGGGGTGGATGGAGGAGTGTTATTTCCACCACCAACACGCATTTTGTTAAATTGATCATTAAGTTGTTGAGCCAAGAATCTATCTTGCTCTTCCTGGAAGGCTCTCCTTTGTATTTCCAACAAGGTTTGTCTCTCTGACTCTAGGAGTCTAAATTGCTCTTCCTTTTCAGCTTGTTCGTCTAGGAAGGCTTTCTTTCACGCTCAATTCTATTAATTATTTCACTTATGTATCTTGAAGGTGCTTTGAGCGGTGAACTTGGTCTTGAATGCCTAAACAAGTCATTGGTGTATTTTGTATTCACACAAGTGTCATAGGGCTCATCATCTTCATTTTCATGTTGTGATTTTTCTTCTTGATAGGATTGCCTCTTATCTCTTTCATCCCTTTGGTGTGCATCCAGATATCTAGTTGAGATAAGGGGTGAGACTGGTTGATGTTCATGAGAGGAATTGCCAAACGAAATGGTATCTCTATGTTTTTCAAATATGTCATCAAGGCATTTATCCATTCCTTCCCTCTCTCGTCGAGTCATTGTGTAACTCATATCTATATCCAAGTGAGAAGATGCTAAGGGTGTACTCAACTCACTAAGGTTACTCTTGGGATCAAACCAAACTTCTGAGTTGTTCCTGGGTGATTGATCAAATACGAGTTCTTTTCCCTTACGTTTTTGGCGAGTTTGAAATAAGGGTAATTGGTTAAAGACTATTTGAGGTTGCTTTCCTTGATTTACTTGATATCTTGTTGTAACCGACATGAAAGAAAAGTTACTAGGTGATAGGATGACCCTAAGAAACGTTGGTACCAAACTAGGATAGTAAAAGCACTCACTTGCCCAAAAGAGAGGTGATAAGATAGAATTTTGCAGGAGGCATGAACCAACACTGCCACAGAGGTGCCCACTAAATGGGTGAATACCCTAACACATATGGATCAGGGGGATGATTTACCCAAGTTATATTGATTGAATTTGAATTTGTATGGAAGTGAATGGACAAGAGACTACTAAAAATCTCCAAGCATGTTATCAAAGGATCCAAAGGTTTATCTTCTCAACAAAGACGGTTTCTAGTTCACCGACTCCAAGAAAGGTCACTCATGAAATCAAAGATTACTAGTTCAAGAGGTCAAAACGCAAGAATCCAAGGTGAAAACATGCTTCTAATAGCGGGGTAAGTGACCTGATCTGACCCAAATCGACCGAGGAAGACTGGAAATGACAGGATAGCAAATCAAGCAGGTTGTAAAAAGCTAGTTTTTAAACTTGGGAACTCAGTTTTTATTCGTTTTAATTGACCAACGAGATGCATTAACATATTTTTATCATTAATCAGGCACACAAGATAGTAATCAAGGAGTTCAAGGAAACAATTGTCTTCAAACAATGAGCAAGGGATAAAACAACCTTGCGCATAAACAAGAATAGTGACGTAGTATTCTACTCCCTAGGGACTCTACTTGTGTATGTTCTCAAAATATTTTTCAGTCACGCACATAGTCCTACAAAAGAAAAATTTGGTTGCACTATGGTTTGTAGTAATGGTGAACTCTGCAACACTTTCAATCTCAATTGGGCGAAGTCCAATCCCAACGGACCAAGGTGTTGACACAGTCCGAGAATTTAATCAATTAGGAGCTGCTAAGGAGATCTGACAGCCTAACAAGAGACCACACCTATGGATATTTCTTCCACAAGGACATTTATATAGCGGTTGTTGCTCCACAACAGGGATGGCTAATACCGCTTGAGGTTCCATCCATGTGGTTTACCCAATAAAAGGAGTGTCCACTACGGTTTACCCTCTCTAACAAGGAAGACTCACAATATGGACCACATGGGGACTTAGCTTGGATTCAAGGGTTCGAAGATTCTTATGTGCCCAAAAGGGAATAGAGCATACTCCTCTAGCCTCTTCACCTCACCTAGACATAGCAAGCAGATTAATTGACACGCTAGGTTGAAATCACCTCACCAAGGTTTGTATGCCAACAACAATGACTACCGATCTCTTTAAATAGGACCAAGAGAGAATGTACCATCAAATATTGAAGACTAAACCAAGTGGGACAATGAGATGATAACAAGTCCTTCCCTACCTACAAGGGGATCTATCCTCGAGAAGAGCTTCATGTGTAAGACAAGCGAATGAATCTCACTCTCTCAAGAACACCATAAATAGTGTTCATAGGGCCTAATTACTATGTGGAACATATATGGAAGAAAGAAAATCTAGATTCATTCTTTCCTTTAGATAAAAAATTGGAAGTGTGATCTACGAAAGTGAAAAAAACTCAAGTCAGACACATGAGAGGTTCATTTTTATTTTCAAAATCCAAATGTTATAGAGATGAAACAAAATACCTCAAGTACAAAGAAATGTGCTTAGTAGATTTTACCTTATTTTTATTTTTGTTGAGCTTTACCGTGAAAGCAAGCCACAAACTCTCCAACAAGCAAGACAAGCAAACAAGCAAACAAGATATGCAACATATATTCAACTTATGCAAACCCTAGGGTTAGATCTAAAAATCAATTTTTAAAAGAAATAATAACTAGAAAATAATCCAAATGACAACTCATATCGTGCATTGAACCATGTGGGAAATAAGTGCATTAAATGTCCCTTTTTTTAATTTTAATTTTTGACCTAGTCAACAAGATTGGACCTATATGACATGAATTAGGATCCCAAACCCTAAATGCAGAAAAAAGACCCCTATTAAAATACAAAGAGATTTCTAGAAATGTCATAATTTTAAAAATATCTTTTCATTTGTGCTCTAGGGAGCCATTTTTCCAAAATAGACTTGTTTTCATAAATAGATCAAATGAGCTATGATATTGCATCCAAATTTAAAACACAAAGAATGGACCCCTTGTATAATTTAAATAAATTTTTGAAAATGTAAAAATTTTCAAAAATATGCTGATTGCATCGAAAATTAATTTTTTATGAAAAATAAAGAAAAAATATATAAAAAAATTGACAATACCTTGGAAAATTCTGAATTTTTTCATGAAGCTTCTCTGATATGTTGCCAACTTGCAAAAATAATTTCAGACCGAAAATCCAAGTCGTTTGGGAGATATGATCATATCTTTGAAAATTTAGGGTTTTCGTCTCCAAGCAAATCTGCACAAGGGGGTTAGCTCCAAAAATAACCAAAACCAACATGTAAAGGTGGGTTTCCCCATGGTGGGTGCCAAAAATGTGTGCTAAAATGTTGACACACTTCTATGAGTCATTATAGCCAAGATTTCTCAAGAATGAGGTCTCAAATGACAACTCATAGCTTTCTATTCATGGAATGCAAGGGTTTATAATGGAGGCCCTCAGTTTAGACCTAGATTGTGCCTATGGAAGTACACCATAAAATGAGAGATTCAAAGAGGAAAAGCAAGAATTCTAGTCTCCATGATCATCAAATATGCATGCAAATGAAAATGGAAGCTATTCTATATGATAACAACGCATGAAAGCAAACTAATCTATGAAAGGAAATATACATGCAAGATTATTCTACGAAATAAAATATGAATCTAATCTAATATGCAAGTGCAAGAGTAATCTTTCCATGGATGCATGAGAGAATAAGACAAGAAGAAAGAAGTTGCAATGTTGAAGCTCAATTGCTTCAAACTCTCTTCCAAAATCGCTCTCCAAACCTGCAGCATTAAAATAACATAAAATCTGGATCTCTAAAATCTAGATGCCTAAAATGAGGAGAGGGCTCCTTTTAAAGAGCAATGAATGGTAGAGATTAAGAGGCAAAATCCAAGGGTGGAGAAAAATTCTCATTTTGAATTTGGTGGACAAGATTCTCAAGACGAAAAATCAATGGACATGGTTAAGAGGCAAAGAGATGTGTAGAAGAGATTAAGAGGCAAAAGGAGATTCCACTCATCTTGGAAAGTGTGCATTCAATGTGTAGACAAAAAGATTTTTTCTTTTTATTTTAAATTTAGAAATTCTTTTTTCATGTGCACACATAGGATAAGGTGGATTTTATTATTTATTTAAAAGATTTTTTTTAATTTAATTAAAAGGGAGCATGTTCTCTTAATTAAATAAAACTTAGGATAAAATGATCAAACCTTAAAAAATATTGAAATAATTGAATTAATTATGATTCAATCAAGGAAATTGATTTAAATTGAAAATACTACAAGGCATTGATTTACGAAATTGATAAATTGATTTCGTCATTTGATAATTTGAAGGATGAGGGCCCATAGTCTAGGCGACCATTTTAGGATGCATACAATTAGAAGGTAGAAAATGTGGTGGGGATGACACCCACAAATCTTCACTACTACAACAAGTAAATTATGTCGGTTAAGGCTACAAGTTTGTGATCACTTTTGATGATCTTACCCTATTAGGAGTAACAAAAGATCGACTAGATCTACCTTGTTGAAAGATTTTCACAACACAATGTATGTGTGTACTCGGTTAAGAGATTTACACAAGAACTGTTAAGTTCACTCTATTAAAAGATTTGATTCTACTACAATGGTTAAATTGATAACAGTAGAGTATTTGTAAATAAAAACTCAATCTTGTCTGATTCAGATCTGTGAAATATCAAATAAATATCACCTCAGTGTGATGTATATATCCTTCTGTTATGCTCGGTAGCCTTATATGAGTTCTAATGAACTGATTTTTTCCTTTCATAAACCTTCTATCATAAACCCTTTTTCTGATCTCCTAATGTCCTTAGTGCGACTATTCCTTTATGATGCATAATCATAATGACTTCTTTACAAATTTACATCAAACTACCTTGACCTAATTAGGGTTTATAATATCTTAGAAAACCTAAGATCAAAGGTATAAGAAAATAATCTAGATCTAACATTACATATGAATCATCACCAAATTCAATGATTACATCCACATTAAATATTGTCTTGATCTTGGTAAACCATTTTCCTGATCAGTGTAAATTGTTTTCATAGATGTATGTACCACTCCTGATTACTATGTTGTTTCCTTCTTTACTCGGTAATCACTACATTCATCATTCAGTAAATTATTGATGCTCGGTTCATATGAATGCTCGGTGATCACTAGCTTGGTACTTGGTAAATGCCTGACGCTCGGTGAGTGTGGTTGGTCAAACTTGTATTCGGTTAACTTGAAGTTCTACCTTGACTTTGCTTAGTGTAAAGTCTTTGTATGTTTGACCGAATATTTTGTTTATCTACTTATTCCAACCTTTTCTGATTGAATAATTGATTGATACTAATGACAATCCATTAATGCTCAAATGGAGATAGTAGGAGTGGTGGTCTTACACCTCGTTCTTACATGGGTCATTCCCTAGAGCTTTTTATCTCAACCAACAAACCCATCTACAGGATGAATTCAAAAGCATGGATTGGCAATAAAAGGAGTCTGGATTTCCAATTTTTCCTCAATGAGAAAAGAGCATAATCTCCCATCCAATGTTGTTTTCTCCCAAACACATCAAACAATATTGTTCATTCCCAAAGTCCCTTTCTAAGTATATTATCAAATGAGTCAAGGTTTCTGATTGTGTCATAAAGACAAGAGCATACTCCCCTCTCACTTAATAAAATACTACAAGTGAACTTTTGTTAATGTGCCTAAGAAATAAATTAAGAAAATAAAATATTTTCTTGTATCTCCTAGGAAACTAGCAAGACAAAAGAGTGAGTAGTTTGATGTTTCTAAATGTCTTCTATCAATGTCTTGCAACACACAATATTAGTAGTTTTCGATATTCAATCTTCATATTTGAGGTGTTGCAAAAAACTAGATGACTTAGTAACATGAAATCTTGCTAGAAAATTAAAATATTTTGTCACAGGGTGCATACGACAATTCTAGGTCACAGATGATAGTCTGCGCAGATGACAGTCAACAGTCATAGATAAAAGTCAAAATTCATAGACGATCATTTAGTGAAAACTCATAAAAGTATACATGACATCTGACAAAGCAATTTTTGAGGAACGCAGATGACCGTACACAATTACAGATGATGATCCACTTTGATGACGGTCAACCTATGTAGATGATAGTTTAGAAACCAGAGTCAGTCTATGGTGATTAGAAGAAATTCTTGAAATATTTCACTAACATTTAACTCTAAAAAATTGATTTCCTGACAGAAAACAGAGAGTTAAAAAACCTAAAATATCTCAAAAACACTTTTAAATATTAAAATTTTTAAGCCCTCTTTAACCAAGGTGGAGACAACAGTCTCCAAGCGGAGATGCAAATTTGCACAGACGACTATTCCAGGGCAAAAATGACTATGCACGACAATTTCAAGAAAATACAAAAATTTTGAAACATGGTTTGAATTTCAAGGACGTGGGTCCCACCGAGCATGCAAAAATGTTTGTGATGAAAAAGCTACATGTTGGGAGCAAGCTCAAACATGAAAATGTTAGGGATAAAAACCATATTCAATATTAATCTAATATTTTCATCAGCTTACAAAACCAAAACAAAAGGCTTCCACCACAACCTCCGATTAGCATGAAGCAAGTGGACCCAAGACTTGCTTCATTTAAGCTCTTAGAGATGGTTGTGGGTGTGCTCTCCCAACACAATATATTAAATCCCACTTTGATTAAAAGGAAATTATAAATGCAAGACACTAAATGCAAACCAAATGATCAGGAAGGTATTGAATGAACTCAAGAACTAGTTATAAAGAAATAGCCTCAAGCATTCCATCTCAATATGAGAAGTAGGAATGAACTAAATGCAATCTAACTACCATTAATGAATACAAAAAATATACCAAACACATTAGTAAAAAATACTAGAATGCAAAATAAAATAAAAAATAACTCTAAGCATACACTAGCATGATAACTCTAAGATGCAAATGATGGATGATTTACTCTTGGAAAGGCTCCTATTTATAAGATTTTGGAGGGCTGGGGTGAGGTGGATCACATGTGGTATCTACATAAGTGCCACATAAGGGACACATAAGCCATGCAAGAGTCCTAATTTTCTCACATATGTGTGAGCAACTTGAGATGTGATGGGTCAATGTGTACTTTAAGTACACATGTGTAAGAGATGTGTCATAGTTGTCATAGGTTTGGTCCAATGAAGCATATTAAGAAAGTATAAGAAAATGTCATCAAGGTTGTAAGAAACTTTGTTTACACATTTTTGGAATTCTTTTGAAAAGATAATTTTTAGAAATTTTCTCACACGTGTGAGAAAATAATTAGGACTAATGGGTGTAGGAATCCAAAAATTAGCCTAATTAACCTTAGTTAATTAGCAAGTAGGTCTATCTGTTGAAAGTGATGTAGGTAGGGTAGGATCTAGGTCCAGATTTAGGATTAATCTAATTAAAACTTTAGAATAATCATGGTTTACAAGAATAATAGAATGTTAGGGGAAATAAATAAATTAAAATTTATTTAAAGGGGGATTATATGGAGGAAAGGTATTAAATAAAATTTAATACATTTAAAGATAGGGTATTTAAATTAAGTTTAAATACTACAAAATAATGAACTAAATTTTATTAAATAGGTACAAGAATATAAAAAATATAATTAAATAATTATAATATTAAGGGAAGATTTTAACCGTCTACAAAAGTGTATAT
Organism: Chamaecyparis obtusa; assembly: GCA_027943335.1. NCBI lineage: Eukaryota > Viridiplantae > Streptophyta > Pinopsida > Cupressales > Cupressaceae > Chamaecyparis > Chamaecyparis obtusa. The sequence goes on from BSBK01005228.1 coordinate 177,794, forward strand.
AGATACTGATCTAGGTGATATTTCTATTCCAAAAGTTTGAACAAGTGATATGTTTGAATAGATGTTTAATGAGTTTCCCTCTGATAATACAAAGGTATAGTTTTTTAGATGTAGAAAATGACTAATAAGCTAACTCCTATAGAGAAGACTCTTGACAAGGAGATGAAGGGAGATGGAGAGAATTGGTAGAAGAGAAGAGTCTTGGGTAGTAAATAAAAGAGATAAAGATAAATGAATAAGGAAGAGGTGAATTGCTTGTCAATAAATTTTACAAAGGTTCTATAGATTCTACTCTAGAACTATTGATCCTATAGATGTAATTTTAGCATATAGTAATAACATAGATATTGCATGTACCTATATCAAAAAGAAATTTGGATGTTAGTAAGTTGCCTCCCGTGCACATATTACAAATGGGTGATATCTTTCACTATTCTAATTGTAATGAGTTAATCAAATATATAAGGATAGCACTAAGGTGACAGACAACATGGTGAAGTTCCTTCATGAAGGACTTCAGGAAGTTCAAATATATGAGTCACTATCTAGTACAAAATAATTTTTGGTGCTTCTTGAAGGGTTCAAGCAATATACCTCCACTTTGGTTTCTTTAATATTGAAGAATGTAGAGTTGAAGGTGGAAGAGAAGAGGTTAAAGGATCTAGTAAAGGGTGGTCAGCTACACACAACCAACTACAAGAGATTGTCAAATATTTTGAGAAATATATCAATGAGGTTGTTAATGTGAATCAATTTTGTCATAAATGGTCTATCTCTACTAAGAATATAAAGAAGTAGATTATTTTTTTAGAATCATAGATTGTACAAATTTCAAATACACTTTATTTCGAGAATGATGATGATGGATCCCAAAGATTACAATTGGAAAATTTATCGATACAATTTAATCCCCTAACTGATCAAGAGGGTAAGATAAAGAAATAGTTTGATTACCTCAATATAAAATCTAAATCTCATCAGTCTCATGAAATTATTCAAAGGGTCATTGAAGTTGTTTTAGGAATTCAAGACTCTAAAAAATATAAAAGATGTAGAGGAGCTTTCTTATGAAGATAATATGTGAGTGTACCTTTTTGAACTCTATGAAAAATGATTAAATTTTTTTTGGGCATAATAAAGACTGTTCACCAAGACATCTTGCCTCAATCAAAATAAGTTGCTCATTCTTGGTGGTAAGACATTGATTGGCTCTATACACATATACATATACATATGAATATACATATAAGTAATGTAGTTTTGGTTTTCAGTTGAATTCCTATTTTGGTGCATTCCCTGAGGGGGAGGTGGTCCTATGTTAGGAGGAGTTTTTGTACATGTATTGAAGATATGTTTTGTGGTGAAGGATATGTATATGAGTATTGTAAATATGAATTTTTGTCTCAAAATGATTATTGTATGGAAAATTGAAACTTGTATAATTTTTTTGAGGACACCATTTGTCCATAATGTCAAAGGGGGAGAAATATGTTGGTGATGTGAAGAGTCCACAAGTGTTTCCATCAATGAAAATGGAGATATTGTTTCACATATGAATGTTATGTTTGCATTGATGTTAAAATTATTTTAGTTGGCATCTAAAAGATAGATATAGATGTTCAAGAGTCTTGTTTTGCAGTGTCACTATGTGTTCACTATGCATTCCAGAGTGGTATAGTGTCAAAAATTTATTTAAATATTGTCATAGATAAGAAGATATTGGTGGAGAAGAATGCATAAGGTATATCCAGAGATCACAAGTCTTTTTTCATAGCTTGGGAGATGATTTCAGTTATCTGCATATAGATAGATAAGTGTGACTATTTTGGTGCATAGTCTGGAAGACTAACTTTTTATTTTTTATCTACATTATGGCACATCGATACATTTCACCTTGTAGTTGGATTATGGTTTTGGGAGATACTAGAGGATGCTAAATTTCAGGCTTCTTAGTCTAATTTGGTCGACAATTAAATTTATATTTTTCTGAGTCTTAGTATGATAGAAACATAATGTACTGGAAATTATAAGAATGTTTCCCATTCCTCTCCCTTAAGCTTTTTTTGTGATGTGGTTTGTTGATAAAATTATGTTGGGATCAAGCGATACTATGTTGAGCATTTATAGTAGTTCTACAAGTCCAGAGTTCTTTTTGTATTTGTTTGACTGACATGTATTGATAGCTCTATTCTTCAAGGCCAATTGAATATGTTTTGATCCTTTTAGTATTGTGTAGTGATTATAGATAATATTTTGGATCTCTAGAGGAGGGTGTGAAAAATTTGTGTGATTCTTAACATGTTTCTTTTCCTTTTTCCATGTATTGGCGATTCTATTTTCAGCCAATGATCCATATGTTACACACTACATCTCATTAGGCTAATCTAATAGGTGTCATTTATGTTGCAATGGATTTATTGGTGGTTATCCTTTGGAGATGTTAGAAAGAGTTGTATATGAAAATTCATGTTATATTGTGAATTGCCAAATAGTGAATATGTAGATGAGAAGAGATGAAATTAGTCACAGATGTATAAACAAATAATTGTAATCATAATTATAGAAGAATGTACTTGTACTCAGTTCAATTAGTATGCAATGCCAAAAAATAGAGCAAAACAAAACTACAAATTTTTTTATAAAACCCAAGTTTAAACTACTATCGTATGCACACAAGCTACTAGGTTAAATAGGTTTATGTTAACCGAGACAATACTAAAATAAGTCTAGGTCAAATCAAGGACCCAGTTGACTAGGGTTGACCCAAATCTACAAATGGGATCAAACCCTAACGTCAACTAAAGTTGTTAATCTAACCTTAAGTTCAACTAATTGAATAATTTCTAAGCAAGATTAAAAGAGGTTTAGTTTGATTAGCCCAAATGTTAACACCTGTCTTCTAATTGTTACAAGGCTAACGTATTGACCTAATTAGTCATGGGTCCAATAATTTATAATTTAATTGAAGTCTAATTTAATTTCCATTAGATAAAAATACTATAGTAATATTCAAGATGCATCTTAAAACTATTTTACTTAATAGAATAAATGTCGAGAATCTATGCATTAAATAAATGTAAATAAATTAACTAGGCTTAATAATAACCTAATTAAAATAAGTTATTAACACTTTCGATTCTTAACAAATCCATGCAAAAAAATTTACTAAATAAACAATAAAGACTTAATACTCTAAATATAAGTCAACATCTCCCTTATACCATTGAGAGTATTTAAATAATACATTAATCTAATTCCTCACAAAATTCTTTACAATTAATTACCAAGGTAATATAATCAAACTCATCAAATATTTAATCCCTTAGGGCAAGGAAATTAATGCTAGCCTAATAGGCATACTAACTTATTTCATTATTTAATTAATCAACTTACCAATCTTAATAATTAAATTAATAATGACTTTACCATACCTTCCTAGCCATAAGGTTTCTTATCTACTTTAAATAATAAACCATTAAAATTAAAATACCAAATCAAATTTAAGATAATGTGATGAAATTAAATTTTATTAATAACATCTACATCAAATTCTTAATCCTTATCCACTAAGGCATCCCCTTATTCTAGGTCAACAAATGTGACTATGAAGGGTTGAAGAAATAACTATTTGTTATTATTATCTATTTAACAATCAAATCTATTATGCAGAAAGTTCTAACTAGTTCTAATAGATTCTAATTTATGGTCAATAATTTCCACTATATAATAGAACCTAATTAATTTGGAATCCATCCCAAAAATCAAATCTTCTAAAAAATTAAACCCTATTAATATGCCCCTTTGTTATGAAAAAAGAATAAAATGGCTTTCCATGTTAACCTTATATTTATTTATGCTCAGGAATTTAATTAATTTTATATTTCTTACTGTATTTTTATTTTTGAAATTTTAGATGTTATAATATTTTTTTTGTGTTCTGACTAACCCTACGGTGCAGCAGAGAGCTGAAGAGGGCGTGCGCAAGTGGAGGATAGGTGACTATACCACAGTTGATGGCAACCACTAACAACAGCGACACCGTTGTGGCTAGTGGCCCACCAAAGGTGAGGGTGGAGGCTGTCGTGCCTTCCCGGCGCCCGCCACTATGCACGCTCGATAGCTGCGCCACTATGCGTAGCACAGTGGGAAGCACGACCCTGACCGTGGCTCCCCATTGTGCCTCGACACAGTGGTCGCAACCACTGCGCTGTGGTTGAAGGGACTAGGGACGGGGTTAGGGCTTCAGCCCGCCTCTCCCAATCTTTTTTCGAATACATAATTCTTTTTGTATTTAAAAAAATCTTTTTTATTTAAAACATTTTTTAAGTCATTTTTCTTGTATAAAAATGACCCATGAAAAAATATTAAAATCTCTTGTTATAATATTTTTGCAAAAAGAATTAGTAAGATTATATATATATATATATATATATATATATATATATATATATATATATATATATAATTTTCACAACTTTGTTTTATAAAAAAATGACAGAGGTTATATGTCAAGCAATTAATGATAAATCAAACTCATCATTATTATTTTTTATTATTATATATAGCTTTTGAAAACAATAAAGGTGTTTCATTTTACATTTATGTTTAATTATAAATGTCTAAAATAGGTAAATACATGTCATGTTTTAATAAAGGTCATTTTGTTTAAGAGTGTATATATATATATATATATATATATATATATATATATATATATATATATATATATATAGTACATCTAAATCAAGGTAATTTTTACATCAATGGTTTAAAACTATAAATCTCATTTAGTGGTTTATTATTATTATGTATACACATATGTAACAAGAAAAAGAATTAATTTATAAATAAATATATAAATATATATATATGTATGTATGTATTTACATATATATATTTATTTAAACATAACTATATTTCTATTTATCTTAAAATAGTTTGATGAAAGAAATTTCTTTTCTTAAACTATGTAATTAAAATGATTTTTTTTCACTTAGACATGAGGATATTATTTCTTTAAAATGTGCCAAAAACTTAAGTCCTTAAACTATAACCAAATTACATAATTAGTCTCATGAGTCTAATAGTTTAAATAACACACTTAATCAATTAGTTAATTTTCCTTTATTTACCTTTAATTTTAAGTTACATATAAGGCAAGTTTAGTAAGGTGAAATTCATTTAAAGTTAAGAATTGCAAATTAGATAGAATTTCCTAGCATTTGTTCACAAGAAGAAGCATATACTAAAACTTTTCTTTCCATAAATCTATTCATCATGTAACAAAATTTACACTTGTAATACTTTCCATAAGCATTAAAATATACAAGAGATATTTATTTGATACAACTTACAAAATAAAACTTTATTTATCCCTAACTGAAAACAAGGAGTTACAAATTTTCCTCCAAAAGAATATTTACAAGGGAAACTATAGAGGAGATTATTTTGAAGGCATGTCCTTCTGAAGGTGCAAAGCTCTCCAAGAGTTCCATCATAATCTTGCAATACAATTGTAGGTTGACCATGGAGGCTCACCTCCCAACCTAGGCATTTTCAAGGCCACCCCCGAGCTAGGGGTTTTAGAAACCAACAAGTGACAAGAATCAAACAAAAACAAACAAGTATACACAAACAATAAAAATCCCATCCAAGGTTTACTAGGTCACAAAATAGGACCTACATCTAGAGGTGAAGAGGGCTCACGCATGTGGAGGTATCCAACCTAAAACAATTGCAACATCTCGAATAGGGCACACATGGGCACTCATTCCACCATGTTAAAATTTTTATAAAACCTTTCATGGCATCAAGCTATCTAAACTTCTCCTTATTACCCCAAATGCCCTTGGCATGATTTGCATCATGGGGACTTGCCCACCCATGTACATCCCTCGACACGTGGGAGGCTTTGCACATTATGGCAGCCACTAATCCTTCACCCCTTCAAGGCTACTCTTCCCTCCCAAAGGTGAGTGTACCTTGAAGAATCCCACAAAAATAAACAACACAAAAGTAACACAAACTCACATACCTCCATGGAAACCCCATGGAGTTTGAACAAAATAACACATAATCTCCATTAAAGCATCCTAAAGCTATTACATGCACAAAATAATTACTCTACAAGGTATTTAAAGAATTCCAACCTTAATTCCAAGCTCAAGGTGAAAAATTAAAGGTTGAAGAAGCTTTCTCCCTTTATGCTTTTCTCCTCCAAAACTAGGTGTCTCTAAGAGTAGAGAGTGGATAAACAACCTTCACTTTCATCCCAAATTACCCTAAAAAGGCTCTAGCCTTAGAATATCTAATTCTAGCATTAATGTGGAAGCCTTTAGAGTCTTCCCTTCTCCTTTCAAGTCAAGCCCCTACTAAATGGTGTTTATGACTCACATGGGAAGGATGCGATACTTTGCCCAAATTTATCAAACTCTCCAATTTTCGCCACTTTGAAGAGAGGGTATTTTAGGAATGTCATATATGAGTTTAAGGGCTCTTAATGGGTTGAAAATGACCCCTAACCCCTAAGGTATCAAGTAGGATGGTAAAAACTAACCCTAACTACCTTCTGGAGCCTATTTGGTCCTCCTAAACTCCACTTGAAGTTAACCTATGAAATTCAACTCCCTTGACCCAACCTAATCTTCCTAAACCTTAGGGTATGCATGGGTATTACACTAGGTAACCCTTGGGTCATGACTAGGCCTACCCTAGTTACATTTACTAGCCATGCCAACTCACATAGACATAGGTGTCAAGTGACACCACATAAATACATTAGGCATGACCCATTTAACATTTACAAAACTAATTTAAATACAAACGTGAAATATACTTTCACGAATAAAATCCATAACAATGAGGTCCATGTCTCTTCACATACATGACCTTAGCATTACGGTGAATACACATAGGTTCATTTCTAAAACTCCATATTTATTATCATGGTCAACTTCCTCCACACTCATTGCACACATCAGTAGGTCCAATAAATCCACATGTAACATAATAGAATACATAATATACCACACACATCACTTACATCTGAATTTTAACTACTCATTGGTAAATCAAATAACATTTGCATCTAGTTCATACACATAAACTTAATTCTTAATCACTATGCATATTGATATATCCTAACATGTATATCCATCACAATGCATCATTAAACTTAACCATATAGATAAATTGCATAACTAGTCATAGGGTATCACCTGGATAGGTTTACATCAAATCACAATGTATGATAATATGGTACGAGATTTTATAGATCTTCAAAAATATATATGTTTCAAAGTACCCAAGAGTCTCAAATAGTAGCAGCTAAAAACATAACAGGGAATAAAGTGCTAAGCTATGACAGGATGGGGTAGGCCTCACATCCACCCTCTCTAGGCATGAACATCCTCCTGGAGTTCATCAAAGAGGTGAGGGAACTGAGACCTCATCTGTGTTGCATCCTCCCTTGAAGTTGTGACCTCGTCATCTAAGTGTTCGATCAACTTCTTATGATAATTTAGCTTGGCCTTGTGAGCATATAGCCAATCCATGCCAAGAACTAGACTGTAAGATCCAAGAGGTGTAATTCTAAGGTCTGCTAAGGTGGTTAAGTCACCAATATGGATCAGACATTCTCTAACCATCGAGGTAACAGACACTCTAGTTCCTGAAGCTAACTTGACTTCCCACCTAATATCTAGTCTAGCTACCACTAGCCCACAATGCTCCACAACCAATGGAGAAACAAAGGAGTCAATAGCTCCACTATCAAATAGGATAGAAACATCACTACGTTTGATCGTACTTATGGCCTTAATGATGGTGGCTTGATGCTCTACTTGGCGGTTGTCAACCACTGCAAAAACTTAGTGGGACTTGCCCATGTCCCCAATTGTAGGTTCAGACATTACTGCCCACATACTGTCTCCCTAAGGACATTCCCTAGCTATGTGCCTCATGGAACCACAAGTATAGCATGGACCACATGTATGAATATGGATGCCCTGAGGTCTAGAATTCTGAGAACCTCCTGTCCTAGTAGATCTGTTGTATCCCCCTATAGGGTTGTTTTATCTTTAATGGGGGTGTATAAAGGGCCTGAGATTTTTGATCCTTCTTAGGACCCTGAGACTACTACTCCTTGGGCTTTGAGCCCTATTAACCCTGAGGTGGTTTCTATCTATGGTTCTGCTAAGACTGTTGAGGCTACTGTTGCGGCTACGACTTTGGGGTTCTGAATGACCCTGAAGAGTTCCTCTAATTCCCCTTCCAAGGGATCCTCTGATAGCTTAATTTTTGTGGTGCGGGATTGCGATACTGAGATCCCTTTACAATCTCCTCAGCTACCAAGACTCTATCATTAGTGAACTGTAAGTCTCCTGGTAGTACCATGCATGCTATAAACAGGTTCAATCCTTTGATGAATCTATTGACCTGTAGTTTCTCATCCCTCATATACTCGACATAAGGGAGGAGGTCTATAAAATTTCCCTCATACTGGGCCACTGAAAGTCCTCTTTGATGTAGGTCATGAAATTCATCTATGTGATGCTGTCTAAACTATTTTGAGAGATTTCTGGCCCTAAAGATCTATAGGAAGGTTTCCCATGTCTGGGTGTTAATAACTAGATGTCCCTTGAATTCCTCATGTTTCCACCAAGTGGCAGCTCCTCCTCTAAGGAGATGTATAGAAAAGCATGCTTTAGGGTTTCTCTTGTAAGGGTGCAACCCAAAACACCGCTCTAGGCTCAGAAGTGAAGACTCACCTGTGTCCCATCAGTAAATCCCATGAATAGTGGTGGTTGAAGTCACATCATCTCTTTGATATGATCACCTGCATTAGGGGTTCTTTATCATATATATGAACCTCAATCCTGGGTGGAGGTTCTGGTCCACCAATGAACCCAATTTCCTGATCAACCTGTCCCTCAGCGAACCTAGGAGGGGGACTCCTACTTCATTCCTTGGCTGAGGACCCACGTCCTTCCAATCCCTGCTACACATTTTGATGTACAATTGGAGGCATCTGGTCAAGGATAATCCTTGCTAGGTTCTGCAATACTTGCAACAAATCTACATTTGAATTTGGAGGCGGTTCAAGAGGTGGACCATGGTCCTGTCCTTGAACTTCTACCTCAGGTTGTACCTCCTCTCTCAAGATACGAATATATGCCTACGACCATGTCCATGGGCCAGTCAAGTGAGCAGAGGAATCCTACACATAAAAAGACAATGTTTAGCATCTACGTAGTGGGTTATGTTCCCAATATTTACTCAACCTGGCTCTGACACCAAAATGTAATGCCCAAAAATAGATCAAAACACAACTACAATTTTTTTCTAAAACCTAAGTTTAAACTACTATCATACGCACATAAGCTACTAAGTTAGATAGGTTTATGTTAACTAAGACAATACTAAAATCAGTCTAGGTGAAATCAAGGACCCAGTTGACTAGGGTTGACCCAAATCTGCAAATGGGATCAAACCCTAATGTCAACTAAAGTTGTTAATCTAACCTTCAGTTCAACTAATTGACTAATTGCTAAGCAAGATTAAAAGAGGTTTACTTTGTTTAGCCTAAATGTTAACACCTGGCTTCTAATTGTTACAAGGGTAATGGATTGACCTAATTAGTCACGGGTCCAATAATTTATAATTTAATCAAAGTCTGATTTAATTTCTATTAGATAAAAATACTATAGTAATATTCATGATGCATCTCAAAACTATTTCACTTAATAAAATAAACTTCAAGATTCTATGCATTAAATAAATCTAAATAAATTAACTAGCCTTAATAACCTAATTAAAAAAAGTTATTAACACTTCTGATTCCTAACAAATCCACGTAAAGAAATTTATTAAATAAATGATAAAGACTTAGTAATCTAAATATAAGTCAACATCTCACTTATATCACTGAGAGTATTTAAATAATACATTAATCTAATTCCTCACAAAATTATTTACAATTAATTACCAAGGGTAATATAATCAAATTCATCAAATATATAATCCCTTAGGGAAAGGAAATTAACACTAGCCTAATATGCATTCTAACTTATTTCATTGTTTAATTATTCAACTTACCAATCTTAAATAATTAAATTCAATAATGACTCTACCATACCTTCCTAGCCATAAGGTTTCTTATCTAATTTAAATAATAAACCATTAAAATTAAAATACCAAATCAAAATTAAGATAATGTGATGAAATTAAATTTTATTAATAAAATCTATATCAAATTCCTAATCCTTATCCACTAAGTCATCCCCTTATTCTAGGTCAACAAAGGTGACTATGAAGGGTTGAAGAAATTGTTGGCAAGTTGACTATACTGGTGTATATGACTAAGATTTAGTGTTGTCATTATGGAAACAAAGTCATATGGAGTTTTGGTGTCAGTGCATCAACTTAGAAGATCAGAATCCGGTTAAGTATGGAAGAGAGGACAGTTAGTGAAGGACCTGAGGAATAGAGCATCAACGCACGTGTATATGATCAAGTTTTGTCATGCGCCCTTGAAGATAAGCTTTTGAGTATGTAATAATGCTTAGTCTAAGAACGCATGATCAAATGTGTTAGTATGAATAAGTTACAGTAAGTTGAAGTGACACAAACAATGAGCGACATAACAGAACAGAGCATGGAGCCGACTGTTAGTCTTTTGGTTAGCGTGTATAATATTATTTTGCAAAGGATATGCGCCTATTGTATTTATGTTATAGACTTGCTAATATCAATGTATGTAAACATGCTTGAGCCAATTCATTTGGAAGCATTGTATGTAATAGGTTATAGGCCGACTTAGTGAATAGTTTTGTTTGTGCCTATATATAAGATATGTGCCTTTGTATTTGAGCATGGAATGAGATATAGACTTGATAGAAGAATAGTAGAAATATGCGAAGAATAGTTAAAATGATATAGAGCTTTACAAGAGGTTAAAGCATCAACGCACAAAAGGAACTGATCAAACAAGAAATGTCATAGCAGTAGTTCACCATTGCAGGTATAGTGTATATTTGATATCCAGGAGGTTGTAGCCTTGTCTATTGAGCAGTGAGCTCTGGCAGTGAGCCAATCACCCCTAACAGGGTTTGTTACTAGAGAATCCTAATAGGGTCTGACCCTTAACAAGGTCATTGTACTAAAGCATTGTAATGACATCTCCTAATAGGGCTAAGGAACATTAACAGGTGCATAATACACAAGTACAATTATTAGTGGGTATTAATTCCCACCGGGGTTTTTCCTTTGGCCAAGGTTTCCCCGTAATCATATTTGGTGTTATGTGTTATGGTTGTTTACTTTACTTTCTTTAATATTCAGTTCAACATTTAAGTAATAGAGTTAAGTTTCAAGAGATCAGAAATTAATATTGTAGAACACTGATTCACCCCCCCCCCCCCCTCTTAGTGTTCCCATTCCTAACAATTGGTATCAGAGCTTTGGTCCTCTAAAGATAAGTTTAACCACTTGAGGAGATCATGGATACAGGAGAAGTGAAACATCTAAAGAAGAATCTTGAAGTAGCTCTTGAAGACCTTGGCAGATCTGAAAAAGAAATTGAAGAATTGAAATTAAAGGTTAGTGGTTCTCAAGTATTCATCAAGAAGCTGAGAAAAGATTTGAAAGATTGTTCCACAAGTGATTTAGGAAAAATGGTCAAAAAGTTGAATAAGGAAAAACATCTCTGAAGGATCAAATTGAAGAGTTGGATGAAAAACTATTTAACAATCAGGAAGCCTATGAAGAACGGGTCAAAGAAAACAAGCAGTTGGATGAAGAACTGAGGCAAGAAAACATGAAAATCTTGGAGTTAGAGAACATCAAGAAAAAGGTGGAATCTGAATTGACTGAATCTAAGAATCATATTGACAAATTGCACACAAGCAAGGATCTAATAGAGTCACAGTTGTATGCACAGAAGATTAAGGGAGATACCACTGTTATTAGATTCAATGAAGCACAAAATCAAATCAATGATATGTGAGAAAGAAAGAAAGCACCAAGAGAATCTTCAGAAGCTAAGAAGACTGGAAATCATACTGAAGCTAAAGCTGAACCATCTAAGGATGAATGCAAGCCAGTAAACCAAACTTGTTGTGCCTATAACAAGCATGGACATATAGCAAGAGATTGTAAATAGGTAAGACCTTTCAATGGTTATTATTATTCATGCAATAAGTTTGGTCATAGAGCTATGAATTGTAGATCAAATCAAAGAAATAAGACTCATCATAATCACATAAATCATCCACAACAAAATGTCAGAAGTCCTCAGAACATTACATGTCAGATATACAATTATAATGGTCACACAGTTAGACAATGCAATATGGTAACTCACATCAATGTGTTGAGGAATATAAGGCCTCCAGTTATTTGTCACTCTTGTAATAAGGCTGGACACATGTCAAAGTTCTACAGATTAAAAGCACATAGACAAGAAATCCCTAATCAGTCTCAAAGATCAATATTGGATGAATCAGGAGAAGTCAAGTTTGTACAAGCTACAAAAGATGCAAACAATACTTAGATGGAAGTAAAGCAAGATAAGGTTGATGACTATGTAGTGGATGCATTCGTAATGGAGGCACCTTCTACTTTTGGATGAATGACCCTCATGGTCATAGGGGGAGCTAGATTAGCTCTAGACCCCTGTGCAACTGGTATACTCACCCTCAGAATATGTGCCTTTGGTTTTAGTTGTTTGGAGACTAGTTGATGCTATATGCAAGAGCACACAGCTTAATTGATAACATAAATGAAGATTGGAATTCTTTGTTGCACTCTGTATTATGGCGACAAGCATTAATTGCATAAAGTTGCTTTATAATCATTGGAGATCCATTTTCCACACATTTGAATTCAAGTTTGAGCCTTTGGAGAGCACATGAGATCAAGCAATTAGTATTGAGAGATTGTAGTTGATTTATCAGTGAAGAAGTGTGTAAGATTGTTGCGGAACCCTAGTTCAGTCGCGATGATTCAAAAACCCTTTGGAGCCCTATTTGAGCGATTGATCAAGTAATGGGCACTCCAATTGTGTTTGATGTTGCTAAAAGGAAGAGGTATATATTTAAGAAGCATCCCTTTAAGTCAGTCATAGATGATTTGGAAGGGGCATTCTCTAGGACTCCGATGGGAGTTATGCACGTAGAAGACATACGCGCATACATATACTGCAAGAAGCAACCTGTAGGATTGGATAGAATTAGGTCGCACATGGAAAAAATGATGAAACTAGAAATTACATTCAAGGATGAGTTTTCACACCTAGAAAACAACCCTATCATAGAGTATGTGATTGCATATGAGTTCTATGAATCTGAATGGATTAAGATTTTACTGAGAATAATACATGATGACCTATTTTGGATAGGAGAAGTTCTACTTCTCATCATTTTAGATCTCATTTATGAGATGACATGATTATCCAAGACAGGTGACATTCTTCCTACTGGAAAGGATGTCATGAAAATGGTGGAATAGGCTTGTAAGTCCCAGAGTGATAAGCACGGCTTGAAAATTGAGTCGATAGAGGAGGACATAAAACTAATGTATGTGATACTTGGTTACAAATTCCAGCATGCAAGTAGAGTTAATAGTGTGTCTGAAACCACTATTCTAGAAGCCATCGGAATTGTGAAGGAAAATCATGAGTTCAACTTGTGTGAGATCTTGTGCACATAGTTCATGGATAACATAAGAGCTATCAAGCATGATAAGAGAAAAATATTCAGGTTTGGGTCACTGATCATTTATATGTACTTCCATGTTGTTGGAAAAGTATCAGATCTCTATCTATATAGGAGCATACCTACAATGCCACAGATTTCATTTAAGGCAACATCTGAAAGCACCTTGAAGGATTTCATGGACCTAGAAATAAAGACATTCAAAATCAAGATGCAGAGAAGGTATAGGATACCTGAGAGTATAGTTGAAAAGTATAAGCACAATATTTTCTTTATGGTGGAGACAGATATCACATGCATGGAAGCTGTAGAGCCTAGAACTAAGTGGATTCATCCACTTGGTTATGAAGTGGGGGAACATATTATGGAAGCTTATGAACAAGTTCTACTATCAACGCCTAAGGATCCCAATGAACCAAGATGGGGTACTTATGAGGAGAAGACAAGACAAGTAGATTCAGTCTTGTATAGTGCTACGACCAAGAGAAAAGCATCAAAGATCAGCTCTGACTTATTGAAAATCCATGGTGTTACACAAGCAGACCTGGATAAGGAAAGGGAAGCTAAGATTGCAATGCAACTTGAGAGCACACCCTCTTCTGATATCAAAATAGAGAAGACTGATGATCCCAAGGAGAAGAAGAAAAATATCGAAGATAACACTCCTGTGCCCATAGATACTATTGATCTAGAGTCCACACCACCTCGTGAGCCTAGCAGGATGCCTAAGAGGAATAAGAAGACCGATGCAAGCCACCCATCCTCTAGAACAACAAGAAGCAAAGGCAGAAACACCCAAGAACCTCCAGAGGTAGGATTCAGACTGAGTCTTGAAGTATTGAGAACCATGGTAGTTGATGAAGGAAGAGTTGATCAGATAGGAAAATTCTATGATAAATATAGTGAGATAGATAAATCAGAGATCCATGGTATGATAATCAAACATATGATTAAGTTCAAGAAAATAGTTCTGGAACTTAAGATAGTTATACTGGATAATGTATGGAACATTTTAGACTTTTTGAAGAGATAAGCTATAGAAGAAGATCTCAGGATAAGAGAAAAGATATTGGATGAAATCCTCCCTATATGTTCAGTTGAAGAGAAATCATTGTTATTAGATTTGGTGAAGTCGCACCTAAGAACCAAGCTGCGAACTATGCAGATTATGAATAAGGACTATGAGTTGGTTGCAAAGGAAACAGAGAAGGGATTTGAGAAGGTGTTCTTGGATAGACACATGTATCCTCCTCTTGCACCTACAACACAAGCCCCCACTGAGAAACTAAAAGCATATGAGGTCCCTAATGCACCTATGATAGGTCCACAAGATTCTGTGCCCACAATAACAATGCCTACTGAAGCAATGGAGTCTGCGCCCATGCGTGAAACAAAAGATGACACTATCATAATTGATAATGTTGAAATATCAATGGTGGCCACAAATAAAGACATAGATAAGTTTGAGGAAGCTTTTGTGACCACATAAGAGGCTGAGATACTATGTGGTGATGACACACCTGTGCAACAAGAAGAAGTTCAGATTGAAGACATAACTGGACAAGAAGGAGATGAAGAAAAGAAAGATGAACCTACTGAAGAGACCTCTGTTGAAATACCGGTGAAGGTAAAGAGTGAAGTTATGGACAACACACTCCTTACCCCTAAGCCCTCAATGTCATTGTTGTCAAGTTTGACCCCTGACACAACAAGTCTAGACTCTTGGGGAGAAGAAGATTTAATAAAGATCAGTGTGCTAGCAATGGAGAAATAAAAGGAGAAACAAGTAATGAGGAATCCATTATTTATTGAATCAATAAGCATACTGAACAACCTACTGCCTGAGGAAAAGAAAATAGTAAATGTTCATTTAGTGAATGATGTAAGAAGCATCCTATCAAGTTTTAAAGAAAACTTCTCAAGCCTGGAAGAATCAACATAAAAGGTTGCAAAAGAAAAATATCTCAAGAAAAGATTGAATGAGATGATAGAAAATTTTGCACTTGACCTCAATTCTCTTAAGGTTGGTAAAGAAATGTTGAAGAAGATTGCAGCTAAAGGGAGAAAGATAATAGCTAATTGTATGGATAAAAAAAACTTACATCAGACCTCTCAAAGAAGATTCAGGAAGCATAATCTATGATGACAATGGTGAGTAAGTTAGTGCTAGACCCCTCACAAGATGTGAACATGTGTAATAATGTATATCAAGGACAATTAGACAAGATTGAGAAGGCAGGGAAAGAGATAGCTAAGATAAGGGCTAGGCAAACTCAGTTGAGACATGCACTTGCACCCTCATTGGATGTGTTGAATTAGAATATCAAGGAGATTGATGCCACGATTGTGACATATGATCAAGGTCCCTGTATAGAATTGGAGAAGATGGAGAAGCTAACTTATGCACTATGCTCTCATCTCCAAATAGTAGATGCACTCAAGGCATTTTGGTAGCAAGAGATCCAAAACCTTTAGATTGCATACCCAGATGTACTCAATGTGTAAGTACTTGAAGTTCCATTTGTTTAGCACCTTTGTCATTAATGTCAAAGGGGGAGTAGAGTAAATATGGAGTAAGAGTAAAGTAAATATGGAGTAGTAGAAGGGAGATATAAGACAGAGTATATGATATACAGAAAAAGACAAGACTATATGTTAGAAATTTTTTGTGTAAGATACAATTTAGTAACTTCGCCATATTCCTTTGTTGCTATTAATGACAAAGGGGGAGATTGTTGGCAAGTTGAATATACTGGTGTATATGACTAAGATTTAGTATTGTCATTATGGAAACAAATTCATATGGAGTTTTGGTGTCAGCGCATCAACTTAGAAGATCAGAATTTGGTTAAGTATGGAAGAGAGGACAGTCAGTAAAGCACCTGAGGAATAGAGTGTTAGCGCACGTGTATATGATCGAGTTTTGGCATGTGCCCTTGAAGATAATATTTTGAGTATGTAATCATGCTTATTCTAAGAATGCATGATCAGATGTGTTAGTATGAATAAGTTAAAGCGTGTCAAAGTGACACAGACAGTGAGCAACATAATAGAATAGATCATGGAGCCGACTGTTAGTATTTTGGTTAGCGTGTATAATATTGTTTTGTAAAGGCTATGTGCCTATTGTATTTATGTTATAGACTTGTTAATATCAATGTATGTAAACACGCTTGAGCCAATTCATTTGGAAGTGTTGTATGTAATAGGTTATAGGATGACTTAGTGAATAGTTTTGTTTGCGCCTATATATAAGACATGTGCCTTTGTATTTGAGCAGGGAATGAGATATAGACTTGATAGAAGAAGAGTAGAAGTATGCGAAGAGAATTCAGAATGATATAGAGCTATACAAGAGGTTAAGACATCAGTGCACAAAAGGAACTAATCAGACAAGTAGTGTCATAGCAGCAGTTCACCATTGCAGATATAGTGTATATCTGATATCCAGGAGGTTGTAGCCTTCTCTATTGAGCAGTGAGCTCTGGCAGTGAGCTAACCACCCCTAATAGGGTTTGTTATTGAAGGCTCCTAATAGGGTCTGACCCTTGACAAGGTCATTGTACTAAAGCATTGTAATGACAACTCCTAACAGGGCTAAGGAACATTAACAGGTTCTTAATACATAAGTACAATTATTAGTGAGTATTAATTCCCACTGGGGTTTTTCCTTTGGCCAAGGTTTCCCCGTAATCATATCTGGTGTTATGTGTTATGGTTGTTTACTTTACTTGCTTTAATATTTAGTTCAGCATTTAAGTAATAGAGTTAAGTTTCAAGAGATCAGAAATTAATATTGTAGAACACTGATTCACCCCCCCCCCCTCAGTGTTCCCATTCCTAACAGAAATAACTATTTGTTATTATTATCTATTTAACAATCAAATCTATTATGCAACAAGTTCTAACAAGTTCTAATAGATTCTAATTTTTGGTCAACAATTTTCACTATATACTAGAACCTAATTAATTTGAAATCCATCCCAAAAATCAAATCTTCTAAAAACTTAAACCCTATAAATATGCCCCTTTGTTATGCAAAAAGAATAACATGGCTTTCCATGTTAAGCTTATATTTATTTATACTCACGAATTTAATTAATTTTATATTTCTTACTGTATTTTTATTTTTGAAATTTTAGATGTTACAATTTTTTTTTAATGTTTTGACTAACCCAATGATGTAGGGGAGGGCCAAAGAGGGTGGACGTGGGTGGAGAATAGGCGGCTATGCCACAGTGTGTGGTGACCGCTTATGGCGGTGCCACCATTGTGGCTAGCAACTCGCCAAAAGTGAGGGTGGAGGCTATTGTGGCTTCCCGACGCCCACCGTTGTGCATGCTTGACTGCGCCACTATATTGCATAGCATAGTGGAAAGCACGACCCGGTCGTGGCTCCCCATTGTATGTTAGCACAGTGGTTGCAACCACTGCACCGTGGATGAAGGGAGTGGGGATGGGGTTAGGGCTCCGACCTGCCCCTCCCTATCTTCTTTCGAATACACAGTTCTTTTTTTGTTTTAAAAAAAATCTTTTTTATTTAAAACATTTTTTAATGTCATTTTTCTTATATAAAAATGAGCCATGAAAAAATATTAAAATCTCTTGTTATAATGTTTTTGCAAAAAGAATAAGTAAGATTATATATATATATATATATATATATATATATATATATATTTCACAACTTTATTTTATAAAAAAATGATAGAGGTTATATGTTAAGCAATTAATGATAAATCAAAATTATCATTATTATTTATTATTATATATATTTTTATATATAGCTTTTGAAAACAATAAAAGTCTTTCCATTTTTACATTTATGTTTGATTATAAATGCCTAAAATAGGTAAATACATACCATGTTTTAATAAAGGTCATTTTGTTTAAGTATATATATATATATATATATATATATATATATATATATTACATCTAAATCAAGGTAATTTTTACATCAATTGTTTAAAACTATAAATCTCGTTCAATAGTTTATTATTATTATGTATACACATATGTAACAAGATAAAGAATTAAGTTATGTATGTATGTATGCATGCATGTATGCATGTATGGATGTATGTATGCATGTATGTATGCATGTATGTATGTATGCATGTATGTATGTATGCATGCATGTATGTATGTATGTATGTATGTATATGTATGCATGTATGGATGTATGTATGTATGTATGTATGCATGTATGCATGTATGGATGTATGGATGTATGTATATATGTATGGATGTATGGATGTATGTATGTATGTATGTATGCATGTATGGATGTATGTATGTATGTATGCATGTATGGATGTATGTATGGATGTATGGATGTATGTATGTATGCATGCATGCATGCATGTATGTATGTATGCATGCATGCATGCATGTATGGATGTATGCATGCATGCATGCATGTATGTATGTATGCATGGATGGATGTATGTATGTATGTATGCATGGATGGATGGATGTATGGATGTATGTATGTATGTATGCATGGATGGATGTATGCATGCATGCATGGATGTATGCATGGATGTATGTATGTATGTATGTATGTATGTATGTATGTATGTATGTATGCATGTATGGATGGATGTATGTATGTATGTATGTATGTATGTATGTTTAAACATAACTATATTTCTATTTATGTTAAAGTAGTTTGATGAAAGAAATTTCTTTTTTGAAATTGTGTCATTAAAATGATTTTTTTTTAACTTAGACATCAGAATATTATTTCTTTAAAATGCGTCAAAAACTTAAGTCCTTAAACTATAACCAAATTACATAATTATTCTCATGAGAGTCTAATAGTTTAAATAACACACTTAATCAATTAGTTAATTTTCCTTTATTTACCTTTAATTTTAAGTTGCATATAAGGCAAGTTTAGTAAGGTGAAATTCATCTAAAGTTAAGAATTGAAAATAAGATAGAATTTTCTAGCATTTGTTCACAAGAAGAAGCATTTACTAAAACTTTTCTTTCCATAAATCTATTCATCATGCAACAAAATTTACACTTGTAATACTTTCCATAAGCATTAACATATACAAGAGATATTTATTTGATACAACTTGCAAAATACAACATTATTTCTCCCTAATTGAAAACAAGGAGTTACAAATTTTCCTCCAAAATAATATTTACAAGGGAAACTATAGAGGAGATTATTTTGAAGGCATGTCCTTCCTAAGTCTCAAAGCTCTCCAAGAGTTCCATCAGGTTCCTGCAATACAATCGTAGGTTGACCATGGAGGCTCACCTCCCAACCTAGGCCTTTTCAAGGCCACCCCCGAGCTAGGAGTTTCAGAAACCAACATGTGACAAGAATCAAACACAAACAAACAAGTAGACACAAACAATAAAAATCCCATCGAAGGTTTACTAGGTCACAAAATAGGACCTAAATCTAGGGGTGAAGAGGGCTCTCGCATGTAGAGATAGCCAACCTAAAACAATTGCAACATCTGGAATAGACTACACATGGGCACTCATTCTATCATGTCAAAACTTTTATAAAAACTTCCATTGCATCAAGCCATCAGAACTTCTCCTTATTACTGCAAATTCCCTTGGCATGATTGGCATCATGGGGAGTTGCCCACCCATGTACATCCCTCCACACATGGGAGACTTTGCACATCATGGGAAGCAACTAATCCTTCACCCCTTCAAGGCTACTCTTCCCTCCCAAGGGTGAGTGTGCCTTGAAGAATCCCACAAAAATAAACAATACAAAAGTAACACAAACTCACATACCTCCATGGAAACCCATGGAGTTTGAACAAAATAACATAGAATCTCCATTAAAGAATCCTAAAGCTATTACATGCACACAATAATTACTCTACAAGATGCTTAAAGAATTCCAACCTTAAGTCCAAGCTCAAGGTAAAAAATGAAAGGTTGAAGAAGCTTTCTCGCTTTATGATTTTCTCCTTCTCCAAAACTAGGTGTCTCTAAGAGTAGAGAGTGGGTGAACAACCTTCACTTTCTTGCCAAATCCCCCTAAAAAGGCATTAGCCTAAGATTATTTGATTCTAGTATTAATGAGGAAGCCTCTATAGTCTTCCCTTCTCCTTCCTACAAGTCAAAACCCTAATAAATGGTATTTATGACTCACATGGGAAGGATTAGATACTTTGCCCAAATTTATCAAATTCTTCAGTTTTTTCCACTTTGAGATGGTATTTTAGGGGTGTCATAAATGAGTTAAAGGGCTCTTAATGGGTTGAAAATGACCCTAACCCATAAGGTACCAATTAGGATGGTCAAAACTAACCCTAACTACCTTCTAGAAGCCTATTTGGTCCTCCTAAACTCCACTTGACGTTTGTTGGAAAAATGGTCAGCGCTCCCCTCAGGATTCATGACATGGCTTAACAGCCTCATGTGTCTTCTATAAGTCTAGTGGTTGTATCAGGCATTAATAGGTTGATCTTTTGATGTAACAGAAACCACTACTTGTAACAAGTGGTATTAGAGCTTGGTCACAAGTTTGAATCCCCTCAGGTAACACTAAGGGGGAGATTATTAGAAAAATGGTCAGTGATCCCCTTGGGATTTGTGACATGGCTTAACTACCTCTTGTGTCTTCTATAAGTCTAATGGTTATATCGGGCATTAACAGGTCGATCTTTTGGTGTAACAACAATCTGTTCTTGTAACAAAGTTAACCTACAAAATTCAATTCCCTTGACCCAATCTAATCTTCTTGAACCTTAGGTTATGCATGGGTACTACCCTAGGTAACCCCTGGGTCATGACTAGGTCTACCCTAGTTACATCTACTAGTCATGCCAACTCACATCTAGACATAGTTGTGAAGTGACACCACATAAATACATTAGGCATGACCCATTTAACATTTACAAAACTAATTTAAATACAACCATGCAATATACTTTCACAAATAAAATACATAACAACGAGGTCCATGTCTCTTCACATACTAGACCTTAGCATTACGGTGAATATACATAGGTTCATTTCTGAAACTCCATATTTAATACCACGGTCAACTTCCTGCACACTCATTGCACACATCAATAGGTCCAATAAATCCACATGTAACATAAAAAAATACATAATATAACTCACACACCACTTACATCTCCATTTAATTACTCATTGGTAAATTAAACAATATCTACATCTAGTTCATACACATAAACTTAATTCTTAATCATTTTGCATCCCGATATTCCTAACATGTATATCCATCACAATACATCATTAAACTTAACCATATAGATAAACTGCATAACTAATGATAGGGTATCACCTGAATAGGTATACATCAAATCAAAATGTATGATAACATGATATGGGATCTTACAGATCCTCAAAAATAACATATGTTTCAAAGTACCCAAGAGTCTCAAATAGTAACAGCTGAAAACATAACATGGAATAAAGTGCTAAGCTATGACGGGCTGGGATAGGCCTCACATAGTATAAATCATTGTAATAAATATTAATGTATCTTTCACTGGAGAAGTGATCTTAAATAATTTGCAAGGTATTTGTATATTTCCCTAAGGTAGTGTGCCTTAGTCCACAAGTCCAAATAAAGAGACATGAGCTCCTTGGATTTTTCCTAAACATTTCTAATCAGTTCCTCATATAGTGAGTGTGATTCTCACTATTTTTTTTGCCACATTGAGTTGGCCGTATAAAATTCTATTTTTATGTGTGTTTCTCTTTATGTTTCAATTGTTTACTTATGCACGTAAGTTAAATGAATGAATGAACGATAAAGTTAAGTGTATGCTAATTCAACCTCCCCCCCTTCTCACCATTTGGAAGTGTTCACCATATACATACATACACACACATACACACACATACACACATACATACATGTGAGATCATGTAATACACATACATACATACATACACACATACAGATACATACATACATACATACATGTGAGGTCATGTAATAAGCTAAATAATGAAGTAGACATTCATATTACTCTTAATCATGTTTGAAATCATTCATATCATATTTTCCATATAAAATCATCTCACGGATGAATAATGATTTCGCATGGTTATTCATACATATTATAACATGACATAATAAGTATCTAAAAGTTAATAATATGGGGTGTAACAATTCAACGATGGGGTTCCATCAATAAATAAAAAGAAATCATATTTTTATTAGACATTATAATTTTAAATGAGTTGATAGAAAAAATTCTTTAATGTGATGAGGTCTTATAGAATATAAATATTACAAGATACACATAGAAATGGTTATGTTGAGAAAGCCTTGCTAATATTAAAAGAAAAAATATTTAAAGCTAGACTTGATAAGCTTTGCTAGCTTCCTCCCAACTTGATAGACTTGCAATATTGGGGCATCTCAAGATGGAAGAGTCTTTGATACATATTTTCTATTTAGATATGGTAATCTTGGCCTATAATATTGATTCCTAACCTTAGAGAAGAGGGTGCCAAGAAAAAGAAAAAATATAAATGGAGGATATGGTGTATGCTAATTCAACCCCCCCGCACCCACGCTTGCCCCCACCCTTCTCAGTATTTGGAAGTGCTCAACATATACATATATACATACATACACACACATACACACACAGACACATACATAAGCGTGTGCACGCCCACACACACACACACATAGGGTGACCCCACAACATGCCAATTTTTGCTGAAATAAAATATTTTAATAAAATATGATGAGTTAAGCCTTGAGAGGTACCATTTGAAGGAATTAATTACAAATGGTTAGCTCAAAGCCTCTTAGATAAAAAAAAAATGATATAACATCTATACTCCTCATTCATACCTACAATGGAGTCTCCTTCACACATATTAATATGCCGACCAAAAATGACTTCGACCTTATCTTTTGGAAGATCAAATGAATCCATTTGACAAACCTATCTATGTAGTAAGGTACTACGGAGAAAAATCTTTCCAATGATTATAATGTTAATATATATTAAGTTTATTATGACTTTTGTATTTTTAGTTTTACTAAACATAGACATTTCACTGTATGTCTACCTCTATGTTTGACGCTTAGAGAAAAATAGTAAATGAGAGAAAAAACAATCTAAAAAATATATGTGCCCTAGGTATTGAAGTTCTTTTTATATCAAAAAAAATAAAGATGTAATTGGACTAGTACATGACAAGTTATAAGCTATGTAGTCAAGGTATGTCAAAATTACGGTTTAGTCAACTTCAAACGTTAATAAATTATGCAATATTCGTGATAATATCATCAAACCAATTGCATGACCTCTGTATGGATGTTACAAAACTTATTTTGAAAGAATCACATTTATATTTATTTTATAAAAAAGTCATTCTCTATGAAAACAATGTAACTCTTTGAAAATGACATTTTCAGCAACTTACCAAATTTTGTGGGAGAAAGAAAAAACTATTCAAATCAATTCAAAAATTTAAAAAATATATATATTTAGAATCTAGATAGAAAATCCTTAAAAACTCTATTTTACTTCATCTTTTGATTTCAAATGGTTTAACGACAATATGCATTTGAATCTGAAATTTTTTTCAAAATTTAGAGTTCAGTGTCTGTTCAGACAAAAAAGTGTAAGGTCCACTATTGTGGGTTCACCCTATATATATATATATATATATATATATATATATATATATATATATATATATATATATATATATATATATATATATATATATATAGACACATACAAATACATGTATATTTATATATAAATTTGATAAGAAACACTTTTATTAGATAATTAGACAAAGGGGACTTTTACAAATTCTTTCCAAAACATGGGTTTGACTCTCGACCTAAACTACACTATCCAAACAACAGATATTTTACTTAGGCCCAAACAATCCTATTAACAAGAAGATATACAATACTTCAAAGAAGGTAAACTTGACTACCAAAAAATGACGTAAAGTCTAAGTGTGAATGTGTTAGAACTCATTTTGATGTCTGTGTGTGTGTGTGTGTGTGGAGGGTAATATGAATTGTCCTGCATCCAACTCAGTATTCATAATAATAGTTACTTGATACATACATGTGAGGTCATGTAATAAATTAAATAATGAAGTTGACATTCATATTACTCTTAATCATGTTAGAAATCATTCATATCATATTTTCCGTATAAAATCATATCATAGATGAATAATGATTTCACATGGATATTCATACACATTATAACATGACATAATAAGTATAAAGTCAATAATATGGGATGTAACAATTCAACTATGGAGTTCCATCAATAAATAAAAGAAATCATATTTTTATTAGACATTATAATTATAAATGAATTGATATACATATAAAAAAACTTAGACTACTATAGACACCATATGAGTTGATAGAAAAAAATTCTTTAATGTGATGAGGTCTTGTAGAATATAAATATTGCAGGATACACATAAAAATGGTTATGTTGAGAAAGTCTTGATAATTTTTTTAAAAATACATATTTAAAGTTAGATTGATAAGCTTTGCTAGCTTCCTCCCAACTTGTGATAGACTTGCAATATTAGGGTATCTGAATATGGAAAAATCTTTGATGCATATTTTGATATGATAATCTTGGCATGTAATATTGAGTCCTAACCTTAGAGAAGAGGGGACCAAGAAAAAGGAAAAATAAAAATGGAAAAGATGAGAGTAGGGATAGAGAAGCTAAGACTAAGACAATAGATAATGCCAAAGAAAGATAACAATAAAAACTAATAGAATATTTGGTGTTCCTCCACATTTCAAGAGACCTCCTTGAATCTTTTATCATATTTTTGGTACTTGGTCTCTCATATTACTAACATGTTAGATGAAACATATGAGACTCGTTTTAGAGCAAACACTTAGAAATATTTGGTTGAACATGAATTCTTGTTGGAACATAGAAGCTTTATCATTCTCTTTTCTTTCTTTCTCTTTCCTAAAATCTATCATAGCTGCTGAAAAAATCCCCTTTACAAGAGTTTCTTTTGTTTTACTACATTCATTAGAGAGGAGGAAGAAAATGATTATGATTGTCATCTAGAAAACTCCATAAAATATTGGAGCCTAAAAGCCATCTAAAATACTTAATGTATGCTCTTTAAACCCAACATTTTTTCTCTCTGCATCTCTATGTGCAAATTCATAACAAAATCCTAAATAAAATTTGAAATCAAAGATTTTTAATCCCTGTCAGACCCTTAAATAGAAAGTTTTACGAAAGAAAGCTTTGCAATTCAAAAATAATAATTCTGAATTTTAGTCATTGTTTTCATATTTTATAGAGTAGTTAAATCATAATTATAACAGTTTTGGGTTAACTTCCATCTCAATACATATGTGGTCTATCGATCTGAAAATATCTTGTAATTACCCTTTAAATAGAATGCATGACACTGAACATTACATATGGTGTCATTTGCCTTCCTCTGGCCTTCACCGTTGTGTCACTATTTCTTGCATATTTGAATATTGTTGCCGCTGCAATGGCATACTGCATGTACTCTGCCATATCTGCCACTGAAACACAACATAGGCAAAGATACGAGACATGATATATCTTCACCTCAAATTGATCTATTGTTTGTACAACCTCTTGAATATATCTACAATTAATTTCTTGAGTTCGATCTATTTTTAATAATCTCTAATTAGGATTCCAGTGTATGCACCAATATTACTATATTGCAAGTTGTCAAACAAACTAGATCGATTTATGTAAAAAACAGAGAAATATAAGATTTACAAGACTTTTATTACAAAACAGAGCAATGCAAATGGATTTGAGATACCTTTGATTGTTAAAAATGAGCTCTAACAGTCCTCTCAATTAGAGGTGTGGTAGTGGCATTGTTGTGTTCAATAGCTTTGGAGATGAAGTAATCCACAAAGGGAAATGGTATAACAGAATGCATTCTCCATTGCAGTGTGCTCAGAACCAAAAGCTCCATTCTTTGAATAGTATGAGTATGTGCATCAAATATATCTTGCATCCTCACCCTACATATCACAAGAAAAACCATCAGATATCTCCTCCACATTGCCCTGTTCTCATAAACTCCATCTATGTGCTTGATCCTTTGGAGAGGCCTTTTTTTCACCTGCAAGCAAGAGCAACTCCCCATACCATATGTAGGATAAATTTTAAATACATTAGATGTAACAAATAAATATCTTCTATTTCTTTAATATTTGCACAAGTGAATATACAAGGAAATGGTGAGAATAGATATAGGGAATTTATTATGTTGTGCCAATAAAAGTATAGTGTTTAGATGAAGAATTTAAATTAAGAGGGAAAAAAGACTAAGAATGTAAAAAAATATGTAATTTAAGAGAATATGGAAAGTGCGATGTGTAAGATAGAAGCTGGGGGACTCACTCTAGCTATCTTACTGTTAAATAGTTATACTTTGATAATTAAGGAGAGTTGTAATTGTTAGATTGTTTATAAATTAATAGTTAATTTTTAAAATCATAAAACAATATTGCCACTACCCTAAATTAATCTTATTTACTTAATTGATTTTATTTCTATTTTATCATATTTAATGATTCTAATAATAGTTCTTTTAATTAAATAAATCAAATTAAAAATATTATTAGCATTACATATAAACATTCATTAAATTAAATACCCCTATTTTAAAATATATTTCGGCGAGCAAAAACTCTAGAACTGAGAAAAAAGTGACCTCATTTATGATGAGAAAAATGGCTCTGCAACTTGGAGGACATTGACGTCCTCAGCCTCTTGGCTTGATAAGCATTCAATGTTGTTCCCTTTTATTCTCCCTAGACTTCCATATGGCCACTCATTCTCCTAGTGTGGGTTTAGAAGGTTGTGGCAAGACTTTTAAACAGTCGCTCAACAAGGAGGTAGTTATTCCACAGGAGGCTAAGTTTGTTATCGATGGTAGCCAAGCCTCAAAGGTAAGAGAAGGAACCAATGCTAGAGGTGAGAATTCTAACCCTGCTACTGTTTGTATTATCAAGCCTCATTCTCATATGTCCATTACTATTCAAAAAGAAAAAGACCGTCTTAGAAATGCTGTAGTTTTTCTAGCCACCCAAGACATCAATAAACTCTTGTTGAGATCATTCCTCAATGATTGGCTTCACAATATTTGGGGTAAAAAATTTGGTTACCACTTTTCTTTCCTTTGTATGATTCAGAAAGGTCTTTTTTTAAATTTTCTTAAAAAACCCCAATTCACAGAAAGAAATCCTCGCCAGACAATTCTAGCAGATTGGCAGTGCCAACTTTAGGGCACTCCCTTGGTCACCCGACACAGCCCATAACAAAGTGTTGGCCCTATCGAGCCCCAGTTGGATTACTATGGGTAGTTTTCCGCCATTTTTGTGGAACATTATCCCTCAAGCTCTTGAACCATTCAGTACGGTCCTCAGGGTGGATAAAATCGACGTGCTTCTCCCCCACACAGATGCTAGAATCCTGATCATGATCAACCCAGGGATTGATCTCCCAAATGAGATTCTTTTCGACCTAGGTAGCCGCTCCTACTTTTTCCCTATTTCCTTCCTAGGAGGAATTAATTCTTGCTTCCTATGCAGAAGGGAAGGTCACATGAGACATGAGTGCCATCTGTTGAATAAAAAGAAGGTTGACCCGAAATCTAAAGTCGGTAAAAAGGTTGACCCTAAACCAACCAGAGAAAGAAATGGCTCTGCCACTCCCAGATAGGATAGTTCTAATAACCTTGGAATCTCTATCCTAGTGACATCGAAAGCTATAGTTGGTTCTCTAGAAACACTCAAGAAGGCCTTCAATGATGAGTTTTGTCGTATCCCCCCCTCTAGCCCTAGCATTGAAGAGGTGTTGGGACCCGTGCAAGTTGAGTGCCTAGACTTTGGGTTGAAGTCAAAGAACACTATATCCAATCACAGGAACTTGAATGCCCAATAGATTTTCCTTAACAAGATCAAGAAGATCTCGACCCTCAAAAGAAGAGAGCCCAATCGTGTTCTTAGAGAAGCCAAAAAAAATTCTTCAGTGTCTACGAGGCAAACTTAGAGAAACCCTATGATGATAGTTCTTTTGGTGCCCTGGAAGCTATGAGGGATGCATACGACAAGGAAGATAGGCTAAACAATGCCTCTATTATTGTGATCCCCACCCCCTCGTCCCTTGAGATTTCTATGCGAGAGGGTCTTTCCCTCCCTAAGAAGAGGTTGTCTAAAAAAAAGGAGAGACCCGCCCTTGAGAGTTGCAGGATGGGTGAAGACCTGAAAAAATGTGAGATCAAGGGGTTGGAGTTGGCTATAGTTGGAGTTAAAGCCTCAAAGGGGATAGACCACCAGAGTTTACCTTCAAGGCCAAGAAGAAGTTGAGGAAGCCCCAAACCAGGGAGCCAGAACTGGAGACTAAGGTTGGGGGAGATGAACCTCATGAAGAAGGAGGCACTCCCATGAACAAAAGAAAGAGAGGAAGACCTCCTAATCATGTCTCCAATATCAAACCACCGAAAATACAAAAGATAAGTCTCCCTAATTGTTTTAAGAGCTTCCAATCTCCCATGGAAGAAGATTCTTAATGCTGCCATGAAATTTAAACTTGCAACTTAGAATGTGAGGGGCCTAGAATCCCTAGACAGGAAGTATGTAGTCAAAAGATTCATCAGGATGCAAAAAGGATTTGAATTTCTTTTGCTCCAAGATATCAAGGCAGTAGGATTTTCCTTGCATGTTGCCTTTAAGTGTATTTGGAAAGATGTCAGGAGTGTGTTCACCAATCATCAAAGAGATAAGGGAGGGAGTTCCATTCTTATTCACCCTAGATGGGCCAAGAAAGTCTCAGACTGCAGATGCTCCTCGTGTGATATAATTGTCTAGGTGAGCCTTATTCATAACAATGTTGAATTTGGAATTTGATTTGTCTATGAACCGAACAACCACTATAAAAGAATTAGACTATGGGAATGGATGTTCAGCATGAAGGACATTCCTTGGGTGGTTGTCGGGGAATTCGACATGGTGGAATCACCACAAGATAAAGGAGTTGGGACTAGGATGGAATGGAAAGGAAATGAGAAGTATTTCTGGACCAAGATGACTAGTAAAATCAGGTTATTTGATCCCTTAGCAGGGCAGAAGAAAGATTTTAAAGGAATCTGGCATACTTGGTCTAACTACCAGAAGGGTAGTAGAAGGATTTACTGCGGGTTGGATAGGGTGTATGTCAATAAGGATTTCTTCAGTTTCAAGAAGGAGGCTAGTGGAGAGAGTGTTAGGGTAGTCCCTTACTCCCTTTTAGACCACCACCATGTTGTTAGCTCTGTATTTCAGTTGGGGATCAGCCCTATCCCCAAAAAAGGAGGTCACTCCTTTTCCCTTGACACTTCATTACTGAGAAGTAAGGACATCAAGGCTACTACCCTCATGATTAAATGGTTCAACCATCATGGGGTGGTTGGGCATCAGAGTGCCATCAATAATTGGAACCAATGTACCAATAGTTGGAAGGAAATGTTCCAAGTGGTAGGGAAGAAGAGGGCTAAGGACTCTAGAAGAGCTGAATTAGAATTGAAAAATGAACTCTACCAAGTAGAGCTTAGAAGCTAGGTGGATCCCACAGATAAAGAAGCCAGTATCAGTCTAGCATGAGCTAGAGACTCACTTAGTAAAATGCAGCAACACAAGATCAATGGAGCTAAAATAAGGGCGAGGGAAAATTGGATTAATGAGGGTGATAGGGGATTAAAATTTTTCTTCCAACTCCTTAAGGCTAAGGAGGCTAAGAATAAAATTGAATGTATATGGCTGGAAGGAGATACCCTCACTAACAAGGAAGGCATTCTTCAAGCCTTTGTTGACTATTATACCAAATTATTTGCCTCAGAGGAGTTGGGAGCATTGATGGGAGAGAGGAGGAACAAGATCAAGGATATCATCCCTCCAACACTCAAAGAGGAGGACTCAATAACCTTGAGCAGGCCAATATCAGTTGAGGAGATTAATGAGGCCATTGAACACATGAGAAATGACAAAGCCCCTGGCCCAGATGGTCTTCATATTGAATTCTACAAGGATAACATAGAATGGATTGGACAAGATCTATTACAGGTCTACAATGAGGCCTTTGAAGCAGGTTCCCTGGGTTCAGAGATCAATACTGGGTGCATTAAACTCATACCCAAGGAGGGAGATAAAACAATGATTAAGAACTGGAGACCTATTACCCTATTAAATGTTTCTTACAAAATATTGGCTAAAGTGCTCGCAAGGAGGCTGGTTGATATCCTTCCCAAGGTGATTAGCCCCACCCAAAATGGGTTTGTAAAGGGAAGATACATTTTTTAGAACCTAATTACCAGTTGGGAGACTATGGAATGGGAAAGAATCTCTGGTCAATAGGTCAATATGCTCCTTATCGACTATGAGAGGGCATATGACATGATTGAATGACAATTCATAATCACAATGCTAGAGGCTCTGGGATTTCCTAAATAATTCAACCACATGGTTTTGACCTTAATGAAGGGGGTTATTGATGTAGTAGAGGTAAATGGAATAAGGTCTGAACCATTCCCATTAACCAGATCTATAAGACAAGGTTGTCCATTGGCCCTGGCACTATTTGTTATTGCTGCAGATTCATTATTCTACATTCTTAGAGATGACTCCATCTCTCCAAAGGTAAGGGGAGTCAGACTGCCTAATGATGAGGAACCAATTAATGTTCAGTTTGCAGATGACACCTCCCTCATGGTTGAAATGAGTGAAACCAACTTTAAATGCCTCATGGACAAGTTAGACATATTTTGTTCAGCCTCTGGCAGCAAGGTGTCCATCCCTAAATCAAAATTGCTAGAATGGGATGACTCTCCACTAGAATGGTGTAACCAATTTGGATTTTCTTTGGGGGATCCTCTTCATCAAGTTAGATACCTAGGAATTCCATTTTTTGTCAAACCTGACCTCAAAAACATGTGGATTTAGGTGAAGAATAAGATTGAAGGGAAGTTGAATAAATGGAACAACAGATTCCTCTCATTGGCAGGTAGACTCCAAGTTTTCCAAAAGATACTGCCTACCTACCCTATCTATGACTCTTTTGCCTTGCTCTTTAATCAATCTCAGATCAACTACATTCATAAAGATATTAGAGACTACTTGTGGTTGGACAGTAAAGGAAATAAGAAAGCTCATGCTGTCAGGTGGGACTGGTGCACAAGATCAACTAGGCAAGGGGTTTTAGGACTGAAAGATCTCAGATGGTAGGGTATAGCGCTTGTGGTCAAATGGATAGCTAAAGCCTCTCAAGGTAATGAGCCTTGGAAGATCTTGGTGAGACACAACATTAGAAAGGGTGCACCTGTCCGAGCTAAGCATTGGAAAAATCTACCACTCATTGACCTCATGTCAGGGAAGTTCAAGGTGGCAGTAATAGGATCTAAAGTTTTTTATTCTATTTAGAAGGGTTGGGAGGAGATTAGATCCAGTGTGACAGGGAATGACCTACTTGGTCAGGAACAAAATGTGTGTGGAGAGAGGTCCATTTGGTGGAACCGATACAAAGGGGATAAACCCTAAGGTCAACTAAAGGGATGCTCTGCAAAGAAATGGAATTCAGTTGGCATTAGTTACTTTTCATATATTATTGAGAATGGGAAACTGATAACCTGGGATGACCTTGTTTCTAGATATGGCTTACCCCTCTCTCAGTGGAGGACATACACTACTGTTAGGGATGCATGCCCAATTCTCAATCTTCCCAGAGACACTATTGTGGACTTTGATAGGATGGATCTTATCAAATGGATTGATGGCACCCCACTGTGGAATACTAAAGCCAAAGCAGTGTATAGATTAATTGCAAAGATAGATTCTATCTATGAACACCTTAATGCTAAATGAAATATGAACCTAGAATCCAATACATGGAGTAAATGCCTTGGCAAGTTATGGCACACCCTTACTGAACCTAAAGTGTTATGTTTTATGTGGTGTTGTCTTCTGCATAGGTTGCCTATTAAGAATCCTTCTGGTGAACCAAATGTCTACTCCCTCTTCTCTAAACCTAAAACTATCCTGCATATTTTCTTTGACTGTCAATTTGCCTCTATCGTATGGAACCTCTTTGGGTTGGAACTTAATAGAAACTTTCAAATAATGGATATCCTCTCTGGATCTATGTTGGGACTGAATAAAAGATGCAAACTTTTATAGGTTTCTCTTTCTTTATACATACTTTGGCATATTTGGAAGTTTAGGAATGATGATATTTTCAATAGTAGGAGTAGAATTCTCACTGAGTCTTTGTGGAGGCTCATATTTCTCAATGTTGCCATGCAGGTCACCATGATCATGCAGGTTAAAGAACATCAAGTTTTGAGATTCATTAGAGAGGTCAGAAAGGTGTTGGACAGAGAACAGGTCACATGTAGTATGACCACCAAAGTTGACAAGGACTTCAATATTGATGTCACCATTGGGCAGATGTTGCAGGAAATTAAAGACCAGAAGGAGTCAGAGAAATAGCATGGTATAGGAGTTGGGGATGCACAGGGAATCAAGGTAGGAGGGGGCACTATTCAGGGGAACACCACTGCTAAGGATTCTGTGGTTGTTAAGCAGGTGACTAGCAGCAGTGAGTCGACAGGGTCGAACCAAGGGATACATGATCAGACTGCAGTTGACATCCCCACCAGTCAAGCTCCCAGGATTGACTCCCTATATGTGCCACCTATGTCAGAGCACCATCCACTTCCCTGGGAGGCCTACTTCTCTAACCCATATAATTTCATTACCCGGGGTAATATGCGACTCAAATGGGAAGACCATCAGCGACCATGGACAGCCTGGCTTCCTAGATAGAGCCAGTTAACAGTTTCTTATATATATGCTACTTTAATGGTCTTTGATACAATGTTGGTTTCATGATTTTTGAATCCCACTGTATATATGGGATGATGTAATTTTTGTAAAGCTTATACTGATGTAAACTCTTGATTTTTACATGTTTAATATATTATGGTTAATAGATAAAATATATATATTTCGGCGGGAGTGGCCATGCATTTGTCAAAGGCGAGTTAATTATTTCCTTCTATGCATAATATTTCTCTTGAAACGCCATACCTTTTTCCATGTTTGCCTGTTTGATCTTTTTAATATCAATGATAACATTTGGTCTCAATTATAAACTTGTTGTTTTTTGTAGAAAATAAGACTGGATATATCACATGTTACGACTAATGTTCATATCTATCTGATTACAAGTTGCCTAAACTAGATGTCAAATATTTTCGATGCACGATGCTAACTGCTATCTTTCGAATAACAAATATGAATATTATAGTTAAATGATTGGTTATTGATTGTTTGAATTTAATGATGATTACAAATGTTGGTTTCATGGAGGATAGAAAATCATAGATTCGTAGCATTAATGCACATGGTCTATTTATTTAACCTCCATAAATATAAATATAAATATAAATATAAATATAAATATAAATGATAAAGATAGAATTATCTTACTCTATTTATCTATACTTTTTTCAGTCTTTTATTACATTCTCTTCATATGTGATGAATTTTATTACAATTATAATATCTATCTATGTTGCTTATTTGATTCGTCAAGGTGTCATGATAATCATAATGATAATTAATTCATGATAGACGATCTCAGTTTTTGAAAAAATAGAATGCAGTTAATACGATGAAAAGTATGTGTTCATCTAAACTACTATGTAAATAACCTTGGGTGCTTGTTAACAATAGAGATTTGATTTGAAGTGGTTGCCTTCATATGAATGGCTTTTGAATTTCAGGTATTATCACATTTTGTGTTAGCTTCATTTATGTAATCCCCTTCATGATAATCATAGATATAATGTTAGATAAGGATTGGGACACTAATTACCACTTCCTAAAGTATTGTTCTTAATATTTTATGAATTGATTATATGATTTACCGTTGTGGACATGCACGATTGCACAGTTCATTTCACTTGTGTGTGTTTATACACTTTTATTTACCCTATAGATATTTGCATGGATGAAGTTTCCATATGCTTGTGTAGGCATTGTATCTCTATGAGAGCATTTGGTGAGATTCTAAATGATGTACTGAATGAGATGTTTAAGATAACTTTCTAGAGTTTCTAGTTGCGATGTGCTCTCTCTAAGAATCCATGCATGAATGCATTCTCATGTTTTCTCTAGATGATTGAGATAAACATATGTTACATTTACTTTTTTGGAATAATAAAATTGAGATGGACATGAGTTTTTGAAATGGTTTTAAATAATCAAGAAAGGATTATTTCTTCTATTGGCTTATTTATAATATGTGCACATTGTGCTTTCATGTTTTTTGTTGTATTAGTATTTGGATATATCATGCTACACAAATTTCATTACTCTTTTCAATTTCACATTGTTAGAGTTTCTCGTGTTGGGTTCAGTATCTTTTGTGTCGTGAAAGATTCTGGAGGGAAGCATAATTGTTGCATGGTAGGGTAGAAACACACTCTAACAATATTCTCACCCATAATTTTGCTCGAGTGATATAGGTTTCAGGAGTTCCTGCTAGGATGGTCTTCATGTTTTGGTACATTATGTTTTCATTGTATTCGCCATTTAGGTCCATCATAGGGTATATATTTCTCTATATTTAGCATTGTTATTAACTTATGTTCTCTGTCAGATTATCAATCTACTCTAACATGTTCATAAACTTGTACACAACATTAATTTTCACCATAACCTCGGATGAGCATGAAGCAAGTGCACTTAAGACTTGCTTGATTTAAGCTCTTAAAGAGGTTGTCGGTGTGCTCTCCCAACATAAGTATAGATCCCACTACAAATGCAAGATACAATGAAGATTTGAGATGCTCAAGAAGAAGCTATAGAAGAAACTCTCAAGCAATCAAATGCAAGAGGCCAAAGAAGCTCAAGGAGGAGCTATGAAAGAAATCCTCAAGCTCTATGGCATGCAAGTGATAAAAATGAAGCTAAAGCATAAAATGAAACTAAGTCTACAATCTTGAAAGATATCTAGAAACTACCAAATTGTTAGTAAAAACTCTATGAAAGCAATTCTAAATCTAAACTAGCATAATAACTCTAATGCAAGAATGAATGAATTTTGCTTGAGATGAGGGTCCTATTTATAGGATTTTGGAGGGCTGGGGTGAGGTGGCATCTATGTGGAATCCACATAGGTGCCACCAAGGAGACACATAAGCCATGCAAAGTCCAAGACTTGCTCACACATGTGTGAGCAACTTGGGATGTGAGAGGTCAATGTGTACTTCAGGTACATGTGTAAGTGTGTGTAGGAGATGTGTAAGAGAGAAAGTCCATTTTCACAATTTTGGAAGTTGTAAGAAATGTCATCAAAATTGTAAGAAGCCTTGTTTGTGCAATTTTTAGCAATTTTTGAAAAGACAATTTTTGGAAATTTGCTCACACATGTGTAAGAAAATAATTAGGACTAATGGATGTAGGAATCCATAAATTAGCCTAATTAACCTTAGTTAATTAGTGAGTAGGCTTATTAGATAGAAAGTGACGTGTGTAGGATAACATCTAGGTTGGATTTAGGATTAAATTAAATTAAATTTAATTTAATCATGGCTTAGTAGAAATAAAGAATGTGAGCGAATTAAATAAATTAAAAATTTATTTAAAAGGGGACTATGGAGGAACATTTATTAAATTTAATTTAATACATTATGGAAGGTAGTATTTAAATTTAATTCAAATACTATAATTAGTGAATTTGTTTAATTAAATAAATAGATGAATTTAACAAATATAATTAATTAAAAATTAACTATAATGTTATTTGGAGTCATTAATTAAATTTAATTTAATTAATGTTAAAGGAAAAATTTAGGTGTCTACAACTAATATATATCTAAATGAAAATTCTAGTGAGATTAAATAAAGTCGGTACAACAATGCAAATGAGATTATAATTATCCAACGTGAAAAGTTCTAGGTTGACTGATGTCGACACCTAGGTGCTAGGTACTATTGGCAAGGTCTAGAGTTAGGCGACAATTATATTACTCTTCTAAGGTCATCTCCTAAACCTAGATAAGGTCAATGGCCAACTTACTGTGTAAAAATTACCCCATAGAGTTCAATTGGCTCAACATTCATGATCATATATATGTCCTATCCCGGTGATGTTTTCCCTCCTTTCTCGGATGACGAGTCTTTCCTGAGACCACTCGAACAAGAAATATGGTCAGCCTGTTATTATAAAAAAATGATTGTATTTTGTATTTGATAATAAATAATTATGATAGTTATAGGGTATTTACCAAATACATTCTACACCATTGTTCTGAGAAGTAGATACAACATTAACATAGCCCTACTAGAAACCACTATTCCAAATAAACAAATAAATACCATCTAGGGCATAAATAAATAAACCGTTGTTTTAATAAAACATGCACTCAACATCTAGGGCATCAAATTAATTCTAAAACCATTGTTTCAATAAACAACCACAAGTCCCGTCTAGGGCATCAAAATTAGGAGGGGTGTAACAAAAGAGTTTGGTGAAGGATCTTCAAGGAGTGGGTATGTTGAAGACTTTTCCCTTGCAATGAAAGAAGTCCATGATTCAGTTAAGAAGTCACTGACAAAGAACACTACAAAA
The DNA here is from genome assembly GCA_027943335.1 of Chamaecyparis obtusa. Taxonomy (NCBI): domain Eukaryota; kingdom Viridiplantae; phylum Streptophyta; class Pinopsida; order Cupressales; family Cupressaceae; genus Chamaecyparis; species Chamaecyparis obtusa. The sequence goes on from BSBK01005228.1 coordinate 215,175, forward strand.
ATCAAACATAAAGTTGATGAGAAGAAGAAAGATCTTCAATTCCAATTGGGAGATCTTGTGATGGTGCACTTAAACAAGCAAAGGTTACAAAAGGGAGTACCCAACAAGTTACAAATAAGAAGGTTGGGACCTTGTGTCATTCTAGCTAAGTATGGAAACAATGCCTATAAAGTGGAGCTCCTTGAAAACATAGGATTGTCTCCTATATTCAATGTAGTAGACCTAGTACTCTACAAGGGTCTAGTTCCCAATGCATATCAAAGTCTCATAGAGGTGATCAGTGAAGTAGAAGCACTTCAGCTACCTTCCACATCAAAGCCTAAGGTCAAGAAGGTCTTGAGTTTATAAGTAAGCAAAATGACTAGGCATAAGACCTATTGGGAGCATTTGATAAAATGGAAAGGGAAAGAAGCTGCAGAGGCCACATGGGTCAAGGAGGCCAAGTTTCAGAAGTTAGGAATTGATCCTAACTTAGTCATTTTAGTGGTGACTTAAGAACTTTTTGTTTGGGAGAATGGTGTAGGAGCACCTCAGACTTAAGCTCAAAGTCTTACTCCATTTTGGCTTGTACTGACCTTGGCAAGGTCAGAGATAGATTTAGGATTCTAGTTTAAATCTAGGATGTGATTCTAGGAGGTCTAGGTTAGACCTAATCTAATCTAGAGTGTTTTGAGTTAAAGCTTAGTTGTGTCACTTCTAATTTTTTCTTAGTCTTGGTATCAAATTTGGGAAAAATGACCTAAATAGGTTGGAAAAAGGTTGAATTGAGCCTAATATGGATTTTATGGTGTTAGTACATCATTCTACGATGTTTGGAAAACATTTAGATAGGCTTGAAGCAAAGTTGCTAAAATTGTCAAAATGTTGTCATGACAACTTTTGCAATTTTGCAAAATTGCATGACAACATTGTCCTAATGAAGACAAAGAAGAGATATTACGGTATGGTCAGTGTCTCAACCACTTGACCATGTGAGGATGAGTTATATAATCCCTATGGAGCCCAAATCCTGAGGTTGGAAGAATTTACAAGCTTTTGAGTTGATTTCATTTACATTGTATTTCTGGTTTTGTATGCATAGTTAGAGTAAACTTTAATAAAATAGTGTGTGAAATGGATTGAATCCAATATCTTGTGGTGGATTGAGTAAATAGAGTCTTTTTACTTTCATTTTGCATAGGTTATAATTTTCTTGTACATAGTTCATTCAGGTTTGTAAATCTTTTAAGTTTTTGCCAATCACTGGCCTGTCCAGGACTATGTTGTGCCAAAATGGCTCCCACGTGAAACCCTACCGTGAAATCATCACAGGGATTTGGGAAATGTTAGGGGAGCCTCTTTACAATTTAAATATTCTTGGAGGAGGCTTGGAAGTTCCAAAAGATAATTTTACAAGCAAGCCCTAAGCGAGTCCAGTGAAGCCCGACTAGGAGCTTGCATATGAAACATTGTGTTTGATTGCAGGGAGTTGATTGAGAAGTTGGACCTAGGAGGTTGGAAGGAGTCTTTGGACCAATAAAGAGACCCTTGAAAAGGAATGGAGCTTGATCAATACAAATGAAGGCATTTAGAAGCCAAGAAACAATGAATGGTTAATAGAGACCTATTAGCCCTAATAGCCCTTGAACATAGGAAGGATGTGTACGACCAGTTTGGAGAGGGGAGACCTAGTAAATATCAAAGAACTTTGAAAAGGGTGTTTGAAACCTATATTTATTCATTGGTTTGTTTAGAGAAATTTTCCAAGAATAGCTAAAAACCATTCAGAGAGACCTAATTGAGGGCTAATAGGCCTAATAGGCAATTTTGAAGCAAAAAATTGAGATCAATAGATAAGACCTTGATACCTCAAGCCAAGGGGATCAAGAGGGAATTATAAATGATGTTAAGAAGCAATTGAACCCTTGGAAAAGACAAATCCATAACAAATGACAATGAAGAGCCATTGGGAGGAAGCCAATGGAGATAGGAAGATGGTTACTAAATGAAGATAGATACCTTAGTGAAGCACTAGAGTTTGTCACCTTTAGGGGAGACATGGAAGAAGTCCTTAACTAGATTGGAGGGGACTTGGAGAATCCTAAGAGTTAGAGTTACTATCTTGGAAAGGTTAGGAACTCAAGGAGTCCTAATCAAGCAAGCTAGGTGAGTATCTATCAATCTGTCGATGGGTGAGATCACTGTGACACCCAAGGATGTGTATCATATCTTGTGCTTGCCAATTGTTGGTGAGTTAGTGGTGCAAGAGAACCATGGCATAGAGGGAACACCAGTGTCATCAAAGGATCCTAAGTTTTGAAGATAAATAAATACTATCATTTTCCTTTTTGAATGTAATAAGGCTGATAAAAGTCATTTTGTAATGTTTATATGGCCTTAAGAGACATTTGATGTAATAGGGCCACGTAATAGGGTCACTTGATGTGATATTGGGTCCAAAATAGTTAAACGGATCTCTAAGGGATAATAAGGGTGTAATGCATCATTGATGAGGGTTTATGATTTAATAAGCTTTGAAATGTTCGATTAATTTCATATGTGATGTAATGGGAAATATAAAGTCTCAATGTGGAATGGTTGCCAAAGTTGACAATTCATTGTCAACTTGACAACACAAACACAAAATAATATGTAACCAATCAGTTAAGAAGTTTTGGTCAGTTTGAAGGGTAGTTATAGGTTGATTTCGGTCTTGGAGAGACCAAAAGACTATAAATGATGTGAAATAAAATCCAAGAGGGGTGATGTATGTAGAAGTTCAATTTGATCAATAAAAACCAAGGTTTTTGGCATCTTTTGAGTTTGTTTTCCTGTCACAGTCTTATTAGAATGCAAATATAGTTGGGTAAATGAATTGTTTTTGAGGTAAACTTGATTATATATGTTATTACATTGAACCTAATTTATTATTCAATTGGTGGCACTCAAATCCATTGATTTGTGAGAAAGTTATTGGAGTTTAAACACAAACTACTTGAAACCCTCGTTATAGTAGCATTCATAATACAATGTAGATTTGTAATGCCTCTAACATACAAGGCATAAAATTTGGTCATTAGATAGTAGGAAGAATGTATTTTACTATCCTAACCCTGCAGGGGACCATGTATCATTGAGAATGAGATTTGATGGAAGGAAGTTGGTGGTTTGTTAGAGGAAAATGAAGAAAACACTGTTCCAGAAAATACAGTCCTGATGCAGGAACCATAGCTCATATTTTAACCATTGGATTGGGCTGTGTTTTGGATATGTTGGAGAGAGCCAAGTTACACAAAATCTGACTGGAGAGATTGAGGAAATGTTATTGGAGTCAAACGATATGGATGAATGTGTACGAGTCTATCAAAAATACCAGTGAGTTATTATTTTGGCAAGTAAGGTTGCATTTAGGATTTTTCCATTGATTTTAGAGAGTCCCAAGGAGAGGGTTGAACCAAGGCAAGTTGCAAAGGGGTGGATGACTATTCCAGAGAATAGTGAATAGTAAGTTGATTCGGTCAATACAAGGGTATTATGCTTTGTTGAATCTAATGTGTGGTATATTTTTGGTGATGTTTTCCAAGGTGTAGAGTGGGTGGTGGCACCATAAACCATTTGTGCACTCTGAATTGGTGGAGGTTGTAATGGATCAAAGGAGATGATCCTTATATAGATCTAGTTGATGTTTGTGAAGAACATTCATGGAGTCCCTCATCATTTGCAGAATGAAGACCACCATACCACCTATGCATAAATTGGTATCAGAGCGAGAAAAAGGTTTGGGATTTGGAGGATTAAAAGCCCTTTGTTGATGCTTGGAGTTGAACTATCCTTCTTGAGTGTTCCAAAGTGGTGGCTGGAGATCTAATGAATCCTAGATTGGTGAGAAGAGATGGCTTTGACAAGGAGTGAAAGAGAAATTGTTAAGGCATTGAAGGAGTACCTATATGGTGATAAGAAGGAGAGAGAATAAAGAGAAAGAAAGAAGAAGGAAGAAAGAAATAGATTGGATGAGGCAAGAAGAGTTGAGAAGCCTAACAAGGGTTTTGGAAGAGCAGGAAGAAGAGAGAAAGCATTAGAAAGAAAAGATAAGTCTAGAAACATAATTAAAAGAAGGTGAAGAAAGGTTGAGAAAAGTTGAAGAGATTCTTAAGGATGCTACAAGTTGCCACTTAAGGGTAAAGAAGAAGGTGAAGTGGCCTATTCAGAGGCTAAGAGAAACATCAAGGAAGAAGATAAAGGTTGAAGAAGAAGAGGGTACTAGGAAGGGTACTCATGGAGAGGAAGTTGCACCTATGGTAAAGGTTGTAAGGACTCATGATGGAGTCTTGCTTGATGCTGAAGAAGACAACATAGAGGTAGGCCTAGAAAGGCTTGAGGAAGAAGTAGGCTTATGGGAAACGTTTGCTGCTATAGTTGAAGAATGGAAAGTTCATGGAGGTAGTAATGAGGGCCATAAGGAGGCTCTAATGATAGAAAAAATTTCTCCACATATGGAGATATTGCAGGTTGAGGAAGATGATACGGTTCCTATGGTGAACCTAATGGATAATGATGTCATTTTTATTTTTTAATCACTTTATTGCATGTTTGCAGGGATACTATATTGATGGCTATGCAGAAGTAGTCCACAATGGTGACTATGTGGAAGCAATCCACAATGATGACATGGGTACTTGGAAAGGGTACCAAATGATGGAGCCAAGGTGTAATGAGCCACCAAGGCAAGAAATGCTTTTGTTTGCAGGGTACAAGAAGCAGGTAATGAGGAATTGGAAGACAAGGAAGAGGAAGGAGGAATCCAGGGGATGTGGATTCTTTTTTTCCATGGGAGTATGGTGCAGGAGCACCATGGCATAGAGGGAACACCAGGGTCATCAAAGGATCTTGAGTTTTAAAGATAAATAAATACCATCATTTTCCTTTTTCAATGTAATAAGGCTGATAAAATTCATTTTGTAATGTTTATATGGCCTTAAGAGCCATTTGATGTAATAGGGTCACGTAATAGTGTCACTTGATGTGATATTGGGTCCAAAATAGTTAAACGGATCTCTAAGGGATAATAAGGGTGTAATGCATCATTGATGAGGGTTCATGATTTAATAAGCTTTGAAATGTTCAATTAGTTTCATATGTGATGTAATGGGAAATATAAAGTCTCAATGTTGAACGATTGCCAAAGTTGACAATTCATTGTCAACTTGAAAACACAAACTCAAAATAATATGTAACCAATTAGTTAAGAGGTCTTGGTCAGTTTGAAAGATAGTTATAGGTTGATTTCAGTCTTGGAGAGACCAAAAGACTTTATAAATGATGTGAAATAAAATCCAAGAGGGGTGATGTATGTAGAAGTTCAATTTGATCAATAAAAACCAAGGTTTTTGGCATCTTCTGAGTTTGTTTTCCTATCACAGTCTTATTAGAATGAAAATATAGTTGGGTAAATGAATTGTTTTTGAGGTAAACTTGATTATATATGTTAGTACATTGTGTTGGAAACTAAATTGAAACAATTTTTGTATTTTCATTGATGTCAAACCTTAATTGGTAAGACTGTTGCTACTTAGGAAAGTACTATATCTATTTGAGTGTTGCTAAGGGGCTAAGCAAGGTTGGTAACAATAGCACCTAAGGGAAAGGTTGAGTTATCTTGATACTACAAAGTGTACTTGACTATGTTGCACTATGATGAGATAATGTATTGTTTATCTTAGTAAGACTGAAGACTAAACTAGTAGGCTTAACCGAGCAAAGAAAGGAAAAATCATGTTTAAGCCAAGTGATGTTAGTGTCGACCGAGTTAGTATATGCCGAGCAAAATTATAGTGTCGATCGAGCATCAGTAAATTGCCGAGGAAGGCAGTATAAGCCGAGGAGACAATTTTAGTAATGACCGAGCGTTCTACATGAAGACCGAGTTGACAATCTTAGTATTGACCGAGCATCAACAATTTTATGTTTGAAGAGAATTTAATTTTGGAGCCGACATTGTTGAATTATTGGATTATGTAAAACGTATTGACTTTATTTATTGATTGTTTGGAAGCATTAAATGCATTGTAAAACATTTTATTGTTAATCTTTAAGAGATTTGAGATGATTCTAGAAAAGGAGCCGAAGAACATAAAGCGGGTAGATTCAATGAATCTAACCTAACCCTAAGATCTACGAATGAGATTGAGCGGAAAAAGATGAGTTAACCTAATTGAGAAAAATATAAGGGAACCCAAGCATTTTGATAGACATGCATAGGTGAACAGAGAATGCTGGAAGAGGAAAGTTTTATTGACTGAATAAGCAGAAAAGGCTGAAGGAGAATGGTGGTGATTGCTTGAAGAAAATTTCTGAGAAAATCAAAGATGGAAATGACAAAGTTTCAAAGTCAGTAAACCAGCATTAGTGTACGGAATCGGATCTGATATTTGCAAAGTGAATTGTATATTTTTCAAATAATACTACTGCTACTTTCTAACCATTGTAACAGTCAAAATACTTTTAACAGAGGTTGACCTAATAGTCATATGTTAAATCCTTTGAACAAGGTTGCATTCTAATGGAGTGTATGTAAGTCCTATGACTAGGCTCACTTTTAATAGGGTGATTGAAATCTTTTAACCGGGTCACATTTGACAGTGTGTATTGTAACGTTTGACAGGGTTGGTTTTTTACTGAGCTCACTTCAGAAGAGTGAAAATAATAGTAGCATGTTACAAAGTGGTTTTTCCCATATTGGGTTTCCACTATAAATCCGGGTGTTTATACTTGTGTGAATGTTTAGATCTGAACATTACTATGTTTTACAAGTTAAGTTACAGCTAGGTAGTGGACTGCATTATTAGATGTTTCTATTATTGAATCAGTGATAACCGAGTTTGTTTTGGTTTTGGATCTGATTTAAGGATAAGTTTTTGAGATTTTTTTATACATCAGGACTTGAGAACAACTGCTTCACCCCCCCCTCTCTGTTGTTCTAAGTCATATTATCACATTGAACCTAATTTATTATTCAATTGATGGCACTCAAATCCATTGATTTGTGAGAAAGTTATTGGAGTTTAAACACAAACTGCTTGAAACCCTCGTTGTAGTAACATTCATGATACAATGTAGATTTGTAATGCCTCTAACATACAAGGCATCAAATTTGGTCATTAGATAGTTGGAAGAATGTATTTTACTATCCTAACCCTGCAGGGGACCATGTATCATTGAGAATGAGATTTGATGGAAGGAAGTTGGTGGTTTGTTGGAGGAAAATGAAGAAAAGACTGTTGCAGAAAATACAATCCTAATGCGGGAACCATATCTCATATTTTAACTGTTGGATTGGGCTGTGTTTTGGATATATTGGAGAGAGACAAGTTACGCAAAATCTGACTGAAAAGATCGAGGAAATGTTATTGGAGTCAAATGATATGGATGAATGTGTACGGGTTTGTCAAAAAGATCAATGAGTTATTATTTTGGCAAGTAAGGTTGCATTTAGGATTTGTCCATTGATAGGTGGTTAAGTAATGGTTATCGAGGCCATGTTAGGGATGAATGAAGGAGTGTTGGATGTGTGAAAGTCTCTAAAGTGACAAAGAGTCCCAAGGAGAGGGTTGAACCAAGGCAAGTTGCAAAGGTGTGGATGACTATTCCAGAGAATAGTGCATAGGTAAGTTGATTCGGTCAATACAAGGGTATTATGCTTTGTTGAATCTAATGTGTGGTACATTTTTGGTGATGTTTTCCAAGGTGTAGAGTGGGTGGTGGCACCATAAACCATTTGTGCATTCTGATTTGGTGGAGGTTGTAATGGATCAAAGGAGATGATCCTTATGGAGATCTAGTTGATGTTTGTGAAGAACATTCATGGAGTCCCTCATCATTTGTAGAATGAAGACCACCATACCACCTCTGCATAAGTTAGTATATTATGGTGAGTTACTAGGTAAAAGAAAATAATTTGGCTAATATGGGGGAGGAGTTCCCTAGCAAGGAAGATTGGAGTGCCCCTAATCATCATTTCTTAAACCTATGAGATTTACGCGTCAAAAATTGAAGAGAAAAGGGAAAAAGGTTAATATTTCAATTGCGATGTGAAATAAAATAAAGGACATAAATGTGGTGAAAGAAACTATTCTACATTTAGGTTGCCTATGAGAAAGAAACAAATGAAGAAGAGGACAATGTGATGGTAGAAGACTTGGAAGATGTCTACCCAACTATCTCTTGTCATGCATTGTCAAGTAGTAGCAAGCCACAAACTCTCAAGGTATGGGTTTTCTTAAATCAATAGCAAATAAATTGTATAGATTGACTTGGGGAGTATGCATAACTTCATCAATAATAAATCAGCAAAATAATTAAATTTCTTTATCTACCCAAACTTAAAATTTTAGGTTATGATTGAACAAATGGTAGTAAAATCAATTGTTTGGGAAAATGTCATAGTATTAAGCTCAATATGGGACAATATATGACAAATAATCATATATTTTCCATACCCATGGGTGGAGTTGGTGCAGGGCACCCTCCATTTGTAGAGATTTATGTTTTGTTAAATTGTTGTAATAAATAGGATGAATCCATCCTAATTTTGTTTGGAATCCTGATGTGTGATCAAGGGTCTGTTGGCAAATTATAAGCCTAAGATACCTTAGGTCATGGGATTCACCTAGGTAGAAATAGTTGCTAAGACAGACCTGTAAAGTCTTAAGAAATTGTTTTAGAGTAATTTTTACTTTAAAAAGTCATGTTAATATGTTATGATCTCACAAAGAAATCATAAACATTACCGATCTCATAAATAAGCATATTTTGCAAAAATTGCAAAAGTGCAATAAAAGTTGCTATTGCAACTTTCTAAATTCTGCTCAAGAGTTGGAATTTGGAAACTTAAGAGTCCCTAATGCCTTCTAAGCGTCACCCCTTCATTTTGAAGGTTATATGTGCTTATCACTTCGAGCCAAAGGGTAAGAAGGTGATTTTTGTAAAAAACTGATGCTGTATATGAAGAATATCAACAGTTTTGAGCCATTTTGTTAGCAGAATTGTATGGTTGTACGACACCCAGGGCCAAGATTTGCATGTAGAAATATTGTGTTGCATGTTATTGAATACCACTGTCGATTTGATAAGGTTTTGAATTCTCTGCTTTGAGTTATTCAGTTTTTTTGTTTACACAGTTTAGGAAACCCTCTGTTTGTGAGCTTTGAGTACAAATGGGGGCCTAACTTGTAAACCAACCGTGGGTTTGCCCTAAGAATTTGGGGAATACAAGTTAGGTCCATATACTTATGGATTCTAAGATATTTTCCTATGGCTCCCAAGGTAAGGCCTTCATGCATCAGGCCCTAGTCTGAATCTGTGAAGGGATTCAGTCTAGAAACATAGAAACTAGTATAGACAGTCATATAAGGGAGAGTAAAGCTTGAAGTAAAGGTATTTTTGAAGCATTTGGGATAGAAGAAGACCATTTGAAGTCCTGCACCAGTTCCAAGAACCCTACATCTTGTACCTCCTTTGGAAACCAAGCCTAATTAGGCCAATTAGGTCTGTGTGCCAGTGGTAGTTGGGTGATGCCGGATTGGAGTTGGGAAGTAAGACTTTGAGATCTTAATGAAGACCCAAATGGGTGTCTAAAAATGTCCTTTTCTCAGTCACATGCTCAATTGATCGAAAGTTAGAGTAAGAAGTCTCTTGTGGAAGGGCTACAAGGAAAAGTGTGTGCAGGTCCAGTTCCCTATGGTATGGATTTGAGGGGATCAAACCAACTATTGTTTCAGTGTCCTTAGTTCATATTAGGACCATTCCCATCATTAGATTGGACTGATTAGTCCACTGGTGAAGAGTTTTAGTAAAGGGCTAGGATTAGGCCTAGTGTCCCTAAAGCCAAATTGGCACCAAACTTTGATTGGATACCCATCTTGGTAAAAGGAGTTTGTTGGAACACTATCTCAGTTAATTAGTCATATTACACCATCTTAAGAGATTGGTGACACCTTTGAGCTTTTGGATTAAGTTTGAGAGTTGTGGAAACTAGTAGAGGGTCATTACGCTAACTTGTTGTTGGCTCTGCATTAGGAGTAGACATTATTTTTTGTGGGAACCCATTAGTACGAGCCTTATATAAGGGCTTGTAGATGACTAACAATACAACGTACAAGTTGGAGCTTCCAATGTCAATAAAGTGACATTTAGTCATCGATGTCTTTATCTTGGCAAGGCTAATGAACACAAAGGTTCACCCTAGATAATTTTATGATAGCTAGATAAAGAAGAGTCATTTTGGATTCAAAGTTTGGACCTTAATTAATCAACAAGTATCTCATCCAACAAAAAAATTTATCAATTGAAAATTTTGTAAAGAAACATCCACAATTGATCAACAATGAGGACTATTTTTATTTTTATTTTTGAAGAGGGGGGCATGTTATGCCCTTAATCTTATAGCATGTATCTTGATTATGAGTAGTCAACTAGTGTCTACTTTAATAAGCTATATGATCATTATTATGTTCTCATCTAATTAACTAAGTTATCATGGGTTTTATAAATTAGTATTTAAGTCAATGGTTTATATCAATGACATAAACATGATATACATAATAGGTAGGAGTATTGTACTATCATTAGGTGAGGAAATGAATTCTTTTTCATATACTTTTGAAATTTGACCCTATGAAGTGACCCAACATTAAAAAATAAAAATAAAAGTTGATGGAAACATGTCAGCGTGCATATATGTTGGCATCTATGCATTTATGTAGCAGATTAAAATTGATGGAAACGTGCCAACGTACATAGATGTTAGCATCTATGCATTTATATACCAAATTACAACGATATGAGTAACACCACATCCCCATGCTGCTAGTGGCCCCATGGATGGTAGTGTTTGCTGCTTAATTTTAAGCGGAGTTTTAAATATTATTTTAAATGAAATTTTTAGTCATTTTTGTTGCAAATAAATCTAAAAACTAAATTCTAGGCAAATAAAAAAAAGGATGAAAAAAAATGGTGAAGACATGTGTCGCTTGTTTCAATAAGCAGTTGTTGCTTATTTCTAGCCCCCACCTCTTTTCCCATAGCTTATTTTCATTTGCTAAAAAATAGTTGCTCTACAAAAATAGGAAAAGATTCTAAATTTTCCTTTACCCACAATTTTTATTTTGCATGGGAACACAAAAAATTGATTTAAGCGGCAGCATGGGGACATGATATAAGTGTACATCTGAATTAGTATTTAAATCAATGGTTTATATCATGACATAAATAGGATATACATTATAGGTAGGAGCATTGTACTATCATTAGGTGAGGAAATGAATTCTTTCTCAAATACTTTTGAAAATTGTCCCTATGAGGTAGTCCAACATTTTAAAAAATAAAAATTAAAAAAAATTTAATGGAAACATCAAATTTATCAGATTTGCACAATTCATTTGAATTTAAATCTTGAATTTCCAATTTTGATTGTGTATGTTTTTTAGCATTGACGTTTCACATCTCACTCTGTGATCCATCATCAAGATTAGAGTAAAGAGCATGATAATGTGTCAACATACATAGATGTTGGCATCTCTGCATTTATATAGCAAATTACAACAATGTGAGTAAGCGTACATCTAAACTAGTAGTCACACATAAGAGGTCGTGTCTGTCAAATTTACCCAAAAATTGAACGTGACTCAGACACACTTCCAAAAACTTAAACTCTAGTACATGACTTTCTATATCTCATACCATCATCCTCGTCAATGGTATTCCACCACCTATTGACCTACCACCTTTTAACTGGCCCAACGTTTTAGTTAGTGAATTCAAACGTCAGGAAAAACGTATACTTGGATAATAAACGCGCGTTACACTCATAATTAACGCGCATCACTCGGCGAAAACGTAAGAGGCGGTGCGCAAAGAATGTGCAGTGCTGTGTGCACAGATCAAACGCCACGTCAACATGAGTTATTCAAAAAAAATCATCTGAACATCAATCCTCTTCCACACATTTCCACAAGATAACGTTTTTGTGTTTGGGAAGGAGAGATATATTATTAAAAAACTGACACCGACATGTGCCACTCACCCACGTGGCAAACATCTGGGACAGATTTCTCTAGAACCCTTTTTTTTCTCTCTCAGTGCTTCAGATCAATCCACAGATGATGAAAAGTATTCTATATATATAACCCCAGCAAGAACATAATTTGATATATGAGTTCTTCTCATTTTTGAGCAATCAGAATGGAAGGAATGACACAGAGGAGGAAGGGAGAAAATCAAGAAGAGGAGTTGAAAGGGCAGCAGGGGATTGAAAAGAAAAATGTGCCCAAAAAGGGGGTAAAATCTCTGCTCATAGCAGTTGCAATTCCTCTGGTTTTGGGCATTCTGGATGCTTTTTTTTTCAGCCCAAATTCAAGTTACTACCAAAACCTGAAGAAGCCATGGTGGAATCCTCCTGGTTGGCTGTTTGGGTTGGCATGGACTGTGCTTTATGCTCTGATGGGCTTGGCTTCATGGTTGGTCTGGGTTGAGGGAGGGTTTCACAAACAGGGGCAGCCATTGTTGATCTATGCTGTTCAGCTCTTTATAAACCTGCTGTGGCCTGCCATTTTCTTTGGGCTGAAGAAGCCTGGACTGGCACTTCTGGATATTGCTGTTCTTGATGTTGCTGTTTTTGTGTGTATGAATGCCTTCAAGCCTGTAAATCATGTGGCTTCTGATCTCTTCAAGCCTTATCTTGCCTGGGTCCTCTTTGCAACTGCACTGAATTATAGGATCTATTCACTCAATTAATGGGTGGGGTTAGGGGTAAATATTGTAATATTTGCAAAGTGGGTATGGTAATTCTTGGTCTGGTGTCTTTGGGGTATATGTTTTTTTGGGGTTTTAGCCTGCCATTTTCATGGCTGGTTTATGAAAGCATTTATGACTGTTTTGTGGGAGAGTAGCTCATTAATAAAATATGTGGCACTTGTAAGTACTGTTTCTTCTCAGAGTTTAGATTGTGTGGTAATATAATTTGGGATTTTAATGACATTCTTCTTTTATTGTGGGTTAGTTTGAACTTAAAATGACATTCTTCATTTATCAAATTTATTAGACTTTTACAATCCATATAAATGGTTTATCAATCCATACAAATGTTTTATGAGCTTTTAGATTCTTCTGAATTCTTCTTTAATGTTCTATCAGCTTTGGATTCTTCTTTAATGTTCTATCAGCTTCTAGATTCGATTTAACAGCGCTTCCAAGTTCGATTCTGGATGGATTCTTCTTTTATGTTGTGTTAGTTTGAAATTAAAATGACTTTAAACATGTATATCTGTAATGAAGAGTATTTTATTGAAATCTTATTTTAAAAAAAGTCTTTTTGTTATCAAAATATCTAGATTTTTATGAAAAGATAATGATGAGTATTAAGAATATTTAGGGAGGTTGAAAAGCAGGGCAAATATGTGATGTAAACATTTAATCACTTTTCATAAATTAAGGTCGATATGCCTTCCCGTGAAAGATTTCAATAATGTACGTGGGATTATAATATTATTCTAATGTCCGTTAGATTGATAAATTTGTTTATTTTGTCTTTTCTTGAATATAAAATTGGCCGTTGGATATTTATAGATGACGTTTATTTTGTCGTTGAAGTCACGCGAAAGCTTCCTTGAAAAGTAATCTTATCCAAATCTTCCGAACAAGTGGAGTATATTTTCCTTCATTTAGTTTTATTTTGGTTCTTAATGAATGGAGTGTCCGCTGGAATGTTTTTAAATGGAATGGATGGATAGGTAGGTGGCCGTGGGAATCATCATTTAATTTCGTAGACAAAGCCGGGCATTTGGAGCAGACATAGATATGTGAAGCCGTTTTTATGGGGTGTGTGATGATGGGAGACACAAAGCGTTGACACGGTCTAAACTTCCGTTATCGCGGAAATATGGGAGACTGGAGTAGGGAAGTTAAATTGAACAAGCATTATAGCATGCTACAAATACATTTTGGATTCAGATTCTTCCTCTCAAGTAAACATATATATAAAGTTCCTTATAAATCTTATGTTTTCTTATTCATATAAGTCTTTTTATTCCTATTAAACAAAGGAATAAAATTGAATATGGTCTAGAAATTGAATAGGGTCTTAGCTTCTACAAGAGTTCTAGACCTTATAAAAATGAATAAGGTCTAGCTTTTAGAAAAGTTTTAAAATAATAAGGTTTAGCTTCCACAAGGAGATTTAAAAATAAATATTATTCTACAAAAGATCTAGTTTCTAGAAGAATTTGAAAGTTTAAAAATGAATAGTGACTTTTGTAAGAAGTTATAAAATGAATAGTAATCAATAAAAAATCTAGCTTCTAGAAAAGTTTAAAAATTAAATATATTGGTAATGTATCAATTTAAATTAAACTTCAATTTATATATGAAGGAAACTTTAAACTTTTAAAAAATATCTAGAAAAGAACAAAAATGAATTTAAATATAAATTATATTAGTAAAGTATCAATTTAAATTAAACTTCAATTTATATATAAAGGAAACTTTAAACTTTTAAAAAATCTCTAGAAAAGAACAAAAATGAATTTAAATATAAATTATATTAGTAATGTATCAATTTAAATTAAACTTCAATTTATATATAAAGGAAACTTTAAACTTTTAAAAAATCTCTAGAAAAGAACAAAAATGAATTTAAAGTTATTAAGTAATGTGAAATATAAATTTAATGGATGAATTTGTGATGATAATAATGAAAAGCAAAGAGAGATGAAAAGGGTATTGAAAATAAAATTAGAGTAGATAAAAAACTAGTACTTGGAGCAGATGATGAATTTATATATAGTAGAGTGACCCTTAGTCTGTAAATTAGATTTAATTTGTGTGATTTAATTGTATATGTAAGTTCCTATATTTACAATTAAAAAATAATCATTTAACATTAATTAATATACTCATGCTTTTCCTTATTTGTAATTATAAAATTATAATATAAGCAATGTATTATTGTCATTTTAATTAATGCAACTAAATTATGTGTAGTAAAATTTCAATATTATGTTAATGTATCACCATGTTATTTGCTCTAGATAATAAAATTTGAATTTACTATTTCAATGTTGTTAGCCATGTTCCTAGGTTTGGGCGAATCCAATGAGATCACATAATGGGAAGTCTTTGAATGTCTTATATTTGAAAGATTAGAGATGTTGTAGGATTTGAGCAATACAAATCCACAAAACTCGAAGATCACTTGCATACCAAAAACTTGTTACAAGGAAGTAGAGACAAGAAGAGGGCAAGGGTTTGACTTAGAAATATGAAGAAAAAAATATCCTCAATTAATAAATGAATAAAATGTACAATGGATCATTCTTATAAAGAAGATTGAAAGCCTTGAAAGGTAAAGTCTAGTGCATATAATAATCAGTTTAACTATTACATGACTAATGCATGAGTTTAGAACAACTAGTGCATATCTTTTTTAACTAAAGCAAAAGAAAGTTGACATTTTAAGAAAGGAGTAAAGATTAATTAACATAATATTTTACTCTAACACCCCCCCTTAAGTTGAGCAACGATGCATCTACAAACAATGCAAGAAAAAAATAAATGGGTTCCGACAACAAAGGCCTGATTAGGTACCCAAGTACAAAAGAGTGTCTGAAAAGCGGAGAAATAGAGAAAACCACATGGGAAAAACTCTACTCCAAAAAAAGACAAAGACTAGTCTGAAGGACTGAAGAAGCCTCCAAAACTAGGAATGTTCCAAAAAATAGGAACAAAGATGAACATGTACAACATCACTGAAGCATGAAACTTCAAACTCTGTTAAGAAGAAACTGATGATCTGAAGATCCTCCAATGAAATATGACCAGGTAGAGAAGACTGTAATCTGCATAAGTGCCCTCAAATAACACTACTCGAATCAGGAGGCAAACCAAGGCAAACACCTGAACTCGAAGATACAGATGGCATAAACACTAAAAGCCTGAAGAGCTGATCAATCAAAGCTGGAAGAGTGCATCCAAAAAATAAGAAATAAAAGAGTGTCCATATGGTAAATGATCCATCTCACCGGAATGCATAGGTACCCAGCCACTGCAACCGCCTAGTACATAGGATCAAATACTAAATACATGGCTCACATAATCGAACCAAGGAAGTAGTAGAACCAACAGTAGAAACCCCCCCATACGGATGACAAAAGAGTAATGACATGTACACTAAAAAGATCGTCCAATATGAACTGCATGATGAAGAAGAATCTGCAACATTGAATGTCCAGAGATAGTACAAATACATATAGAGATACTTGAGGCTAATGTCGTGGAAGGAACACTCACTTGACAAAGGTAGATGACAAATAAAGGCAAACATCAAAATCCCTTGGCACTTTATAATGGAGTGCGAATACAAATAGCACGAACATGTGCA
The DNA here is from genome assembly GCA_027943335.1 of Chamaecyparis obtusa. Lineage (NCBI taxonomy): Eukaryota > Viridiplantae > Streptophyta > Pinopsida > Cupressales > Cupressaceae > Chamaecyparis > Chamaecyparis obtusa. Next base: position 231,583 of record BSBK01005228.1, read on the forward strand.
AGATCTCATCAAAGCAATAGAATGACACTTCATCTAAGTACGTGTGCATAAAAGAATGTTACAAAAGTGAAGTATACACTGCTCAAAGAAGATCAAAGGCTGTTGAAACAAAAGAACAACCTAAGATCAACCATCCCTCAAAGGGAAGAGATCTTAGGACCTGAAACAACCAAGATATCCACCAAACTACAAAAAATTAAGAATCTGAATAAAATAAACTTAGAGAAAAATCTGAAAAAATGACTCATAGCACTGAAAATCTCTCTGAACAAGTTTTCCAACGATATATCATTTTCTGAAAATGGAGTCCGGATGTGCAAGATAGAGCTCCCAGAGTGCAGAACTGAAGATCTGGCTTTGACAGAGAAAAACACCATCAAAAAAATAAAATCAGAAAAAATAACCTCTAGATCTAGAAAAAGCTTGGAATCAGCTTTCCGATGATATCTCGTTTGTCAAATTTCGACACCATATGCTCAAGATATGAGCAAAAAACTAACAGTTGCGCTGGAGGGCCCAAAGAAGGTGTCTGCAAGGATCTGAGGATGGGTGACGTCAGAAAAAAGATAAAAAACCATATGAAACTATCAGATCTGATAAAATCTCATAAAGAACTTTATGAAAATATCTTGTTTGCCAAAAACGGAGCCTAGAGGCAAGAGAAACGGATCCCGGAAGGCAGGAGGTCTGAAACGCCACTATCACAGAGAACATCTGACTTTGACAGCAAAAAAGAGTATCAAAATAGAAAAATCACAAAACCATACCAGAAAATTTAGATCGGGCTCGGAACCAGCTTTCTGACGATATATCGTACGCCCAATTACGATCCCAGATGCCCGAGATATGTGCAAAAAAGCCCAAGTACCTCTAAAAAATTTCAAAAAGGAAGAAATCTCTACTGACATCAGTAGAATGCGAGCCTAAAATTGATGGCTAAACGGCCGTCATAGAAAAATCTCCATGGGGCTTAAAAAAAAGGCCCTGGTCACATGGGTGACCAGGGGCTAAGACCCAGCGCAGGGGCTAGGGGTCTGGAGGCCCGGCGGAGCACGGGAGGCGCCGGCAGCGCAGGAAGGTGACGACACTGGTGGCGGAGGTGTAGTGGCCGTTGTGTGGTGGGCGATGGCGGGGGCCGCGACAGTGGCGGCGGCATGGGCCGCGGTGTGGGTGGCGACGGGGGCGGCGGCTCGCAAGCGGCGGCGGCGGGGCTGATGCAACGGTGGGCTATGGCAGCATTGGGGCGGTCGCTCAGTGATGTGCGAGTGGCCGCCCAAAAAAAAAATTTAATTTTTTTTGTAACAATCATATAGCATTGGTTTGCGTGCTAGGCCATACGGCCTGGTAGGCAAAAAATATTTGCCTCAGAAGTCAACTTGTCCAAAATCGACAAGTTTTATATGAATTTTGACTATCTCGAGCCTTCTAGATGCAACCGTGAGGTCTGTTTGGGCCAGAAGTGTTCTAAAAAATACTGATCACCTTGAGATTCATGTTAGGGCCGATTGCAAATTTTTTTTTTTCTCACAGATTCCAACTTTGTCCAAATTGAACAAATTTTATATGGATCTTGGGGTTCTTGAATGCTCTGAACGCAACCGTGAAGTTCATTAGAAGCCAAGATTACCAAAAAATAGGTCCCCTCCAGATTTGATAGGAAACCCTCTCTGTAAAAAGTGCTAAAAAATTTATTTATTTATTTATTTTAGGCAAAAAATAAATAAAAAATAACGTCCTACAGAGAATACCAAAACCTCTCCAATCAGCAAAAAAATCTCTAATTTGAATCCTTCAAATGCGAACAAGCTGTAGTAGATTAGGCTTTGATACCATGTAGGATTTGAGTAATACAAATCCACAAAACCCGAAGATCACCTACATACAAAAAACCTGTTACAAGGAAGTAGAGACAAGAAGAGGGCAAGGGTTTGACTCAGAAATATGAAGAAGAAAATATCCTCAATTAATTAATGAATATAATGTACAATGGATCATCCTTATAAAGGAGATCGAAAGCTTTGAAAGGCAAAGTCTAGTGCATATAACAATCAGTTTAATTATTACATGACTAATGCATGAGTTTAGAACAATTAGTGCATGTGCTTTTTAACTAAAGCAAAACAAAGTTGACATTTTAAGAAGGGAGTAAAGATTAATTAACATAATTAATATTTTACTCTAACAGATGCTAATACTAGTTAGACAAGGTTTTGATTACATTAGCTAAAATAGATAGCAATAAGAACCTATGATAGTAATATGAACATATATCCTGTCCAAATAATTTAAACATTTTAAAATTATATATCTGTAGTCAGGCAGTTCCAAAATTGGATTGGGTGGGCAAGAAAAGCTTATATTCATAGCAAGACAGGCTTTGAAGATAGTAGAGGTCAAAGACTGCACTCACTCCTCCCTTATCATTTTCATTGTGTCTCAAGTAAATGTTTGTTTTCAATTCATATGTTTTCTATAAATCATTGTATTTGATTGGTTGTTGTATAATGGGAAAAGGAAACCAATGCAAAATGTAGGTATATCACCTCCCTTTTTGGAAATTACACATTAAGAAGGAATATGCCCCAGTAGGCTCAATAGGAGACTTAAATGCTAAGTGGGACAATGGTTCCTTCGCCAAACTATGTGATTGATGAAATGGAATGATGTATTAATGTGATTAAAGTAATCAATTAAAGACAAGTTATGGAAAATTTGAAATAAAATACTGATACAAAATGATAATGAGCATAAAGGTTTAAAAATGATAAGTAGAGCTTAGATATGACCTATTGGTGAAATTTGAGCTAAAAATGTCAGGGAAGAGATGGAACTTATTATGTACCTGGGGAAAGATTGCCAATGGCATCCTATACTTGGGGGCAGATTGCCAATGACATTATGTACCTAGGGACAAATTGCCAATGATGTTCTATACCCTACAACTTTGACTAAAACTTTCTAGGTCTTTTCGATTGTGTCCCATCTTTCAAATCTTGATCTAGTGGCTCTATAACATGTTCTTGCACATATGAAAAATGGCGGAAATGACTATACAAAGGGGTTTTCCTTGGTCAAACCCCTATTTAGAAATCAACTTTGAAAATGGAAAGAAATTACATAAATAAAAGTATGTAAAAAGAAAAATTATAGATTTACCTTGCATAAACCCTCATGGACAGATGTAGAAATTGCTCATACCCATGAAGATTTTTGAATGTGCTTGAAATCTAAAGATTTGACCTTGGAATGAGATGTTGAATCGAGGACGCCCTCACAAATGCATAGATCTATGAATGCCACTCCTAGATCTTGTGCTTGATTGAGATTTTCTCTACTTGGCCATCATGAGAGAAAAAGTTGCATCAATTGGAGAATAATGCCTTAAACTTGATAGATCTTGAAGAAATGGAGACTTGGAGATCTTGATATTGGATGCCTTCAAATCTTGAATCTAAATGCTCAATCACTCTTGATTGCTTAAAAATCTTAATTGCTTGATTGAAAATGCTTGAGTATGGTTATGAAAAATGAAGAGAGATAAGGTATTTTTATACTTACTCCATTTCAAGATTAAAAAATGATCCAGGCTGATCACAAAATCAAAACTCTTGCTAATACCCTTACATCAGGCCCATGCAAAATTTGGGCCCCAATTGCTTGGGATAGAGTGTCATTGGCATTATGGACCCTCGGAAATAGGCTATAATTTGGAGGGGATGCCATAATAAGTGAGAAGGAGCGGGGGGAAGGACAGGTTGCTAGGATCAAGAATAATGGTCATTCAGACATCAAAATTGCCAAAATAGATTCCAACAAGTCTTAATAAAGTATCCAACAATGGTTTTAACTTTTTAGGACTATACATTTAGCCCCACTTTAGTACCTAAGTATGTGAAAAAATCATGCTCATGGTAAAATAGATCAATGAATAAGAACAATCTTATCAAGGTCAAGGAGACAAAAAAACATCAAACACACAGTTCTTACAAAGGCACATTTACAAACAGTGGCACATGCATGACATAACATGTAACAACATGTAGAAGAAGTGAGATACAAATAGAGGAATGTCACAACAGGTCAATTTCTTTATCACCTTGTGCTAATGGAGCAACAAGGGTCATTAAAAGATATCTAAATAAAACATATATCAAGTAGCTATAATAACCCAATTTTGGTCTAGTAAACTATAAGCCCCCTTTCTGAAAAATTAAATTAAAATACTAGACCATTGATATGCATTAAATCAATTCTACATAATTAATCATTTATCTTTGATCAAATCATTACATAATCATTTATTTGATTATGTCATAAAGTTTGACCACTTTTTTTTTTTTTAATTTAATTAAAAGAACATGCTCCCTTTTAATTAAACAATAAAAAACCTCTTTATCCTAAGTGCACATGAAAATTACCTTTCTAAAATAAAAAAAAATAAAAAGAAAAAAAAAAGAAAAGTGCACTTTCTAATGACATGAAATATTCTTACTTTTGAAGAAGGATTTTGTCTCTTTATCTCAATCACTCATTGTCTTGTCTCTTAATCTTAACCTTTGATTTTTGTCTCTTAAAGACATGAGCATATGGATCAACCGAGACTTAATCTCCATTGTTGCTCATTTTTTTGCCTCTTAATCTTGACTGTCTGCTCATTTCTAATTTCTTTAAAATGAGGCTCTCTCCTCCTTCTTGCATCTTTGGGGGGAATCTTGCAATCTTTGCATCTTGAAGTCTTGGCATCTTGGCATCTTGGGTTTTCATTATTCTTGCATCTTGGCTCATCCTTGCATCTTAGTGTATCATCTTAAAATGGAAGCACTTCCAGGTTAAGAGTGTTTAGCCCTCCGAGTGAGTAGTCTGGGTCATGTCAAGCACTTGGAATCAGGTCTTTGCTCGGATCATACTTGTTCTCCTTATATCTGCCCCTAATTTTCACTCCAATCTGCATTTCCTAGCATTTTGGGTCTAGATCCTAAGGTTTTTGACCATAAGGTCAAAGTCAACCTTATGGAGTCAAAGTCAAACTCTATCTTGACCTCGTCAGGATCAACCTTGACCCTAACCTAGTCAGTTCCAACCTCGTCCTTGACCCCTTGTTCAAGTTTCAAGTTTCCTTGATTTTTGGGTGTCAAGTTTCAGGAATATTTGTTTTCTCGCCTCCAGATCGGCCATTTCGAGTTTCGGGATGGTAAATCTTTTAAGTGCATTTAATCTAGGTATATTTTCTAAAGGTTAGGACTTAATTGGGATTTAATTCTCCAAGGTGGCCCCTCTAGAGGATTGTGCCCTAGTTCACTATAAAAGGAGGCCTTCCTCTCTCATTTTCACATCTCATCTTCAAACAATTTCATGAGCGAGCTCTCAAGTGCAAGCAAGTGAATTCAAGCATTCAAGTCCTCTTCTCCATCCAAGTTCTCCATTGAAGATCAAAGATTCAAGCATTCAAGATTCATCATTCAAACCCTAGATCTAGCCATCATGATGGTGTGATCTTCTTTCAAGATCCTTTTGCTCATCTTCAAGATCCATTCATTCTTCTATCAAGGTGGATTTCAAGCATACAATCATGGAGGTTTGATTTTACCATTGTTGTGTTCAAGTTTTCATATCAATAAACTTGTTTACATTTGGAATACAATTACATATCTATCGAATTGCATAGCTCCATTGTTAGATCCATCTCTACTACTTGCTAGCATTCTTATTTCAATTTCAATATTAAGGTTAATTCCAAACCAGGGTTTGACCAAGGAAAACCCCTCAAACAAACAACAAAAACCCTTTTTTTTTGTAGGTATAGGTGCGGAATTTCAGATCTGAGAGTAGATTTGGATACCTGTTTCGGTGAACTTCTAGGAGCTGTGAACAAATTCAAAATCGACCTTGAAATAAAGAATGTAGCCTTTGACCTTTTATGAGGGTCAAAGACTACTTGGCGTCAGAAAGACAAAATATTTTTGGGTTTTCTTCATCTCGACATTTCTAGTCCAAAACAGGTTGCAAAATTGCTCAAAAATACACACAGACATCAGAAACTAGCATTTTCCAAATTTTCCCTAATTTGAGGTTAGTATTTGTATTTCAATTATTTCAGATTTCAAACATAACTATCCATAGGGAAATATAGGGTTTTTCTCTCTCTTTCATATTCTCTATAGATTGATTCAATTGTGTATTAACCATTTGGTTGATCAAATTAGATCTCTCCTTTGGGAATTTGGATTTAGGAGTAGATCTCATATTTCCCCCATACAATTTACAATTACACATCTAAATTGAGGTGATTCCATTTTACCTCTATTCATTTTGGTGAACCCAACGTGAAATTAGATGCTCTATTGTGTTAGGTTATAGATCCTTTCTTGCATTTAGATTAGATCTAGTTTATGCTCTTGCATTTTAAAATTCAAAAATACAAAAAAATCTATATATTCAATAAAATCCAAAAATATTTCTTGCATTTCATTTTCTATGGCGATTGTTAAGATGTTTTGGTGTGTAGTCATGTTCTTTATTACTCTTCTTTTAGCATCTCTTTATAATACCTATGATGTTTATGAGAGTATCATTCATTTCATGATGTTGATGACCCTTCACTTTGCTCTTGCTTATGCTTTTGTGCAATTGACCGACACTAGTCTGCCTACATTTAAAAGCTTCATTAAAGATTTATGTGGTAGCTTTATTAATCTTTTAGATTATGTGAAGAATTTGGTAGATGATACACCATCTCCTAATCTTCCTAATCCTATCAATCCTAATCCTAATCTTCCTAATCCTAATCAGATACCTAATTCTCCATCTGTTCATCCCCGCTCTTCCCATACTTATGATGGGATTCAAGCTATAGTTCAGGATGCGGATGTGCAAGATTTCTTTGATTTACCTTCTCCTCCGATTCATGATGATATTAAAGGAAAGGGTAAAGAAACTTCTTCAAAACCTATTATCCCACCTTATACAACCTTTAGTCATGAACATGATAAACAATCACCTCCTGTAGAAGCTTTACATAATATGTACACTACCAAATATAATATGATGACTAAACAAGGTTATAAAGGTTTAGGGCTTGGGGTTAATGAGCATGGTATTAGGTTTCCAGTTCATATACCCCCTAAAGTGGATATGTCTGGTGTTGGTTGTTCAAGATCTCAAGTTAAGGTAGGTGATGCTAAACATCATCCTCCTCTTCATATTCTTCTTCCTACACCTATCTTAGAAAACATTAATACTCGTCAAGAAGTGGCTAAGAAGGTATATGTTGAGCTAATGAATTCCAAGAAAGAAATATTTAGACCTATGCCGATCGATGCTTTATACAAATACAAATGTCCTTTTCATTATAGTAACAAACATTTACTTGCTGATAGTAAACATTTCAAGTTATATGTTAGATAAAGAGCTACTTTAGGAATTATATCTCACTCTCGTGCAGTTTTACAATTCCTTCATAATTTTGATATAGGGGATTCTCCTCCTTTAGATATAATGTAGATGTTCTTCCCCTCTTGTCTCATGACTGGGGGGCAAGAGGTGTATCTTCATCTAGTCTCCTAGAATTCATTAGGTCTTTTATTGGGGCTTAATTTGTATTCTTTCCCTCATATTTTTCTATGGATTTGCATTATATTTTTAATCATCCATGGAATCTATCCTTTCTTTCCAAGATATATTTTCTAAGACATTTTTTTTGCAAAGGTATCCCTTGTCTCTATCTCTGGGGGGCAAGGTACCTCTTTCTTTCTCTTTGTCTAGGGAACTACTTTCCTTAGCTTAGTGGTATTTGTTTATATTGCAATATTATTTCAACATATTGATAGATGTTCTGACTATGGATAACCTTCTTATATGAGAATTTGTTGTCCTAAGTCATCACTAATTATCTATTTTGAAAATTATGTTCTTTATAAACTCTCATCCTTCCTTTGATATTAGAGTTGTTTGCCTCATTCCAAAGATTCCTCTTCCTCTTTGCAGGGGGCTTGATGATTGAATCTTTGTTCCCGCTATTGAAAGATGATATTTTATCTAAAGCACTTCTCTTTGGTGGGGGGTCTTGTTGATAATATCTCTTTCTTTGAGGATCCTTTTCCATGAGTGACATATCCTTTTCACGATTATCTATATTCTTGGATGTAGGGGTCAATATCCCTCGCTCAGGATATGGTGTACGTTGTTGCTAAACAAGATATCTCCTTGCATTGTGAAGTAGGTATCCTCTTAGATCTTTGTTCCTACACTTGGGGGGAAAGGATGTTATCTCCTTCTGTCTTTTTGGGATTCACCTCTTTCCTTGGTTAAGTAGTATTTATCTATTATGTGATATCCAATTGTAAAGGGTAAAATAGTGTATGGGGTCCTAAAACAATGGTTTGCACATAAAAGAGACCCTAAAGCCAATATTTTACACTTACACTTAAATTGTATTGATATGGAAAGTAAATGTAAATGACTAATGTTGAAATGAAGAGATAAAGGTATTTACCTTTGAAAAAGAACCTGCTGAAAACCCTGTCAAACAATCTCAGAAATTGTTGATTTTCATGATCTTGAACCGAAACTGCGAGATGTACAAAACCCAAAAATATTTTCCAATTCTAAGGGAGGTCATCTTTGACCCTCATGAAAGGTCAAAGGCTACATTCTTATTCTGAAGGTTGATTCTGACTTTGTTCACAGATCCCAGAAGTTCGCCAAAAAGGGTATCTGAATCCAATCTTAGATCTGAAATTCTGCACCCGCACCTGCACCTGCAAGAAAAATAGGATTTTTGTTATTGTTATACACTAAGTTTGCACCCTTGTTTCAAGCTCTCGTAGTCTTGATAACCTAGTATAACATGAGAATCATCTCCAGGTTGTGGGACCTATGCTAACTAAGATGAGACCTCCAGGTTCTAGGCTAGTTCCTCTTGGATAATCACCTTAATTTGCTTGTAGACATGTAAAGTAAAACTTTTGAGGGAAAGGGATAGAAAGAATGCTTGGAAAGGGAAAGACTTGAAAGCAAACTATCTACTAGGTGATACACCGAAATTAGGGTTTGGATCTCAGTATAGAAGAATGAAACCAATAAAAGGCTTAGGTCTAGTAGGTCACAACTTACTGAATAGGCTTGCATAAGTGTTTCATAGGAGGGCCTGAACATAAGACACAACTTATGACCTGCAAGCAGACATTCACTTCTGCAACTCGGTGTAAGATTGAGACAAGACTGTTAGGGGGTTGAAGTATACCCAAAAAAATATCTAATTCAGATTAAACACAATAACACACACAATTACAGAAAGTAAGAGCAATCAGGAACCCTAAGATATCACTGAAAAACATCATATACTTTGATTCAATAAGAGATAATTTAGACAAGGAAGCATGGGGACATGAAGGATTGTCACAAAATACCTCTGCAATGTCTAAATCATCAATGAAAGATTTACAACTGTATAAGCCAGAGGGTAGAAATGATACCACAGATGACCCTTAAGAAAAATGAATTCTTTTACAATTGTCCAACTTTGAGCTCAAAAGCTCCAAAAATACAATATATACCTCCTTCCTTGCACGCAAGCAAGGGTAAAAAATCTAACTAGGGTTAGAGAATTTTGCATAATGATAAACCCTAGTTCTATCAAGTCTGATCATAAATATATACCTGCAAAATCAAAGCCGATCAGATACTTCTTTGAGTGACCCTCCCTGTACTTTACAATCAGCCTACAGACAAGCAACCCAGACTCATCTACCTTTCTTGCACAAAGTCTTGCCATGAATGCACTGATTTGGTACCCTCAAAAAATGAGAAATGACTAAAGATGGCCGCCCAGACCCCTGTCATCATCCCCTTAAACTGCAAATGTCCTGCAGACATAAATTTTCTAGCTACCTCACCGCTTGTGGTCTGCAAATCAAACGCCGGTAGAAAATCCACTTAGAACTATTTGAATTCAAAAATACAATGGCTAGTCGGAAAATTTAAAACGTGACCATAGATATTCTTTATTTCCCAAAAAATGAACAACCCAGATCAACTTTATAACAGTCGCAAATCCCCCTTGAAAAGTCAAAACCATATCAGCAAGTTATGACCAATGAGATTTTAGCACGTTAGCATGTTTGGACCCACCTCGAGCCTTCTTCCTTTAAGTCATTCAGTGACTACGTGACTAAAGACCCATTTCTAAGTCGTGAAATCGTTAGCTTCACCCTGGTTTGGTTAGGTGATTCAGCGAACAAGGCATTTCGCTGAATCGCTGAACTTTTAACTAACCCTGGGTTATATTAAGCAAACACAAGAAAACCTTTATTCACCAAATCACTGAATACCCTTTCAAATTCTGGGCCCAAACCTGCCACATGGCATTCTTCTATTCATTTTGGCCGCTTAGTAGGCATACACCTCAATGCTTCTCTGACATCGGACCCACTGAAGACAAGATTCCCATCCAACAGCGGGTAGATGATCTCATGGCCGCTAAATATTCCTTTAGATCATATGCCTGTGGTAGATCTTTATTAAACTGGGACCCTTCTAAAAAATGGACCCACTACTAACCCCATCATCACCACGTGGACCAATCATATTCAAGAACATCAACGAATGAGGACCCACTGACAAACCCCTGACAAAAAGAAAGATCGACAGTCATCTAAAAATCTCATACCTCTGACACAACCCTTGTGAAGATACGACATTCGTTGATCTTCTGAAAACTTTCAGAACCTCTAACCGCCAAAAGAGCCCAATCCTACTGACTCATTCACACGTGGACTAATCAGGAAATGCCAACTGCATACACCTGGCAGTGGACCCACTGAACCTTGAAGCGCTGCATAAAAGGGAAGATCGACAGTTGTCATAAGATCACAAGCCTCTGACAGACCCTATGAGATCTTACGACCACCGTAGATCTTAGCCTTTTTAACACACCCACAGACCTTCTGACACGGTCCCACTGACAGATCCTAGTTGTCACCTGGGAGCCAATAGAAAACAAGCACGTCACCAGAAAAGGACCCACCCAACAGAGCTTGGAGATAAAGCAAGATCAACAATTGTCGCATGATCACAAGGAATATTATGGGCCCTTGCGATCATGTGACCGTCGTTGGATTGAAAGGAAAGGCAGCCCATTGGGCCCCTGCTGACCTGTCTCCATGCTGTACTCTCACCAACCAATCAAATGCAACCCCTTCAGATACATGTAGCACATTTCCTGACAATGGCCCCACTGACAAATAGCCAAATCACCAACCGTCGACAAATCAGAAGCTGCCGAATCGGATGAGGTGGCACCGGTCCCACTGACAAGATACTGCATTGAAGGAAAAGGAAGATCAACGATCATCGCAAGATCTCATGGAATCTTCTGAGGCCATGAGATCATGCGACAACCATCAGATCTAGAATCTTGACTTTAGCCGCTAGGCAGAGACCACCAACTCAAAAGGTAACCATTCACGAGATTGCTAAATGTTAGAGCTTTGACCGCCGGGAATTGGAGATTTGGCGACTGAAGGATTTAAAATGCACACATGCTAAAAGGGGAATTTAAGTGGCTAATAAAGTAATGAAGGATTATAACAGGGCTTAGGGGTTTTCAAGGGTTTTGGCACAACGGCTAGTTTTTATGAATTTTCTGACCTGCAGACGAGGGAGTAAAACAATTTGCAGAGGCCAGAGGACAAGGCATAACTTCATGAAACTTTCAGGGATGCTTGGCAGGATAAAAACAGAGACCTTGGAACAGGTATTAGCCAAATTTGCATGCATATGAAAATTAGGGTAACATTTTAGAGATTTTTGCTGGATGTCAGCCTGCTAGACATGGGAAACCAGTGGCCTTGACATAATTTATTGGGCATGGGGTCACCTCAGGAACACAAAACTTTGACTGAGAGACAAAAATGGAACCAGAGAAACAAAATTGTGCACATGCACTTCTTGGAAAGCAGGAAACTAACATAGAAAATAGGGAAAGAAAGCAAGGACATATTTACAAGAATTTATAGAGAGGGATTAACCTCAAAGCAAGGCTTCAAGTGGAATCCATTTACTGAGATAGGTAGGGGAATTCCTTCAAGATTTGATAGCTAAAAAGCATTAGATCCCCTACGCTCTATTATAACAAATGGTCCACTCCAGAATGAATCAAATTTTGTATGTCTGTCAAGCTTGGATCTAAACTCATCCCATTTGAGAACTACATCTCCAACTTTGAAATTCCTGACCCTGGCTCTTTTGTCAAAACTCCTCTTTGTTTGAATCTGATGGAATTCCATATCCTACATGGATTTGTCTCTGATCTCCTCCAATTCCACCAACTGAGCATATCTGATCTGCAAGGGATCTCCTTCCTCAAATAGGGCATACTGAGTAGCCAAGTCCAGAGCTGGAAATTCAACTGAGATAGACAACTTGGCCTCTTTCCCATATACTAGCATGTAAGGAGAGTTCCCAATGATCTTCTTTAGGGTAATTCTATCTAACCATAAGGTGGACTTCAACTTGGTATGCCAATCCCTCTGGTTGTCTTGCAGAGTCTTCTTGATTATCCTAATCAAGTTCTTATTTGTTGATTCAGCCAAGCCATTGCCCTGAGGGTAATAATTTGAACTGGTATTCAGATAGATGCCATTTTTGACTGCCCACTCTGAGACTTTGAGGCCTATGAATGCTAATGCATTATCTGAAATTATGGAATCTGGAATGTCAAATATGTGAATTATATCATCATAAAAACCCAATATAGCATTCTCATTGGCCTCTTTTAAAGCAATTATTTCTATCCATCTAGTGAAATAATCTATTGCAGTAATTATCCACTTATGTCTTGCACTAGATGGAGGATTGATCATGCTACTGAAGTCTATACCCCACTTCATGAAGGGCTGCTCTGTTCTGATTGGTTGTAGGGGTAAGGCTGCAAGCCTCTCTTTTCCTGCAAACATGGCACTGTAGACACGAAAAATAGGCAAAAGAATTAAATCAATCAAAAGGTGCAATCAAGTCATCAAAATAGCATGAAAAATTAATAAATGGAACAAAGACAATTCAAATCAAAGGAAAATTCAATTAAATGATTAAATAAAGCTTGAAAAGGGGAAAAACATTAAGAAATTGATTAAATTCAATTGATGACATAGTTGTTGAAAGCAAAAATCAAAATGAACCTCTTACCCTTCATGGCTAAATTTAATTACTTTAATTAATTAATAAATCATAATTTCCCTCAACAAAGCAAAAAAGGAGACAAAATGGACACAAATCACTCACTTTTGTTGAAATGGTCCAGCCTTTTGAAACTATTTAAATGTTTGTCCCCCAATTTATGGACAAAGCAAAGCCAATTGACCTTACCCAAGCATAACCATGGTTATCTCACTCTACCCCCTACCCTTGGGAAAATCCTATATATTGAAGGCATTTAGAAGCATAATTCATCCACTCCATATCTTTGAATTGCAGCAAAGCTCTTGCAATTTGCATCCACACCACTCACTTAGCTATTTTCATTGATAATTAGCTTAATTGCTGATCATTTTGTAGATTTCTTATCAAATAGAGCTAGAATTTGATAATTAGATCTAGTTTGCATATCATTCTTAGTTTAATTCTCATCTTTAGAGTGTCACTAGTGAGGATCATAGCTGAGAGCCTCATTTACCACTTTATTTTAGAGATCCATGAGATATTTAGATTAATTGTGCATTATTTAGATTACTTTGCTTTGAATAGTGTAATTGTCTTTTAAATCTTGTTATTTCATGAAGGTGTAAATCACTCACACACAAATGGCACCCACCGTGGGGCCCTAGGCCTCAAATTTATCATTATTTCCACTTTATTTGCAAAATTTAGGCTAGAATTGCATGAATTTGCTTACTGTTTGCAAGTTATAGAAAAGAAATTACGCCTGCCGGTAAAGAAGTCACGCCTAAAGCAAAGAGATGTCGCGCACAAAAATTAAAATATTGTCTGAAGTTTGAACTCTTACACTTGTTAGCCTGCAGAATCACACTTCTAGCAAAAGAAATCATGCCTGCCGAAATCAAACTCTCGCATCATGGACAAACAGTTGATGCCTTTGGTCATTTAAATGTCGCGTGTTCAGAATTAAAACGCCACGGCTGAGGAATCATTTTACGCCTAGTGTAAAGGGAGTACTCTGCCTTATCCATTTAATTTCTCGCTTCATTGATTTTAAATATCGCCTTTGATTCATAAAATGTCGCTTTTCAGGTATTAGTTTGTCGCTTATAATAAAGATTTCACACATAGCTATAATTTGATATCGCACCTGATTATTTTAATCTCGCTTGAGCCCCTTATGGTGACGCTCGCGGTTAAAGTAATCACGTCTTTATTAAATTAGATCTCACGTTCGGTATAGATAATGTCACCTGATTGCACATTTATATTTTATCAGAATAATCACTGTTGTCATGTCTAATAAAGATTTCACGCGTTGCTATAATTTGATATCGCACCTGATTATTTTAATCTTGCTTGAGCCCCTTATGGTGACGCTCACGGTTAAAGTAATCACGTCTTTATTAAATTAGATCTCGCATTCAACATAGATAATGTCGCCTGATTACACATTTATATTTTATCAGAATAATTATTGTTGTCGCGTCTAATAAAGATTTCACGCTTAGCTAAAATTTGATATCGCACTTGGTTATTTTAATCTCACTTGAGCCCCTTTTGGTGACGCTCGCAGTTAAAGTAGTCACGTCTTTATTAAATTTTATCTCGCCTATAGTCTGGATAATGTCGCGTGGCTGTATGTTCTCTATTTTATCAAAAATGTTAAAATGATGACTATATTCTAACTTCACGGTCATTTTTTTTTTTGTCTCAGGAGCATGGTCTGTCATAAGAAAGTGCAAAAACCAGAGAGAAGGCATAACTTAGAGGAGAAATTGATCTCTAAGAGGATAAGGAAGGAAAACCGGGTACACTCTACTCTTGTTCTCAACAATGATTTAGAAAAGGAGGTAGAATTATATGCTAAATACATTGTTGTTGTAGATGCTTACAAACAAAAATACGTATCATTAAATTGGGAGTTTAGTCCTTAAGTTTGTAAGAATTTTGCAAGTATTTTGGTAAAAAGAATCAAAAGCATAATCAACTATATCATTTTAAGCTTTTGATTTTGGTTTCCCCTCACTTTGTTTGTATTGTGCTGACTAACTTGTTGGTGGAGGGAACGTTTTACTAAGGTAAGGGAAGGATTTGGAGAGAAAATAAGAAATCTACTACTTAAAAATGCGCCTAGCCTTTGCTAGCATCGTTTGAGGTATTTCTCTCATCAAGCTTGCACATTCCCTTAGCTTGTGGCATTTCAAAGTTCAAAACATAGTTTAATCATAAAAGGAAAAAAATAAACACTTCAATTCTAAGAACCCCTTTGTCACGGGGTTGAAAAAGAACCAAATTGATTGTGAGTGTTTGGGATAAGGGAAAAGCAATAGGGATATGCTCTTCACTCTTTGAGTGAATAAAATTCTGAAACTTGCTTTACCAAATCCACTTTTCATGCTTTCAAATGAACATGTTTAAAACCTAGTGGGCTCGCCTCCCGAGATTGCCTTAAAAGGGCCGGTGAGAGGGACAGCCCAAAGTGGGATACACTTACTTTTGCCGTGAGAATCTGACCCACTATAAAATGAAACGCGTGTATCCTTAATGGGGTGCACGACAAAAAGGATTTTAGCTCTTTCGAACTTCCTCTAGTAGTCTTAAACAAATTGTGCAAAATCATGCTTCGGTGCGTGTGGGAAGCCCCTTAACATACTTGGGGGATGAAAGGCTAAGATCTATTTTGAATGGAAAACTTACTACATAATGGTAAAATAGAAAAACTACCTATTAGAGCCATGTTTACGAACCAATTATGTGCTAGGTAGATTGTGTGGAAGCTATTCTTGTGTTTTAACCTGTGAAAACGTTCAAAAATACACACATTAGAGCATTCTAGGGATATGGTACCCAATTGATGTGTGTGTTGAGATTGTTTTTATATTTTCAAACAAGATATTCCAAAGTTATTGATCAAAACATCATTAAAATTTTAAACCATTTAAAATTGACCAAAAATCTTTACCTTATTCCAAAAACCAGCTTATCAAGAGAAGAAAGTCAACATACCCTTAAAGTTTGTTCATGCCTGTTATTACAAGATCACTCTCTATAAGGAAAGCATTACAAACAGACAGGACCTATAATGGAGAAGAGCTCCCATTTTCGAAGAACACTTTCATTACTTCACGAGTGATTGAAAAACCCGCTAAGGCAAAGGACATTAACAAGATGTTTAGCGGCACCCTAGGAAATACCGATCCCAACAACCAAGGGAACAACATGAATGGGGGTATGGATCCTAAAAACAATCAAGGGAACAACATGAATGGGGGTATGGATCCTAACAACAATCAAGGAAATTCTAATAATGGAGGAAGAGATACTAATTCCCAAGAGGCAAATTCACAAGGCAACAACTTACTTCCTCCTCATAATACGAACTTACCCCCAACTGCGGAAGAAGCTAGGGTTGAAAGAGCATTAGAGGCAAGACAATGCCCTTATTTCATAGAACTAATGAAAAAGACCATGCTTATGGATAAAGAAAAACACTTCATGGACTTGATACAAACGGGGGTAAAGCTACCTAAAGATTTTGACATAGAACAATTAAAGCCCAAGGAAATAGAAGACCCTATGGAAGCAATAAGGGAACAATTCAAGGCATTACAAATGGAAATCGACAGTTTGAAACAAAACGGGGCTCCTAAGCCTTTCTCTATTGAAACATTATGTCCTTTTCCATTCGATAAGAGTTTGGTCATGGTGCCTTTTCCCATTAATGTAACATTTCCTAAATATGAGAGGAATGAAGGAACATCTGACCCACATGATCATCTTCGGGGGTTTTGTGCATTGAGTCTTGAATTCATGCATGAATCAACCTATTTAATGAGACTATTCCCAAGAAGCTTGGGAGGAACGGCCATGGATTGGTTTTCAAAACTACCATCCGACATAAAATCCTTTGAAGAATTAGCTTCTAAATTCGTGACTCATTACTCTTATAACATCAAACATGAGGTCACAATGATAACGTTATGTAACACGAAGCAACAAGATGGAGAAGCCTTCCTCACATTCTTGCAAAGATGGAGGATTGCATTTGCTAGATATCCAAGAAGTGTACCGAAGAAAGAAAAAATGGATATCTTTATTAACGGTTTAAGAAGCGAATTAAATTATAGACTAAGGATGCAATGTCCTAAAACCTTCCAAGATTTGATTGATAACGGAATTACAATGGAAGAAGTGTTGATTAAGAGTGGAGAGTTGAAATTGTACAAGGAAAATAAGAATAACTCTAACTCCAACAACAACAATACCAACAATAACAACTATCAAAATAAAAGTTGGTACAACAACAATAGCTGTTATGCTGCAAAAAATAACAACAAAGGCATTGTTAATGATGGTGTAGTGGAATCCAGCAACTTGAAAGTGATTCCATTTGCCCTTACAAAGACACCAAATCAAGTGAATAATACTAATCAAGCATATAATGCACCTTCCAACAACAACAACAACAATGCCAACAAGAATAATCAAGGAAACAAGGATCAAAACAGCAAGTATGATAAGTATTTGAAGCCCACTCCTTCAAGACACTTTACACCCTTGGGAGAATCACTTGAAACTGCATTAAAGGCTCTCATGGCTAACAATGTTATTACATTACCTGCTATTAAACCTTATGAACCAGACCACAAGCTGGGTTGGTGAGATGCTAAGCATCATTGTGAATATCATAGGATTCAGGGGCACACTACAAATGAATGTCTACAATTAAAGAATGTGGTGCAAGACTTGATAGATAATAACATAATCACTGTTGATGGACCCCAAAATAATGAAGATCATACGGCCTTCAAACAACCTTTTTACAAACATGATAAAGGTGAGTCATCAAATGGAAAGAAACAAAGTGCCAATAATCTCAACTTTGCGCCATCATATGATCATATTGTTAATGCTATAATAATTAATGAACAGCCTCAAAAGGAAGCAACAAATGTTATTACAAGAGGGCAAAATTCTATAATGACTTTACAAGGGATAGTCCCTCAAAACACCAATATCCCACAATCCAACATTGTGGTTAAACAACCTCCTACAGCAGCAAGGCCTTATAGTTTGGTGGACCAATTGCAATGTACTCCAGCACAAATCTCAATCTTAGAGTTATTGAAGTTGTCACCGAATCATAAAGATATTTTAGAAAAAGCTTTGGAAGAGACACATGTTTCTACTACCTTAGGGGAAGAAAAGTTTCAAAATATGGTAGGACATCTTGTGGCTCCTCATTGTCTTTCATTTTTCGATCAAGATGACATGTCTATAACTCATCCTTAAAATTTGCCATTACATATAGAGGTTTTGATCGAAAGGCATAGAGTCAAAAGAGCCCTTATTGATGGAGGGGCTGGTCTTAACATATGCACATTGAGTCTTGTAAAATCCTTAGGTCTATCTGAGTCTTGCATTGACCCTACAAAGAAAATCACCATAAAAGCTTACAACGAAGCTGAAAGAGCTTCTAAAGGCATGATTGTGTTGCCCATCCAAGTGGGACCAGTCAAGAAGGAAACCAAGTGTCAAGTGTTGGACATGAAATTAACCTATAACATCTTATTGGGAAGACCATGGATTCATGAGATGCAAGCTGTCCCATCCACATACCACCAATGCATCAAGTTCCCATACAGGGGTGAAGAAATCACAGTTGGAGGAGACTCAAATCCATTCCAATATTGTAATGCACTCAAACCCTTGCATGAATTATACATTCCACATAATCGTGAAGGAGTTGTTCCAAGAATCACCAATGAAGATGCACAAAATCCTCTTCAAGCTAGCTCAACTACATCAACTAAGGGCAAGGAAAAAGTGAGCTACGAGGGTCCAAATGTAATGGAAAGTCCATATTTAGCACCTAAATTGGAGACAGTGATCTACAAACCTACTAAAGAAGAAAAAGAACAAGCTAAAGAAGATCATTACCAATACATGAGTGAGATGATGAACAAATTTGACAAACAATGCAAGATTAGTTCAAAAGGGGTAGGAGAATATTCAATTTCTCTATTTGACATACCCATGTCTCCTAAGTCACATGGTAAACCCTCAAAAGAACGTCTTCCACATAAGTATAATTCTTATTTTGTGAGGGAAGATAGCAAAGCAACATGGGATAAGGAAGAAGATGATGCCCTTCAATGGCGTTATCATGATGAGGATGATACCTTAGACACTCCCATGGAAAGAATTCAGCATGTCAATATACAAACCGAACAATATGGGAAATGATTTGATATTATGCAAAAGATGGGATACAAAGGAAGAGGACCCCTAGGCCAAAGAAATAGAGGATTATTAGAACCTATTGAACCTATTTGGAGGGCAAGTCATGAAAAATCCAGAGTAGGTTTTCAATATAAGGGAGAAAGTTCAAGTCCAATGCATGATTTTCATCCTCAAATAAATGCATTAGAATCTGAAGGAGATAGTGATGACTCTCAGGATTATGAATGGGATACTTTATCAGATGAGTCATGTCAAGATAAAGAAGTCATTGCTATACATACTTATGCAAAAATCCAAAAACAAGATGCTCCAATTAATGAAGAGTCTCCTATTCAAAGGCCTTATATAGAACAAGCATCTAATAGTGGAGCATGGATAGAAACATTTTGGGCACCTTCAGAGGAGGGAAATTCAAACGTTAGTTTTAACCTGCTTGTGGCTTTTCCCACATTGTTTCCCGTAGAGGTTGACAAGGATTCAAGCGAAGGGGACTTTGACCATGCTTCCATGGATCATCTTGAGGAAGCGCACATCATAGATCTAAACGATACAATGTATGAACCCTCAAATGAAGTCATGTCCATAAATCCTATTGATGATACCTTACCCAATAACTCCTTAATTTTGATGCATTCGGACCTCATTGATTGGGATAAAACCGAACAACATGACTTACTTTACTTCCCAAATGACAAAGCAACAAACCAATACCTCAATGCGGTTGAACCCTCTTTCACCAACAAACTCAATACGGACATAATGACAATAGCAAGGGTCCAATCTCTTAGTCAAAAAAAGAAAAAAATAAAAAAAAATAAAAAAATGAGAAGTTCTATTGGTGAAAACCCAACTGTGGCACCATTAGAACCAAAAACAATGGAAATAAAAGATGTTTCTTTTGGTGAAAACCCAACTGTGGCACCATTAGAAGAGATATTGGATACTTTGCCCGAACATGAAGAAGAACGGTCATCTATTCTTATAGAACCAATAGAAAAAGTTAACATTGGTACAGAACTAGAGCCAAAGGTCGTACACTTGGCTACATCACTTACATCTCTTGAAAGAGAAGACTTTATCAAATTCTTCCAAGAACAACAAGTAAATTTTGCATGGTCATATGCCAATATGCCTGGATTGGATCCTAATTTCATAATGCATCATCTGAATGTTAGACCCGGAGTTAAACCTGTGAAGCAAAAACTAAGGAAAATGCACCCACATGTGGCTCTCCTAGTCAAGGCAGAATTGGAAAAATTGTTAAAGGTGGGGTTCATAAGAACAATAGCATATGCTGATTGGATCTCTAACATTGTGCCGGTTACTAAGCATGATAAATCTAACCGTGTGTGTACGGATTTCAGAGATTTAAACCTTGCATGTCCCAAAGATGACTTCCCATTGCCAAGCATTGATACTATAGTGGATCTGACAGCAGGTCACACAATGTACTCATTAATGGATGGATTTAGTGGCTACAACCAAATAAAGATTGCTCTCGAAGACCAAGAAAAGACAGCATTTCCTTGCCCTTGGGGTATTTTTTGTTGGATGTCATGCCCTTCGGTTTAAAAAATGCTGGAGCTACATATCAAAGGGCCATGACAACTATTTTCCACGACATGATGCACACTTTCTTAGAAGATTATGTGGATGACATTCTAGCAAAGTCCCACAATAGAGAAGAGCATTTACAAATCGTAAGAAAAATATTCATTCGGTTAGAACAATTCAAAGTTAGATTAAACCCAAAGAAGTGTGCATTTGGTGTCCAATCCGGCAAGTTATTGGGTTATATAGTGTTAGCAAAAGGAATTGAAGTTGATCTTGAAAAAGTACAAGCCATTCTAGAAATGGAGATTCCAAGAAATATTAGCCAAATGAGGTCACTACAAGGAAAGATTCAATCAATAAGGAGATTTATCTCTCAATTAGCAGAAAAGTGTCACTCCTTCACCAGATTGCTACACAAGGACACTACATTTATGTGAGATGAAGAATGTGATAAGGCTTTGCTATTTTGAAGACTTATTTGATAAACCCACCTATTCTTATGTCACCTATCAAGGGTAAAGAACTGTTGTTATACATATCAGCCACAGAAAGGTCTCTAGGCATATTGTTGGCACAAGAAGATGAGCAAGGAAAAGAAAGGGAAATCTACTATCTTAGTAGAACCTTAATAAAATATGAACTAAATTATTCATTCATGGAAAGAGCATGTCTAGCAGTGGTTTTTGCATCTCAAAAACTAAGACATTATATGTTGATGCATAAGATCAAATTAATTGCCAAGATTGATCCTCTCAAATACTTGCTAAGTAAAACTGCCTTAACAGGTAGAATAGCAAAATGGGTCATGATCCTAAGTGAATTTGACATTGAATATGTTGATAGAAGAGCAATTAAAGGACAAGTGATAGCAGATCACTTAGCAGATAACCCAATGGATTCTACACAAACCATGCAAATTGAATTTCCAAATGCAGAAATTGTCAACATAGAAGCAAAGACATGGAAATTATATTTTGATGGATCTTATACACAAGGAGGTTCTGGAGCAGGTATATTATTGGTTACCCCTCAAGGGTACACCATTCCAAAGTCCTATAAACTCTTATTTCCGTGCACCAATAACATAGTGGAATATGAGGCATTAGTCATTGGCATCAAAATGGCTTTGGAATGGAATATTGCAGAATTACAAGTGTATGGGGATTCCCAACTCATAATCAATCAGGTTAATAATGAATACAATACCAAAGATATAAAATTGATGAAATATAAAACCTTGATTGATGGATGGAAGAAGCACTTTGCTTTGATCACATTTGAACAGATTCCAAGAGAAAAGAATAGAGTAGCAGATGCCATGGCTACCTTGGCTTCATTGTTACAAAAACCAGATCAAAATGAGAAGTATGAGTTCTTGGTGGAAGAGTTGGTAAAATCGGCATTCAACCTTCCTGACACCCAAATTGTTGCTCTTTTACATGGACATGACTCTCCTTGGTATGGACCCATCTATACTTACCTTAAAGACCAAGTACTCCCCATAGACCAAACTCGTGCCCAAAAATGTAACTTCATACACCAAGCCGCCCGTTACCTAATCCTTTCAGACACATTGTATCGTAAGGGTCTTGATGGGATGTTACTTAGATGTCTAGAGGAAGAAGAGTCTAAGTTAGCTTTACGCGAGGTCCACGAAGGCATTTGTGGGTCACACTCAAGTGGTCTTAATCTAGCTAAGAAAATCCTTCATTTAGGGTACTTTTGGACAACATTAGAAAAGGATGCTTGTCAATTTGTGAAGACATGCAGCAAATGTCAATATCATGGTAACATGATACATGCACCAGCTCAAGAATTACACCCATTCATTACACCATGGCCTTTTTATCAATGGGGTTTTGACTTGATTGGAATCATACATCCTCCATCTTCAAACGGACACAAGTATATCATCACAGCAACAGAATACTTCACCAAATGGGTGGAAGCAGTTCCATTAACAACAGCAACCGGCAAACAAATTTCAATGTTCATTTTGAACCACATAATTTGCCGCTATGGTATTCCACATGCCATTATCACGGATAATGGGAAACAATTCAAAAATCAGTATATTGATGAACTTTGCATGACATTTCACATTACACATCATTTGTCATCCATTTATTATCCACAAGGCAATGGACAAGCTGAAGCAACAAACAAAATTATCCTCAAAATATTAAAAAGATCAGTTAACAAATCAGGAAGAGATTGGCACGTGCAAATAAATCCCGCACTATGGGCTTACAGAACTAGTATCAGAACACCTACAGGAGCCACACCATTCTCTTTAGTCTATGGAACCAAAGCAGTTCTACCATTAGAAGTTGAAATTCCATCTCTACAAGTTTCATTAAGAGGATTGATCACTGATGAGGATTATAGGATTGCTAGACTACAACAATTGGAATTGTTAGAGGAACACCAGACTCAAGCTTATGAGCATTTAAGAGTTTATCAAAATAGGATTTCACGTAATTACAAAAAACACATCAAACCAAGAACTTTTCAAGTAGGAGACTTGGTACTAAGAGAAAATCCCAAAAATCAAGTTGAAAGGGAAAAAAAAGGAAAGTTGGAAGCTAATTGGATAGGCCCATTTGTGATAGTGTCATCCTTTGGAACTGGAACATATAAGTTATCAGATTGTAATGGTGAAGAATTACAAGAACCCATAAATAGCATCCATTTGAAGAGGTTCTACACCTAAAGCAGATGAAAGAGTATAAAAAGTATCAGATGAGAGAGCATCATACTTATTGTACATAGTTGAAAAGGGATCTTGAAAAAAAGCAAAAACATTTGAAAATGGAAAATCCAAAAACATTGGAAAAGAAGAAAGATAAAAAATAGTGGAAAATTGAGCATGAAGAAAGCAAAAACATTTGAAAAACTATCTCTTGGTGAAAACTTAGCAAATAGGCACCAAGGTGATAAAGAAAAATTAAAAAAATGAAAAATACAAAAAAAGAAAAAATGAAAAATACAAAAAAAAATGAAAAAGAAAAAAGTGCCTTGGTGAAAACCTAGCAATAGGCGCCTCGATAGCAAAAAAAAAGCACCCAAAGGTGAAAACTTGGCAACAAGCATTTTTGGTTTCCTTAAGTCATTTCTTTCCTAGTCACATGTGTACATAATGCATCTCATCATCCCATTTGTCTAAACCTTCATTGCATCCGTCATTTGTACATAGTCATAATAACATTTTGTAGCATCATCCTTTGCATTGCCCAAAGTTGTCAAAACTGATACATCAAACACTTGGGGGCAGCATAAATAGATTGAAAAGTGGGTACCTCAAAAAGGATTCAAATGAGCAACATTCAGTCATAAGCAGAAAGGGATTAACATTTTCAGAAGAGAGATCAGATTTTTGTAAACCTTTGATTGATATCATTGTTTACTAACCAAGAAGTTGACTACCACAACAAAATCCTTGAGCCTAAATTGACTTATTATTCAGGATTAAAAATCAAACATCATTCCATGATCAAAACACTTGGAAATATTATTTGAAGATCAGAAAACAATGCAAAACACCTAGATAGATTCTTTTAAAAAGTTGGTTAAAAATCTATTTACTTACATTAATTCAATTTGTATCAAGTCTT
Source organism: Chamaecyparis obtusa (assembly GCA_027943335.1). Lineage (NCBI taxonomy): Eukaryota > Viridiplantae > Streptophyta > Pinopsida > Cupressales > Cupressaceae > Chamaecyparis > Chamaecyparis obtusa. The sequence continues at coordinate 256,149 of BSBK01005228.1, forward strand.
TTTAGCTAATCAATGATGTTTTGACTAGATTGGCAATGATGGAGACATGATATTTTTCTTGACTATGAAGTGAATGTTTGGAGGAAGATTCATTGCCTTATGAGAATTCATCTAAAGACATGGTCATCAAAGAACCATCGAGGATTATCTTATAAAACAATGAGTTAACTTTTGTTTGTTTACGCAACCGGATACCTTGGATATTTAGATTCTTCATATCTAAATGCCAAAATCCACTTGCAACATAGAATCCGACAAAATCGGTATTCGTACTCTCATGATTGTTTGTAATCAGTGATAGTCGTATTGACGAGACCGATGGGAAAGAAAAATAGAGGTTACCATATGAGCAATAAAAAGTGATATTCATATCATCATGTCAGTGGGCAGTGGTGATTGTATCGACTTTCCGGTCCCAAACGCTCAATGATGAAAATTTATCCTCAAGGCATTTATTTGCTAAAAGCTAGTGACACTTAGCTGCATTCATAGAAAAGATAATTGCATTCATAGAAAGTTAAAATGCATTCTCATGTTAGATTAATTGCACATGCATTTTTTTTCCCAAGGGCTTCATTTCGCATCAAAAAAGGGGGTACATAACATCATCAACAAGGTCAAATCAGCAAGGACAACATCACCTCAATATCATCTTTTCTACAATAAAAACATGAGATTATACTTTTTGCATTCATTCCATATCATTAATCATTACATAGATATATATCAAGGAAAAGAAGGAAATAATCATTTACATGTGCATACATACAAATTGCATACATGAGAAATAACATATCCAAAAAAAAAAAACTTGCATCCATACATGAAGAAGGAAATGCATCCATCTATCTATATCATACATAAGATACATTGCATCCATAGACACATCCATCCAAAACAAATGCATTAGATAAACACATATAGTAGCATCTAAAGGTAATCTCATATATCATCAAGTAAAAAAGTAGGAAAGATCATAAATGTCCTCATATCACATGTCTACTCAAAAACTCAACGCATCAAGTATAACAATGATATCATAAATCAACTCTATAATCGCCCATCAACAGGGGCATCAATGTCAAACAAGTATCAAAGTACAACTGGAAAGGTGACACCAATGTCACAAGAATATGGTACAACATCAAGTGTCTCAACATCAATACACAAATGATCAACAAGAGCACTCATAGCTCAACTCTCGTCACCACTGGGAGGAGGTCCTGGAGGAGGCTGTGGAGGAGGCTGTGATGGAGGCTGTTGAGGCGGCTGAAGAGGCGTCTGACCAACCATAGCAATAAGGAGAGGAACCAATGGAGCCAAACCTGACACTAACTGCTGAATCATAGAAGACATCTGTGATACCTCTGTCCGTAATGCTCCCACATCTACTCGTAGCTGGGTAGTACTAGAACTCTCACCAACCTCATAGGTACTCTGAGGATCACCTGTATCTATAGGAGCTTTTTCCCGATCACGGGAAAAAGTTGCTGGCATCTGCTGTGCACCTGTATCCTGACCATCCACAGTAGCCTGCGATAATCCTGCTTCCGTATCCTATCCTACAACTGGATCCTACCTAGCAGCCCTCACATGATCCTGACAATCTATCCTCTGTATCTGTGCTACTGCAGGACGAGAAGGAGGAGGAGGTGGTGCCTGTATCTGTATATCTCTCGCTCGTCCTCTAAGTCTAATCACCGCCCTACCTCATGGTCTACCTTTGCGTCTCCTCCCACCACCGACATCATCACCATCATCATCTCGCCCAGGCACTGGCTCTGCAGGGTCTGTAAATCGAGGCATAGGATGCTCCATCAACCAATCTATATACATCCTCAGGAGTAATAGTCATCTCTCCCTGTGGTAGCCAAAAAGTGTTTGTCTCAGAGTGCCAACGCTCTGCGATAGCGGTAATCAAACCTCAGTTCATCTGGAATCGATGAAGCTCTAATACACATAATAAACTGCAGCACCTAATCACTCACCTCTCAACGTCAGTCAACTGCTCCCTAAGCTCCATCACCCAATGTGGTACGGTCTGGAGGTACAAAATAGGGACATCCTCCTGTTTAATCAAAACAATGGAATCACATGAGTAACCTACTATCAGGAAATCAAACAATCAATCATAGTCATCAATTTAAATATACCTATCAGACCTACCAATCCTAACTCTAAGCATTGAGGAAGGATGATCCTAGTTTTATGTCTCTAAGCATTTGAGAATAAAATGAATGGACGATTAGATCCATGACCTATCATTCGTGATGAAGATTGATTTACCTTATCCTTCGATATTATAGTTACCAATGTCCTAATTCGTTGTTGAAATCAAACAAGGGGAACACCCTAACTAAACATTCGATCCAATTCATTGACGTGATCGATATCAATCAAGTTGACGCAATCGAGCAATCAAACGTCATAGAAAAGTCTCCAATAACATAAAAATTTTTTTCACTTACGCGACTTTTCTTTCAGGCGTCATTTCTTTTACCAAAGGTGACATCAAATTCTCCATACGCGTGATTTTAATCATCCGCGTGACTTCATTTAACGGACACGGTATAAGATTTTCAGCAAGCGACATTTTATTATCCAAGATTTTCACGCGATACATAATTAAAATGCTTAAAACCCTAAGCGATATTAAATTGTCCACAGGCGATAAAGGATTTTTGAAAGGCGTGAACAGAGCTAAGGAAGGCGATATTAAATTTACCAGAGGCGACATTTAAATTTTTCAGGCGTAATTAAAATACACGGAGGTGACATTTCTTTTCACAAATGCAGAATCAAAATTTTAAAATGCATTAAATGAGGTCATAAATGCAACTTTCAAAACATGAAGAAAATTTGAATGACATACCAGAGGACCATCATTCGCTCTCCAACTGAACCGGTGTGCTCTCTCAAACCGATGCTCGCGATGTGGGACCACCATCGTGTCAAAAGGGCTAAAATCAGAGCTAAAATCTCAAAAGGGAACGGTGAAAATGAATAGTAAAATGAGGGGTTTTACCCTATTTAAGGTGAAATTGGTCCTAATAAAGACTTAAAAATGCACTTTGGACCTATTATATGACATCTTCATTAGCCGGGGCATAAATAAAACTTGCTTATTTCTTTCAAACGGTATCAGAAATCAAAACATATTCCAACTAATAAAAATCTTTCAAATCAAGGAATTAATATGTTTTATTTCTGAGGGGGCATCAGAGTATCAAATTGGCATCACATCAAAAACATTTATCAGTGGGGCATATCATATCATATCATATCATATCATATCATATCAAGTTATCATATCATATCAAGTTATCATATCAAATCAATTTCATATCAGGAGGCAAATCAATTTCATATCAGGAGGTAAATCAATTTCATATTAGGAGAAAAATCAATATCAAATATGCTATCATATCAAATCTATCAACATATCAGCAATCAGTGAACCCAGGACCTTTATCAGTGAACCCAGGACCTATCATCAAATCAAGACCCATCATCATATCAGAGGCATCAGAATCATATCAGCACCATCATCAGAGGTACATCATCATCATCAGGAAGTACATCAATCAGAACGATCAGAGGCATATCAGAACCAGGACCTATATTAGATCATAGTACTAAAGGGAATCTTTGAATCGGTGTTCTTCGCACATCGACTCAAAGAGGGGCATTTGTAGACACGAAAAATTGGCAAAAGGCTTAAATCAATCAAAAGGTGCAATCAAGTCATCAAAATAGCATGAAAAATCAATAAATGGAACAAAGACAATTCAAATCAAAGGAAAATTCAATTAAATGATTAAATGATTAAATAAAGCTTGAAAAGGGGAAAAACATTAAAAAATTGATTAAATTCAATTGATGACATAGTTGTTGAAAGCAAAAATCAAAATGAACCTCTTACCCTTCATGGCTAAATTTAATTACTTTAATTAATTAATAAATCATAATTTTCCTCAACAAAGCAAAAAAGGAGACAAAATGGACACAAATCACTCACTTTTGTTGAAATGGTCCAGCCTTTTGAAACCATTTATATGTTTGTCCCCCAATTTATGGACAAAGCAAAGCCAATTGACCTTACCCAAGCATAACCATGGTTATCTCACTCTACCCCCTACCCTTGGGAAAATCCTATATATTGAAGGCATTTAGAAGCATAATTCATCCACTCCATATCTTTGAATTGCAGCAAAGCTCTTGCAATTTGCATCCACACCACTCACTTAGCTATTTTCATTGATAATTAGCTTAATTGTTGATCATTTTGTAGATTTCTTATCAAATAGAGCTAGAATTTGATAATTAGATCTAGTTTGCATATCATTCTTAGTTTAATTCTCATCTTTAGAGTGTCACTAGTGAGGATCATAGCTGAGAGCCTCATTTACCACTTTATTTTAGAGATCCATGAGATATTTAGATTAATTGTGCATTATTTAGATTACTTTGCTTTGAATAGTGTAATTATCTTTTAAATCTTGTTATTTCATGAAGGTGTAAATCACTCACACATAGGCACACTTGATGCATTTTCTCACATACTCATGACTATCCTTAAAGATAGATGGCCAATAGTATCCAACCCTCATGATCTTAAAAGCAGTAGTCCTAGGAGAAAAGTGACCTCTAGAAGGTCCATCATGAAACTCAAATAGGACATCAGCTATCTTCTCTGAATTTATGCATCTTAAAAGGACACCATTGTGATCCTTTCTAAAAAGAACTTCACCTATCAGCACAAAAGGAACATATTGCAATCTATAATACCTTCTTTTTGCTGAATCCAAACTTGCAGGACATTGTCCTATCTTCAAGTAATTGATCATATTAGGCAACCAGCTTGTTGCCTTGGCTTGTTCTTCTATAGAATGTACCACTAGAGACACATCTATTTTTTCTGATTTCTTTGAACTCTCATCCCCTGCCAAATGCTCACAAAGACCTCTTCCTCTAATCAGCTTGGTAGTTTGAATATTAATGTCATATTCCATCACCTTGGTGATCCAACTAGCTCTTTTCTCATTAAGGTCCTTGGAAAGCAAAAACTCTTTGACACTTGGATGAGTAACTTTTAAATGTACCTTGCTATGGGTCAATAGATATCTGAACTTTTAAAGGCTCTTCACCACAATAAGTACATGTTTCTCTACAAAAGAGTATCTCTGTTCATACTCTTCTAAACCTTTGCTAAAGAAAGCAATAGGCTGCTCCAATCCATTTGAATTTTCTTGGGTCAGCATTGCAGATATAGCATCATGACCCCCATAAGCATAAAGGATAAAATCCTTACTGAAATTTGGGTTTAGGAGAGCAGGGGCTTCTGTTAAGGCCTCTTTGATAGCTTGGAAATTGACTCTCCCTTCTTTGGTCCAACTAAAAGCTGAAGTCTTCTTTATCATGGCTGTTAAATGCTTTAGTAAATCTACAATGTTAGGCAAGAACCTCCTAACAAAGTTGATCTTTCCTATGAAAGATTGGAGACTTTTCTTATGATGTGGCAGGGGTAGCTCTAGGATGGCTGCAATTCTCTCAGGATCTACTGTGATCCCTTCTTTGGATACTACATATCCCAACAATTTTCCTTCATGAACTGCAAACACACATTTCTTGGGATTAAGAGATATCCCAAATTCTCTACATCTTTCAAAGATCTTCCTCAAATGTTTGATGTGATCTACTGCATGCTTTGAATAGACAATTATGTCATCTAAGTAGACCAACACAAACTTGTACATCAGGCTTTTAAAGGCCATATCCATTGCCTTTTGAAATGTAGCACCTGCATTTGACAAACCAAAGGGCATCTTTTGATAAACCATTGTTCCCCACTTGGTTGTAAATGTAGTCTTGTATTGATCCTCTTCATTCACGAAGATCTAATTTTATCCTGAATAGCCATCCAATAATGAAAATCTCTCGGATCCAGAAACACATTGTAAGATTTGTTCCATAGAAGGTAGTGGATGGCAGTCTTTTAAAGAGGCCATGTTAAGATCCTTGAAGTCAACACATAACCTCAACTCCCCATTATTCTTCCTGACAAGAACAAGGTTGGAAACCCAACTAGTATGCTTAATGGGGTAGATGATAGCACTTTCTATTAGTTTGAGTACTTCTTTATGCATAAGTGGCTCAAGCTTGGGATTAACAGGCCTTTGCTTCTGCCTTACTAGTTTGGCATTAGGTTCTAATTCAATAGTGTGTTGGGCAAGGGCAAGATCAAAACCCTTGAGGTCCTCATATTGCCATGCAAAAACATCACTGAATTCTTTGAATAACTAAGTGTAAGCTTGTTTTTCTAATTCAGTGTTCACTTTTCCAAATTGTGAGCTCTTACCTGGTTCCAACTCTAATTCAACACAATGTTCTTGTTGAACTACCAGGCCAGCTTTGCTTCTCTTAACTTCATCATCCTTGTTGAAGATAGTCTCTAAGGTGACAAGACCTCTAGGCATCTTATTAGACTTAAGTTGTATCACTTGATCACCATAGTTTTGTGATAGCCTATCTTGATTGTACTCTAAAAAAGCATCTTCTTCAAATAAGAATTGCAAAATTTGTTCATCATTGTCAAACACTTGCCAATTGACATCATTATCAGGAATAGAAGGTCTGACAATCACTTTGATATGTTGTTGATCCATTTCTTTCGAAATGCTATTTGGAATGTCATACTGAGATCCAATAGCAGCTAACCTATCTGCATTTTGATTGAGCTTCCTAGGGATAGCAACAATATTGAAAGCACAAAAGTCTTCAATTGCATCCCAAACTCTATGTTTGTATGCTTTCAAGGTGTCATTCTTGGTTGCACTTATCCCTCTTACTTGGCTAACAACTAATTCACTGTCACCATAAACTTTTAAGGCCTTAAGCCCTCTTTTTCTAGCCCACTCTAGTCCATTGACTAGACTTTCATACTCTGCAGTATTGCTAGTGTAGGAGAAACTGAATCTAAAGGTAGTATAATACCTTTCTCCTTTTAAGGACACTAGCATAGCACCACCACCAGAACCATGTCTACTTCTAGCTCCATCAAAAAATAGTTCCCAAACCTGATTGCTCTGATACTTTGAATCAGTGTCTTCTTTGAGGAGGCTGGGCTCTATAGCATCACTTTCTTGTATTAAATAACTTCCCAAACCAAAATTCCAAACAAGACATTTTTGGGTCTCTGAAGTTCTTTCATCTAGTAAAATATTAGGGACACTTCCTATCTTTGTGCTTGCTTCACTAGTGGTTTGAAAGTCACTGTCATCAAATATAGGGCAATTTACATTGACGATATTGGACACATAAGGCTCTATATGGTGTGTTGCCAATGGTTCTGACTTAATGGTGACCTTGGTACCATATTTTGTATGCAAAAGCATGTGAGACTAGTCAGACGATAGATACCCTCCTATCTTGGCTGTGAACTCCCTTGAAAGACATATAGCAAATAATGCAGGGAGATCTATGATATATATATCAAGGAGGATGGAGAAATTAGGACTAGCATGTAGGATTAGACTGGTATCCTCGGCCACACCTATAGTATTGACTGAGGATCCATCAAGTTGTGTAACCTTTTTTTGAAAGGGCTCATATTTCAGTCCTAATTGGTCAGCTACTTTCTTGGGCATGATAGTGCTAGTAGCTCCACTATCTACCATACAATTATGCACTAAAGATTTTCCAAAAATTAGAGATACATAAAAGGGGGGTGGCTTTGAATTCCTACCTTGTGTGGCATTGCCTTTCGAGTTGCTACTTGAAGCTTCCTTTTCTTGATCAGTGTTAACCAACACTAGCTTTACAGCTTCTTTTGTAGGTTGAGGAGTTGCTACCTCTGTCATAGACTTCTTCAAAACTTCAAGCTATCCTGGAAGAGCCAAAGAGTCCCACATAGACATGGTGACATTCACCTTCTTCATGTTTTCTACAATGTTAAATGGTGTCACAGTGTGTACTCTTTGTTGTACTTTCACTATGATGGGCTCCACCTCTTTGGAATGTTGGCCTTCTTTGCTTGTGATGACAAGAACCTCCTTAGGTGTGATGGGATTAGCTTTCTGCAGTGGCTCTGCAGATGTGGTGGCTTTGGCATTAGAATCTACTCTCTCCATGTCTTGAGCTCTTTTCTTTGCTCTCATATAAGCAACAAAAGAAAACTCATCATTGACTCCATTGAAGTCTGGTTGCTCCCAATTGAAGAGAGAAGTCTCATGCTCTTGTGATTCTTGTTGAGGCACTGACCCACTGGATGAAGCCTCTGGTTGAGCTTGTGAGGCATTCTAAACCATTAGAGCTTGGTTCATCCATCCATTTGAACATGTAGCCTGATTGTATGGCTGATTACAAGGAAAAAACCATTCATTATCCATAGCCATATTATTTTGACTAGGAACCATATCCCTCATTGGATTTGCAGAATTGAGGGGTGCCGGGTTATATGGTTGGAATGGTCTCTGATTAAAACTTTTCCTTTGTCCTTGATAACCTCCTTGGTATGGTGGCCTATTTTGCTGGTAAGGTTGTCCTTGATTCTGATATGATTGATTAGGACCTTGGCCTTGTGACTGAAATGGTGGTCTGATTCCTTGACCTTGTTTCTTCAAATTTGTGACCTCTTTAGTCAAGGTCTGCAACAAGTTTGTCATTTCTTGCTGACTGCTTTGTTGGCTATTTTTTATCTCTTATAGCTCTTGAGAAAAATTAGTTGTTAGCTCTTGACCACTAGTAGTGGACTAAGGTGCTAATACGGTGGGAATAGGGGTAAATGGGGGTACTTGTGCAAGTGCAATGGGTTGAAGGCTAAGAAAAATGGGCATTGGTGGCCTTCTAGCAATCATGTCTGCTTGGATCAAACAATTTTCAGCCCTGACAACTATGTCAAAAGCTTGGGGTAAAGAAGTACCACCCATAGACTAGATCATGAGAAAAATTTGACCATTCAAGCTTTGTAAGTAATATAGAAAAGCATGGTCAGCTGATGGTCTTACTGATACTAGAATTCTATTCCATGTTTTGAGGAATCTACTATTGTAGTCTATCATTTTCTCTTGAGGGTCTCTCTTAATGGTTGTCAACTGCTCAACTAGAGACAAGTTATCTAATTTATCCTCAAAATGCTTACTTAATACATCCCCTAATTCATCCCATGAAGTAATAGAACCAACAGTTAGAGTTCTAAACCATTCAAGAGCCTTACCTTTTAAAGAGGATGCTAATAATTTTGTGGCCACATCTTCTTGAGTTATGTTGTGTATGATGTAGATGGTGGTCACATCTCTTATGTCTTCAAAAGCAGCAGTCTGCCCTTCACCTGTGAAATCAGGTATACTCTTAAGTGCCACCAAGGGCACATCATGATGTTGAGCAAAGGCTAATGGACACCCTTGATTGAAAGGTACAAAGGAAAATGGCCTAGCCATTGTAGGAGTTGGAATCTGAAGATTAACAACTATATGAGCTGTATTTGCTGCTAGATTTGAATCCTCTTCTAGATCTCTAGTTAGAGATCTTCCTCTTCTTCTAGACTGAAAGGGAAAAGGTCTCCCTTCTGAGGTATCAAGTGGTGTTGATTGAACTCTCCTTTTAGGGGATGTTCTCTAAGTTGACCTGCCTTTGTAAGTTCCTTTTGATGGCAACTCTGAAAATGTAGTAGACTTTGAGCTCCTAGTCTCAATCTTTCTCATAAACCTTAAACCAGGTTGGCCTAAATCTTTGAAACCAGTGGAGTCACCAGATATACTTGATAGAACAACTTCTAAAAGCCTGTATTATGCAATCTGCATATCAGAGATAACATAACCTTCAAACAAGAATTTCTTCTGTAGTCCCACCGAGCATGCCAGAAATGTTATACACTAAGTTTGCACCCTTGTTTCAAGCTCTCGTAGTCTTGATAACCTAGTATAACATGGGAATCATCTCCAGGTTGTGGGACCTATGCTAACTAAGATGAGACCTCCAAGTTCTAGGTTGCTTCCTCTTGGATCATCACCTTAATTTTCTTTTAGACGTGTAATGTAAAACTTTTGAGGGAAAGGGATAGAAGGAATGCTTGGAAAGGGAAAGACTTGAAAGAAAACTACCTACTAGGTGATACACTGAAATTAGGGTTTGGATCTCAGTATAGAGGAATGAAACCAATGAAAGGCTTAGGTCTAGTAGGTCACAACTTACTGAATAGGCTTGCATAAGTGTTTCATAGGAGGGCCTGAACATAAGACACAACTTATGACCTGCAAGCAAACATTCACTTCTACAACTCAGTGTAGGATTGAGACAAGACTATTAGGGGGCTGAAGTATACCCACAAAAACATCTAAATCAGATCAAACACAATAACACACATAATTATAGAAAGTAAGAGGGATTAGGAACCCTAAGATATCACTGAAAAATATCATATACTTTGATTCAATAAGAGATAATTTAGACAAGGAAGCATGGGGACATGAAGGATTGTCACAAAATACCTCTGCAATGATTGAATCATCAATGAAAGATTTACAACTGTATAAGCCAGAGGGTAGAAATGATACCACAGATGACCCTTAAGAAAAATGAATTCTTTTACAATTGTCCAACTCTGAGCTCAAAAGCTCCAAAAATATAATATATACCTCCTTCCTTGCACATAGGCAAGGGTCAAAAATCTAACTAGGGTTAGAGAATTTTGCATAATGATAAACCCTAGTTCTATCAAGTTTGATCATAAATATATACCTGCAAAATTAAAGCCGATCAGATACTTCTTTGAGTGCCCCTCCCTGTACTTTACAATCAGCTTGCAGACAAGCAACCCGAACTCATCTACCTTTCTTGCATAAAGTCTTGCCATGAATGCACTGATTTGGTACCCTCAAAAATGAGAAATGACTAAAGACAGCCACCCAAACCCCTATCATCATCCCCTTCAACTGCAAATGTCCTGTAGACATAAATTTTCTAGCTACCCCGCTGCTTGTGGTCTGCAAATCAAATGGCGGTGGAAAATCCACTTAGAACTATTTGAATTCAAAAATACAATGGCTAGCTGGAAAATTTAAAACATGACCATAGATATTCTTTATTTCCCAGCAAATGAATGGCCCAGATCAACTTTATAATAGTCGCAAATCCCCCTTGAAAAGTCAAAACCATATCAGCAAGTTATGATCAATGAGATTTTAGCACGTCAGCATGTTTGGACCCACCTCGAGCCTTCTTCCTTTAAGTCATTCAGTGACTACGTGACTAAAGACCCATTTCTAAGTTGTGAAATCCTTAGCTTCACCCTAGTCCAGTTAGGTGATTTAGCGAACAAGGCATTTCTCTGAATCATTGAACTTTTAACTAACCCTGGGTTATATTAAGCGAACACAAGAAAACCTTTATTCACCAAATTATTGAATACCCTTTCAAATTATGGGCCCAGACCTGCCACATGTCATTATTTTATTCATTCCAACTACTTAGTAGGCATACACCTTGGTACTTCTTTGGCATCAGACCCACTGAAGACAAGATTCCCATCCAACGGTGGGCGCATGATCTCATGGCCACTGAATATTCCTTCAGATCATATGCATGTGGTAGATCTTTATTAAACTAGGACCCTTCTGACAAATGGACCCACTTCTAACCCCATCATCACCATGTGGACCAATCATATTCAACCACATCAGTGAACGAGGACCCACTGACGAACCCCTGACAAAAAGCAAGATCGACGGTCGTCTGAAAATCTCATACCTCTGACACAACCCTTGCGAAGATACAACAGCCGTCGATATTCTGACAACTGTCAGAACCTCTGACCGTCGAAAGAACCTAGTCCTACTAACTCATTCACACATGGACCAATCAGGAAATGCCAACTGCGTACACCTGGCAGTGGACCCACTGAACCCTGAAGCACTGCATTGAAGGGAAGATCGATGGTTGTTGTAAGATTGCAAGCCTCTGACAGACCCTATGAGATCTTACGACCACCATAGATCTTATCCTTTTTGACACACCCACAGACCTTCTGACACGGTCCCACTGATAGATCCTAGTTGTCACTTGGGAGGCAATAGAAAACAAGCACATCACCAGAAAAGGACCCACCCAAAAGAGCCCAGAGATAAAGCAAGATCAACAGTTGTCGCATGATCGCAAGGAATATTCTGGGCCCTTGCAATCATGCAACTATTGTTGGATTGAAAGGAAAGGTAGCCCGTTGGGCCTCTGCTGACTTATCTCCATGTTGTACTCTCACCAACCAATCAAATGCCACCCCTTCGGATACACGTAGCACATTTCCTAACAATGGCCCCACTGACAAACAACCGAATCACCAACCACTGATGAATCAGAAGCTACCAAATCAGATGAGGCAACACTGGTCCCACTGACAAGATACTGTGCTGAAGGAAAAGGAATATCGACGATCGTCACAAGATCTCATGGAATCTTCTGAGGCCATGAGATCATGCGACAACCATCAGATCTAGAATCTTGACTTTAGCCACTAAGCAGAGACCGCCAACTCAAAAGGTAACCCTTCATGGGATAGCTAAATGTTAGAGCTTTGACCGCCGAGAATTGGAGATTTGGCAACTAAAGGATTTAAAATGCACACATGCTAAAAGGGGAATTTAAGTGGCTGATAAAGTGATGAAGGATTATAATAGGGCTTAGGGGTTTTCAAGGGTTTTGGCACACCAACTAGTTTTTATGAATTTTCTAACCTATAGACTAGGGAGTAAAACAATTTGCAAAGGCCAAAGGAGAAGGCATAACTTCATGAAACTTTCAGGGATGCTTGACAAGATAAAAACAAAGACCTTGGAATAGGGATTAGCCAAATTTGCATGCATATGAAAATTAGGGTATGAATTATTTTTTTGGGGGGCTTGCCTTGGTCAAACCCCATTTTGGAATCAACCTTAATATTGAAATTGAAATGGAGAATGCTAGCATGTAGTAGAAGTAGATCTAACAATGAAGCTATGGCATTCAATAGATATGCAATTGTATTTGAAATGTAATCAAGTATGTTAATATGAAAGCTTGAACATAAGATCAAAAAATGTAAATCAAACCTCCATGATTGTATGCTTGGAATCTAGCTTGAGGGAAGAATGGATGGATCTAGAAGATGAACAAAGGATCTTGAAGGAAGATCACACCATCATAATGCCTAGATCTAGAGTTTGAATGATGAATCTTGAATGCTTGAACCAAATCCCTTCAATGACTTGAATGCTTGAATCCTTGATCTTCAATGGAGAACTTGGATGGAGAAGAGAACTTGAATGCTTGAATGAATGCTTTCTTGATCACCTTGAGAGCTTGAGAGAGGAGATTGCTTGAGAATGAGAACTTGATGGAGAAAATGAGAGAGGAAGGCTCCCTTTTATAGTGAACTAGGGCACAATCCTCTAGAGGGGCCACCTTGGAGAATTAAATCTCAATTAGGTCCTAAACTTTAGAAAATATACCTAGATTAAATGTAATTAGAGGATTTACCATTCCGAAACCTGAAATAGCCAATCTAGAGGCCGAAAAATAAATATCCCCAAAACTTGATACTTGGAAATCAAAGAATTTGACAATTTGAAAGAGGGGGGAAAAATTGAGGTTGGGACTGACCTAGTCAGGTACAAACTCAATCCTGACCTAGTCAGGTTTGAGCTTGATCCTGACCTACTCAGGATCAACCTCGAATTTGACCCTGGGCCTAGATCCAGTCAGAATCAGGACAGGAGGTCCTAGGGATGCCCAGAGACCTAGAAATGATATCAGAGCAGGATAAAATGCTAGGGATAGGCACAAAATCCTATGATGACTGTGATGAAGGCCAGGAGGACCTATTTCTAAGTCCTACCTAGAAAATAGAGTCATGGAAGAGGTAAATTAAGAAGAATCCTCAGGATCCTAACCCTAATTTCACCCAGAATAAAGTAGAAAAGAAGTGCAAAATAGGGAGAAAGCCAGATCAAAGCAAAGATCAATTCAAGGTGTCCGATATGACCCCAAACCACTTAATCTGAGGGCTAAATGGTCTTATCATGGAAGTGCTTCCATTTTAAAATGATACACCAATCATACATGAAAATTTTGGTTTGCATTAAAGATCTTTGTCCTTGATCACAACCTATTTCATTGTTTGACATTAGGTTTTCATGGTTGATATATCTCTCACCTTGGAAACTGAATAGTGTGCCATCCCTCATAAGGGTTACTTTCTTTTCACTTCTTGCATGATATATCTTTACATTCATCCCTTCCATGGCCTCGTAGGAGCTGTGACCTTCTTGGCTTGGACTGGGTATTGTTTGTGGATATTATCTTGATGTTAAGGAAGGCTTTATCCTTGTTCTTTTCTTTCCTTAACATATCAAAATAGTATGTTTTTTTCATATTAAGGAGGGGGGCATATATAGGGCCTCCCTTGTACTATAGTATTTTATTTTTACATGCTAAATCTTGGAAGGTAACGCACATAAGTTGCTAAATCCTGCAAAGACACGCATCTATATGCTAAATCTTGGAAGGTAACGCACATAAGTTGCTAAGTCCTGAAAAGACACACACCTATATGCTAAATCTTTCGAAGGTAATGCACATAAGTTGCTAAATCCTGAGGAGACATGCATTTTATATTCATAGTGATACAAGAAGGTGGATCTATGGGTATTCCAAAATTTGTCAAAAGATGCATTACAATTGTAAGCATAGTTTATGGGTGAACCTGTTGGGCTCTCCCTCTAGGGTGATTCATGGTAAGGTGGGCATCTTACTAGGTGAGGTAATCACTCTTTTTCCCTTTCTCTCTTTTCACTTTCATGCTAGTAGGACTGGATCATGAAGCTATGTCATTTAGGCCCCGTTTGTTTGTAGAATTGGAATTTGGCCCAAAACCTGATTATCTCATAATAAGGTTTTGATATTCCAATTTTGTATATTCAGAATATGTTTTGGGTTGTTTGGTTGATTTTGAGATAATCAAGTTTTGACTCAAATTCCAATTCCGCAAACAAACAGGGCCTTTAACAATGTCTGTAACGACTGCTAAAATCAGGTTATCAATGCTTTGTCAGACATGCTGAGAACTGTGGTGTCAGTGAATTTGTGCTGGAACTATTTTGATACAGGTATGTAGTGCAGATTCTAAGGGCTTAGTTGTTCCCAAATTGCCCTTGCTGTGATGGGTGGGTTTTGCCTTTGGTGGAGACAGGAAACAACCAAACGCATTTAAATCATTTGAAACGGCTTTCCTAGCTCAATATTTGGTGTGCTTAAATTAGGCACTGAATTTATTTTTGAAACTTTAGTCCTCTGAATCTTCCACCATTGCAGTATTTGTTGTGAGGTGTGGTAAGTCTGAGCTGGGCAGCCTTTTTGCCTTGTTCAGTGCTATTGAAATGGTTATCAATGTATGTCTGTAACGACTACCATTCCACGGTTCAAATCCTTGGAACCCTCGATAGATCAGATGCCGGTCCTGACCGTTCATTAAATTGGGTTTATAATCGGCCAAAACCGGGTTATCAAAACATATTCCACCTCTTCGGCTGGAAGATAGATATTCTCATTTTCGGCCCATATTCAAGTTTTGAGATGATAACCCAATTATGACTTTAAGGGTTCCAAACAGTGGATATGGGTCATAATCGGGTTATCATCTTCATATTCCTATCATCTTCCAATAAACAAACGGACCCTTATAGTGTTGTTCATGTCTTTCTTATGTAAACATTTATGCTTTTATGATAGCTTTCCAAATATGATGTTAGTATAAGAAATGTTTCTTAGCAATGTTTCTTATGCTAGTTGATTTGGGTTTGTTTAGTACTAACCCCTCTGTTGTGTCCTTTTGTTTTTCACACCCTCGTGCGCGTATGTTGAGTTAGAATCCTTAGCCTGGGGGGCTTGTGTCCCTAACTAAGTGTCATTCTATCTCATTTCAAATCCATTGGGATCTCTTTTTCCTTCTCCTTTACCAAGAGTCTACATCGAATCCATACTCTTGCTAAAGTGGGGGCTTAATGTATCATCTTAAAATGGAATCACTTCTAGGTTAAGAGCATTTAGCCCTCTGAGTGAGTAGTGTAGGTCATGTTAAGCACCTGGAATCAGCTCTTTTTTTGAATCATACTTGTTCTCCTCATTTCTGCCCCTGATTTTCACTCTAATCTGCATTTCCTAGCATTCTGGGTCTGGATCTTGAGGTTTTTGACCATAAGGTCAAAGTCAACCTTATGGGGTCAAATTCAACCTCTATCCTGACCTGGTCAGGATCGACCTCAACCCTAACCTGGTCAGTTCCAACCTTTTTCTTGACCCCGTGTTCAAATTTCAAGTTTCCTTAATTTTCGAGTGTCGGGTTTCAGGGATATTTGTTTTCCCACCTCTGGATCGGCCATTTTGGGTTTCAGGATGGTAAATATTTTAATTTCATTTAATATAGGTATATTTTCTAAAGGTTAGGACCTAATTGGGATTTAATTCTCCAAGGTGGCCCCTCTAGAGGATTGTGCCCTAATTCACTATAAAAGGAGGCCTTCCTCTCTCATCTTCCAAAAATTTCATGAGCAAGCTCTCAAGTGCAAGCAAGTGAATTCAAGCATTCAAGTCCTCTTCTCCATCCAAGTTCTCCATTGAAAATCAAAGATTCAAGCATTCAAGTCATTGAAGGGATTTGGTTAAAGCATTCAAGATTCATCATTCAAACCCTAGATCTAGCCATCATGATGGTGTGATCTTCCTTCAAGATCCTTTTGTTCATCTTCAAGATCCATTCATTATTCTATCAAGGTGGATTTCAAGCATACAATCATGGAGGTTTGATTTTACCATTGTTGTGTTCAAGCTTTCATATCAATATACTTGTTTACATTTGGAATACAATTACATATCTATCGAATTGCATAGCTCCATTGTTAGATCCATCTCTACTACTTGCTAGCATTCTTATTTCAATTTCAATATTAAGGTTAATTCCAAACCGGGGTTTGACCAAGGAAAACCCCTCAAACAAACAACAAAAACCCTCTTTTTTTTGTAGGTACAGGTGCGGAATTTCGGATCTGAGAGCAGATTTGGATACCCGTTTGGGTGAACTTCTAGGATTTGTGAACAAAGTCAGAATCGACCTTGAAATAAAGAATGTAGCCTTTGACCTTTTATGAGGGTCAAAGACTACTTGCTGTTAGAAAGATAAAATATTTCTGGGTTTTCTTCATCTCGACATTTCCAGTCCGAAACAGGTTGCAAAATTGCTTGAAAGTACATATAGACATCAGAAACTGGCATTTTCTAGATTTTCCCTAATTTGAGGTTAGTATTTGTATTTCAATTATTTTAGATTTCAAACATAACTATCCATAGGGAAATATAGGGTTTTTCTCTCTCTTTCATATTCTCTATAGATTGATTCAATTGTGTATTAACCTTTTGGTTAATCAAATTGGATCTCTCCTTTGGAAATTTAGATTTAGGAGTAGATCTCATATTTCCCCCATACAATTTACAATTACACATCTAAATTGAGGTGATCCAATTTTACCTCTATTCACTTAGCTTATGTTGCATCTTGAGGTATTGCATTACCATTTAGCTTAGCTTTGTTATTTACTTTCTTGCATTTAGCTTCGCTAATCTAGTTTAATTAGCAAGGATAGTAATATTTTATCTTGTTAGCTTAGATTTACTTTCCTTACACTCTTGCATTTCATCTTATCTTAATCTTACATATCTTGCATCTCATCTTAGATTAATTTGCATTTGCATTCATCATGGATACCATAGATACTTGCAGTCTCATTTCTTCATATCTACTTGAATCTTTCATTCTATAGTGCACCTTGCAGGGATTTTACTTATTGAGTTCATTTGAGAGCCAACATCTTTATCTACATGATTCTTGCACACTATGGATAGGAAGCTATAAACTACCATCTAAGACTCCAAATTCATTAGATCTATTGGATATAAGGGTTTATAGAAGTGACCACACTTTTTGGCTTACATTTTTGGCGCTCACCGTGGGGGAAAATCCATGAATTTTGGATACTCACTTTGGTTTTTAAGGCTAACCCTTGTGCAGGTTGAGTTGAAGGCAAAAACCCTAAGTTTTTTAAATATTTGGTCTATCTGCCAAATGGCTTGGTATTTTCATCTAATTTTTTTCAGGTTGGGGATGGATCAAAGGTGTCTCAGTCTGAAAATCAGATTTTTCTATTTATTTTGCCATGAGTTATAATTTTTTATTGATTTTTCATGAAAATTTATTTCTAGCCACAAATCAATGATTTTTTTTGAAAAAATACAGTTTTGGAAAGGTATCGGGATTTTTTAGTGGGTTACTTATTTGTGTTTTTAATTTAGACGCAAGAACATGGCTCAAATAGTCGATTTGTGAAAACTAGTATGTTTTGGTAAAATGAGTCTCTAGGGCACAAATTAAGGGATATTTCTAATTTTTTTGTATTTTTGGAAATATCTCATATTTTTAATAGGGGTCTCTTCTTTTCATTTTTATTTTTGGGGCTCAAATGATTGCAAACAAATCAGATCTTGTTAACTAGGTCAAAAGCAAAAATAAAAAATAAAAGAATATTTTGTGATTAGCTTGCACTGTATTTGCACATAGTTCAATGCATGATAAAATTAGTCAATTATGAGTTGTTATCCTTGGATATACAAATTAACTTGTGTGCCTTTTATTAGCATTGCTCATTTTTTTCATAAGAACATAGCTTAATTAGTTTATTTTGGTAAATGAACATGTTCTTGATGTGTTTGGGAGACACTATGGAGTAGGGAGTATGCTCTTCTCTTCTTTAGAGAATCATAAATCCAGACCTCCATTAGCTATCCATTTTTACTTTCTTGCATTTACCTTTAGAGTGTCTACCAAGAGAGCAATATTTTGGGAACAACCCAAGTGGGGAACAAGAGAACTCAGCTACTCCATCCCACTATAATCAAAAGCTTCCTTGAATCCAAAGATAAGGAAGATGTGGTTATTTCTATTCCCAATTTTTCAACATGCATAGGGCCTAGTTGCCTCAATCTTACTTGCAAGACTATGCTTGTTTAGATGCTTGTAGGACCTTATGCTCTCAATCTTGTTTACAAGACTACAAGGGGGATACATTCGACTTGTATAGGGCTAAGAGGCCTCAATCTTTCTTGTGAGACTATACTCTTTGAGTTCTTTTAGGGCTATAGGTCTTAATTTTTCTTGTGAAACTACAAGGGGTAATCATGAATGGAGGTCCTTACTAAATACCTTAAGTTAGAGGTTTCCCTATTTACTTTTGAAAGTATCATAATCTTTGTGCAAGGATTGATCCAAGTGGATTACCTAGATCATCTAAAGATTTACACTCACCATATGTATTCCCTTGGATGTTTTAAAGAATGAATGTGTCATTTGGGAGCCTTTGATATGTGATCATTGTGAATCTTCTTTTGATTCACAATGTGCATATTCTATGAAAAAGGCCAACATCACTTTGTGTGAGGCTAAGGAATACCAAGTTGTGGGCAAAGGTTTTGATACTAGCCATTTTCTTTAGGTAACTCTTGTTTGATGTGTCTTCGATTTCTGTTGAGACCCTACAAATCTTTGTGAACATACACTTGATGTTCTTGGAAAATTGCAAACAAACCTTAGACCTCACAAGTGCTTGTATCCATAAGGTTGCTTTGTCCCTTGTTGGATTGTTTGAAGACTATTTATTGTTCACATCATTTGATTTCAACATAAACAATCAAACTTGGTGTAGAAAATACTCTAAACTTGTGAGTCAACCATCACAATCCTTTGAAGTCAAACTTTCAAAGTAAGATTAAACATTTTCAACATAGCTTCTTCGTTGTTATCCTAACATAGCTTCTCCATTGTTATCCTTAGCTCTTCTTGTTATTTGGTACATTCTAGCAAGTTAGGAGTCACCTTTAGCTGAAAAATATTACTTGGATCTCTTGACTACACTCTTGGTTAGTAGATTGTTCACTTGTCCATCCTCTTCTTATCATCTTTTTGGATAATTTATCTTATCTTTGCTTGTTCACAAGTGTCATACATAGGGCATCTACCCGCAACTTGGGCATTTTGTGGCAAGTTATCTTTGCTCTTTTTTTATGCTTTTTCACTTTGGACAAGTGGACACTTTTCTTACCTAGTTTGAAAATCAAGTCATTCTAAGTCATCTTATTTAGCTCTTGAAAATCTTCTTTCATGTCGGTTACAACTAGATATCAGATACACCAAGGAAAGAAACCCAAGGAAAACTTTGACAAATCACCTAGAGGAGAACCTGAACCTTGGGGTTTTGATCCCTTTACTAAAACCTTTTGTGAGTCTACACTATCCTCACTTAGGTCAGAAAATGGTGTTTCTTACACTCTAACCATGGAAGAGAGAAATAGGAGGATTGATGAATTTGTGAAACAATTAGGAGACAAATACTTTGGACAAGGAAATCAAGAACATTTGGACCAAGACTTTGATCATCACACCTCTAGACATGGCTCACAACATGCCTCTCAACACACTAGACATGTTTCACATGGTTCATAAAGTGATGATTCAGATGTTGAGATAACTAAAGAATATATCCTACAATTCCAACAAGAGAAAAATTTACAAAAGCTCATTAAATTGACCTTGAATCAAGACAAAGACAAATAGTTCATGCACTTAGCCTCACAAGGAGTTAAGTTACCTCACAACTTTGATGTTGACAACTTGATAAAAAAAGAGGAACCATCTAAATTAGAGGTTATGAAGAAACAAATGGAAGAGATGAAGAAAGAAATGCTATGATTGAAAAAGGAGAAAGAACAACCAAGGACATCCTTTTCACTTGAGGCTATATGTTTGTTTCCTTTTGACAATGATTGATACATGCCTCGTTTTCCTCGTAAGGTTGAATTTCCTAAATATGACAAGTATGATGGTAGTGGAGATCTCCATGACCATGTTAGGGATTTTTTCACACTAAGCATGGAATTCTTGCATGAACCAACTTATGTTATGAGACTCTTTCCTATGAGCCTTAGTGGTTAAGCTATGGAGTGGTTCACTAAACTATCTCCTCCACTTAAGTCATTTGACCAACTAGTGCAAAGATTCATTCACCAATACTCTTACAACATTCAATATGTTGTCACCATGCTAGATCTATACAATATCAAACAATGCCAAGGGAAATCCTTTGTGGATTTCCTTCAGTGATAGATGAAGCTTTATTCACATTACCCTAGACAAATTCCCAAAACTGAGAAGATTGATATTTTTGTCAATAACCATTTTCCTTAATTACACTATGAGCTTAGAAATCAACTATTTTCTACATTTTTTATGATGATAGAAATTGGCCTACAAATTGAAGATGTTCTAGTCAAGAAGGGTGAACTTAGTTTGAACAAGGACAAGTCTAACACCAACAACTACAATGACAACAATAACAATGGTAAGACAAGGGTAAATCACAATCATGGAACAAAAATAAGTATGTAGTGAATGATAGTATAGTTGAAACAACTACAAACAAGCCCAAAAAACCTATCTTCAAATTGACTAGTGGCATACAAGCTACCAAATAACATGAGGCTTCCAAACCTTATGATTTAAACAGGTCCAGTGACTTTAGCAAGGGTAAACCATCATGGATGCCCAAACCTAAGCATACTTTTACACCTCTAGGAGACTCACTTGAAATGGTGTTGAAAACTTTGGTATCAAACAAGATCATCACATTACTAGACAATTAAAAACCTTATGAACACAAAGTTAAGCCTAAGTGGTGGAACGGTGACCATTATTGGAACTATCATAGGAACAAAGGTCATAAAATTGATAATTGTATGAGACTTAAACACCTCATTCAAGACCTTATTGATACTAAGAAAGTTGGGGTGGATGGACACACGACTAATGTTGATCACAAGGTCAATACTAGACCACTACCCAAGAATGAACAAGGAGAAGGATCTAAAATGAAGGATGAGGGTGCTAAAATCAACTACACTTACATAAATAATGACATCATCATACACATGCTTGAACCAGCTTATGAGAGCATAAATATGATCAGGTTCAAGGGTAAGAAGGAAGGCTACGACTTAGATATTGATGAATCACTTCAGATTATCCTTAGAAGTATTGGTTCTTACACACGATTGTAGTCTTATGACTTTGAAATTTAGAACACACAAACACAACATTCTATGATTATCCTCAAATGAGTTGAATCCCCAACACATACATATACTAAGAACTTGAATGTTGTGACTCAAAGTCAATCAAAAATCGTGCTTAATGGGCCTCATTCTTCCAAGCAGTCAGCACCTAGAAAGTTAGGGACCTCATCTTCTAAGCACACATCCACATCGATCAAGTCAAACTACAATCTAGTGGACCAATTGCAATGTACTCCTGCTCATATATCTATATTTGAGTTGTTACAAATTTCCCCTTTTCATAAGGAGGTCCTAGAGAAAACATTACTCATGACAAATGTTCCTAAGGACATTCATGTTGATCGATTCCAGACCATGGTTAACCATCTTGTTACAACTCATTACCTCTCCTTTTCCAAGGAGGATGACAAGTCACTTAACCATCCTCACAATCTAGCTTTACACATTGAGGTCAAAATCCATAAAACCCATGTCAAGCACGTGTTGATAGATGGAGGCGCAAAGTTGATTATTTGTACATACAAATTGTTGTAATAGTTGGGTTTCTCTGAGAAAAATATTGATCCTAGGAGAAAGATGACAATTAAAGATTATGATGAAGACAAAAGATCTTCTAAGGACCTTCTTTTTCTTTCTATTCGAGTAGGTCCAGTTGAGAAAGATGTTGTATTCCAAGTTCTAGATCTACCTCTTGCATACAACATCTTGCTATGAAGACCTTGGATACTGTGCGTGTGAATTTTCTACCTAGCTAGAGACATAACACTTCAATAAAATATTAGAGGTTAGCAAATCAAGAAATCTGCAAATAAGACAATACAGCTAACCAGACAATTTACTGCCTTCTAGTAGGTATGAGTTTGCTATTCTCAGATTAAGACCGAGATTAGTGACAATGCAATACCTAAATGAAGGATTTAAAATGATGAAAGAAATGAAATATGGATGCAGATTAATCTATCTTTTTGGATTTTCTATGCAATATGATGAAAAACTGATATGAAATTGATCTAAAATGGGTTGAAAGTGAATTGACAATGCAAATCTATCAATACTATAAAAATGAATGGATTGAAAATAATAAATTGAAAACTATGAATTCCAAAAATTCTCACAAATTGCCTATTCGCAAGAGCTCGATTCTCCAAGTTCGCAAGTATGTAATAGTTAGTGGGGTGAAGGACCTTTTGTGAAGGGTTGAGCATTGATTATATAGAGATCCAGGGCTTGAGGATGCATTGAGAAAGCCATAAATCACTCCTTGATAAACTCAGCTTGATTTTTGAGTTATAAAGAAATTAGAAACAGTTAACTCACAAAATCATGCAAAAGTAGCTTTTTGACTCCAAATAGAGTTCATATCACTTTTTCATCTCACAATCACATGTTGAGTTTAGAAAGTTAACAAATTGAAATTGATAATTGATTTAAAGTTGACTATTTTTCTGATTATGCATGATTTAATATGAATTAATTTAATAATTAAAGTGATTTATTCTCAACTTAACTGATTTTTGAATTAAAGTAACTGATTTATGGGTTAATCAATTATTTAATCAAACTTTATTCCAAAACTATATCATTAAATATTGACAATTGGATTTAATTAATTAAATAAGAATTTAATCAATTATTTGTAAGGTTTTTGATTTATTGTCAAAATTAAATAATATTAATTAGGAATAAATAGAATTAAATCTAATTAAATAATTAAGTGGAAAAATTAAATCTAATTAATTAAATATTTAAAATATTTAATTAATTGACTTTTAGGATAAATATGATTTATCGCCAAATAATATTTAATCAGGATAATTAGATAAATTAGGAATATTTAAGAAATATTCCCTGATGCAAAATTATGATATAATTAATTAGGGTTTTGATAAACTGATGTGCAGATGTGCCTTAGGTTAGGACTTTTGTGTCGATTTTGATCGATTTGTCGATGTAGAAGGTCCATGGTCCTATAGCCCATTTTTGGGGTATTACATTTTGCCCCTCTTTGAATTACTTTGCAAAGCACAGTGGTTCAAAGAATAATCTATTTTTGATGATGATGTGGACTCAATTATGTGGTGGGAAAACTGATCCTGAAAGATTAACCGATTCCGTGATAGAAACTGATTGATAGATTTAAAGATTTGGTGATTCAGGTCCTGATTGACCAAAGAATCGAGATGATGTCAACTATACCAACAATGAACCAACGATTATGAAGAAGTGCCAAAATGCCTGATTCTGAACCTTATGACTATGAAGAAGTGATTGTCCTGACTCCAGACTTGATTGTCCAAAGGAATCAAAAGGATGCCAAATCCAAACCCTTCAGTTACGAAGAACCAAGGAAATAACACAACTGAACTGATGGTTATGAAGAGGTGATACAATTTACAAGATTGTGAGAGAACACTAGATTGATATGGATCTTTATGAATCTGATATGCCCCAAGCGATGTACCCCAAGTGACGAGGACTTTTGATGAATCAGCAAGCAGATGTGGTTGTTGTCTTGATCACTGAAAGAAAAATATGATTGATAGATTTGATTGATGTGCAATACCATGCCCCTTTCGGGATGAAAATCAAAATCTAGCAAGAAAAGCCAGCTTTAAATAGTTTAGAAGCATGTTAAGTGATTTGAGAATTGGTTATACACGTCCAAAAATGTGTTCTACATCATTTGGAGGTCCTGAAGACCGAGTTTGACTAGGTTTGACCATGAGTTGATGATGGGTGACCAAGTTGAAATTTCAATAGTTTGATGTGAGATAATCAGTTCAGTTAAATACTAGATTTCATTGGTGTTTAGAAGGTCGATTATGCAAGCAATCAGTCATCCTGGGTCCAAAAATTTTAAATCATGATTTTGACAAAGTAAACAATCACAGATTTTGATTTTGATCCTGAAAATGGGTTCAAAACATCAAAATTAGTGAGGGTTGCAATTTTCACGCAAAATGGAGCACTTTGAAAAATTAGGTCCAAACCTATATAAGGCCCAAAAGGGTCATTTTCATATCATTATTCACTTTTGACTTTAT
Source organism: Chamaecyparis obtusa (assembly GCA_027943335.1). Lineage (NCBI taxonomy): Eukaryota > Viridiplantae > Streptophyta > Pinopsida > Cupressales > Cupressaceae > Chamaecyparis > Chamaecyparis obtusa. Next base: position 281,390 of record BSBK01005228.1, read on the forward strand.
AGAAACTTGTGGAGCCCTCAGAGCAAAAATGAAAGTTCCTATCACCTCGCATCAATTTGAGTGCAACCGGCGATTCCAGTGACCTCCCCAATACGGGAACCCAGTAAGTGGACCTTTGTGCCTCTCCAGCATTCAAAATTTTCCATATTTTATGTTTTCTAGGAATTTTTAGCACGTTTTTTAGATTTTGAATTTTTTTACCATGGAAACTCGTACGACAGTCTGCTTGGACTCGTACGAGTTTTTAGTTTCCTGTAGAGTATCATCCCCGTTGTAATTGTAACTCATATGAGAGGGACCCATATTTTGTACGACATTTCATCGGGTCCCTCAAGTCTTGTACGAGAACCACTAGATTGTCGTGTATGCATAAAGTGTCATACATGAACGTGTAGAAACTCGTATGAGTTTTGGCACCAATATGAAAAACTCGTATGGAAAATAGTGACCGTTTTTCCACCCTTTGGTCAATTTTTTTTTTTTTGAATTTCTTAGGCTGATTCCTTAGCATTTAATGCACCTTTTGAAGTATTTAATTTCTCTTTTTGTGTACTTATAGCCTAATTTTTTACCAAGTTACTGATAGGGTGTCCCTATTTTTGTTTTGTGTAGGTGCGCTATCTATATGTACATGTCCATATTTCTCACCCAGTGACTCAGAGATTATGTGTAGCATTGCTTGATCCACTGAGAGTTCACCTAGCTGCCCGTGGCTTTGAGTACCTGATTCAGTTGCCTGACATTCGGGTTAACCATGGATTGATTAGTGCATTGGTTGAGAAGTTTCATTCTGAGACTCAGCCGTTTCACTTGCCGACTGGAGAGATCACCATGACTCTAGAGGATGTTTACAGGATTCTCTACATCCCCTTTCATGGCCCTCATCCTGATTATATCAACGCAAGGAATTCAGATCTACATGCATTTATGACTCTTTTCAGTGTTGATGAGAAAATCTCGTAGTTTATTTCCTGGGAGACCCTTGTACAGAGATATGGTGACACTCATAGATTAGAGTGTATTCTAGTAGAGATGATTGGAGGGATCATCATGTCAAATCATCAGTAGAACGGTCTTCTGATGGGCTGGGCCCCAGTGGTTTCATGTTTGATGGCCAGTCCTGCTAAGCTAGGATGGGGTCAGTATCTACTTGCCCACATGTTCAGTGAGATTCACGAGATAGTTTACCATGAGGGTAAATCTTTTGCTTCAGGGGCACTTGTTTTTTAGATTTGGGCGTGGGAGCACATCCTAATAGGTCAGCCTATATGTGGCAATGAGAGGCAACCATGAGAGCCTCTTATATATAGATATTTTGGTTATGTCACATAGGTTTGGATAGGCCAAACCGAGTACTAGAGGTGTGACCTAGATCATATGACCTTCATGATTTGGAGGTCATACCTACAGGTTCAGGCCTAGCTAGCTACGCGTGCTTAGTTTGGGTACTTCTGTTAGAGTCGAGTACTTATAGGATGATCCACCACTATCTTGGAGTGTTTCTTGATCACACGGGTATGGAGACAGTATGGCATCATACAAGATGCCCCACGGGATTATGCCAATTATGCATGACTTGTTCAAGGCTAGGATTAGGATGGACAACTTGGTTGTCATATGCTCTTTGTAGTCAGGAGTATAGTGGGTATGTGGCCAGGGACTAGAATTATAGGCCGCAAGTAGCTGATGTTGGAGTCATAGATGTAATACCCCAAAAATGGGCTATAGGTTCATTAACCTCCTACATCTTCAATTTGAATGAAATCGACAACAAAGTCCTAACCTAAGGCACATCTGTACATTATCAAATTTAATTGATTATCCTAAATTCTGCATTGGGGAATATTCCTATATTATCCTAATTATCTTTAATTTAATGATTACTTGGTGATAAATCTTATTTATCCTAAAGTTTGATTAATTGAATATTTTGAATATTTAATTAATTAGATTTAATACTGCCACTTAATTATTTAATTATATTTAATTATATTTATTCCTAAATTATATTATTTAATTTTGACAATAAATCAAAAATCTTATGACTAATTGATTAAATTCCTATTTAATTAATTAAAGTCAATTGTCAAATTTAATGATATAGTTTTTGAATAAGAGTTTGATTTAATAATTGATTAACCCATAAATCAATTATTTTTAATTCAAAAATCAATTAAGTTGAGGATAAATCACTTTATTTATTTAATTAATTCATAATTAATTGTGCACATTCAAAGAGCAGTTAAACTCAAAATCAGGAAATCAATGCAAGTTGTTAACTTTTGGAAACTCAACATTCTATTTTGAGTTCAAAGTTGATCTAAACTTCTAATTTGAGTTAAAAAATTGTTCTTGCATGGTTTAGCATGATTTTGCGAGTTCATTATCTCTAATTTCTTGATAACTCAAAAATCAACCTGAGTTTATCAAGAGTGATTTATGGTTTTTCTCTTGTATCCTCAAAGCCTTGGATTTCTATAAAATCAAGGCTCGGCTCTTCATAATTATCAACACTCAAATTTGCACAATTACTCTGGCGAATTGGCGATTGAAGGATTGAGCAATTGCAACAAGTGATTTGTGAGATCTTTCATAGTTGATCATTAGCTTTTACATAGTTTCATATTCATAGTTTCATACTCATTAATAGCATTCTTAGATCGAATCTGCATTCCAATTTTATTCATATTATTGCATAGAAAATACCAAAAATATAGCTTAATCTGCATTCATAGTCTTTCATATTTTGCATTCAAATCCTTTGTTTAGGTGTTGCATTGTCATTGGTCTTGGTCTGATCTGAGAGTATCATACTCACACCTACTAGAAGGCAGTAAATCACCTGGTTAGTTTAGTTTCCATTTCATTGCATGATTTTGGTTTTTGCTAACCTCTAATGTTTTACTGAAGTGTTGTGTCTATAGCTAGGTACAAAATTTACACACACATTTATGGCTCCCATCGTAGGGCCCTGAAATGGATTTCCATTCCATTTCTATCAATTTCTTGTCATTTTCTAGTTAAAACTACTATTTTTATTTTCTGTCAGTACATTTTTCATACGACTTTTGTTAGAAAGATGTTCTAGGAGGTAACCACTGTCGTACGATAGGTTTAGATTTCAAGGTTCATATCAGAGAGTACACACTACCATTTGGAAGCTCGATTGTCATATGAGAAGACACCCACAATCGTACGAGTTTTTAGACTGTCGTCTGGGAGGTAACCCACTGTGGTACGAGTTTTGACTCTAGAATTCGACTATCGTTTCAACATATTTGGCAGTTTTTTAGATTTGATTTTCAGATTTGGACTAACAGCTAACCCTAACAATTGAAATCTTCTATTTTGACTGATACTTGCTAAATCTGATTGGAAAAGCGCAACTAAATTGCTAAAATAGGTAAAAATCTACTAAGCGCATTGCGAGGAATTCATGTATTCTTCTCAAGCTGATAACATTTTGATTTAGATTAAAATGAACTCTCACGTGTCAGGCTTGTGTGATTTTCTTGCTTTCATAACACAGACTTCATTTTGGGCTATTAAACGAACATAGATTTGCTTTTTGGATATTTGTTACAAATAGTAAATAGGCCCTATGAACACTATTTGTGGATGATCTCAAGAGAGTGGGCTTCTTCCACTTGTTCATGCAAGCAAAGCTCTTCTTGACAATGGATCCCCTTGTAGGTAGGGAGGTTACTGAGAGAGTCTCATGTTATACTAGATTCGTGTGTCTTCAACTTTTGATTGATACATTCTCTCTCCAAAGGGGTTGATAGATCATAAGCGGTTGATGTCATAGATCTTTGTGAGATAATCTTGGTCTTAGCATCTCAGATTAATCTATCTACTTTGTTTTGGTTAAAAGTGAAAAGGCTAGAGGACTATGCTCTACTCCCTTTTTGGGTAGTATCAGAAACTTAGATCCTTGAATATGGAACCAGTCTCCATGTGGTATCTTTTGTGAGTCACCTTTAGAGAGGGTTAACCATAGTGGACATTCCCTTAATTGGGTCAACCATGTGGAAGGAACCTCAAGCGGTAATAGCCATTTTTTCTATGGTAGCAACAACCGCTATATAAATGTCCTTGTGGAGGAAATCTTCATAGGTGTGGTCTCTTGTTGGGCTGTCAGATCTCCCTAGCAACTCCTGATTGATTAATTTCTTGGACTATGTCAAAACCCTGATTCCCCTGGATTGGAGTTCGCCCTCTTGAGATAACAAAAGTTGTAGAGTCAAACCATTACTACAAACCCTAGTGAGGCCAAATTTTCATTTTTCTAAGAATATGTGCATTATTGAAAAACTTTTTGGAACATACACAATTAGCACCCCTAGGGATTAGTACATTCAGTCACTTGATTGTTCATGCATAGGGTTTCTTTGTCCCCTATTCATTATTTTTACATGTGCTTGGAATCACTTGCTTTCAATTTTGTGTGCTTGTTTATCTATTTGGTTACTAAAAATGAATGATCTCATAATAATCTTCAAACTTGGACAGAAAAATTTGTGAACAATTTGAAATTGAAAACCAAAAATTTGCAAAATCTGAAGTAAAAATCCTTTATGGAGTCAAAAGTCATCCCATTAGGTCAGAAAGTCATACGAGTTTTGGCAATTGTCATTTCAAAACCCCTATATTGTTGTATGAAAGCTTGTATAGTGTCGTACGAGTTTTTCCACTTGTCAAAAGAAAAAAGTCAAAATCCTACTATCAACTATCATGTGAGCTTTGCAATTGTTTTACGAGTTTGTCAACTGTTGTTTCATAGCATACCCACTGTCGTACGATCCTGTAGAAAGTCATTTGAGAAATTCCATTGCCAGAAAGTTGTCAAAATTGTCCGAGACCCATTTTTACAGACCATTTCCAGAATCTGTTGAACAAATCACTATATCAGGAATAGAGCATAAACTAGAAAAAATTCATTCATTTTCCTCAAGTAAACCTTTGAGTCTGATTTTGCCTTCTGATTTATCGATTTGAATCTTTTTCATCTTGTGTCAAAACCTTGTCAACATTACCTTCAAATTTGATCTTTTTACTAAATGGCTAAGTGTTGTGAGCTCGTGCCCACCATTTATTAGGTGTCTACCCACACTACTATGACATAGTATCCTTCATTTATGTATGATCTAATCTTTAATGACTTCAATCTTGACAAGGTTGCGTCATTCGATCTTCTTGAATCAATTTATTCTTTAGTTGTCTTCATCTTATTCTTTTGCTTCACCCAAAGTTAATGGTGGAAACCAGAGCTTTGTCACACAAGAAATCTGGAGAGGTATCCCATACAATACCTCTGAATACTCTCCAGGCCCCAACTCTTGAACAACTCTACAATTCTGGTCTTTACGAAGATGATGGTCTTGGAAATTTTCAATTGAAAACTGGTTACATACCCCCTCCATCAACTCATGGAGGTAATCAACAAACTCCACCTTGATCTAATCTAGGGAGCCCTAAAACTCCTAACATGTCTCACAAAGGGACACATCACAGGTCCCAAGGACATCAGTCTCAACATGGTATGGATCAAGAACCAACACCTTTTGAAATTGCCCAATATCAAAATGATGATAACTTCAAAAGAATGATGAAACATTTATTGAAAGAAGATAGAGAAGCATACTTTCTAGAGTTAGCTCATCAAGGAGCTAAACTTCCTCCAAAATTTAATGTGGAAGATATCATTACACATGAGGAAGAAACTCCCATCATGACTATGATGAAACAGATGCATGCCATGCAAGTCAAACTTAACAAACTTGAAAAAGAAAAGGAACCTAAGGAGTTCTCCATGGAGGCTCTATGTCCTTTTCCATTTGATAAAGACTTGTACATGCCGCCATTCCCTAAAAGAGTGGAGATGCCTAAATATGATAAGTATGATCAAAACTCTAACCCTCAAGATCATGTCAGAGAATTTTGTACTCAATCTATGGAGTTTATGCATGAACCAACCTACTTAATGTGTCTCTTCCCTCGATCTCTGGGAGGGTGACCATTCATTGGTTCTCTAGAATTCCTCCTATTATCAAAACTTTTGAGGAGTTAATCAAATTGTTCTAACAACAATACTCCTACAATATTCAACATCCGATCACCATGATCGACATTTGCAATCTGAAATAGTATCTAGGAGAACCATTCCTAACATTTCTCAAGAGGTGGGGGAAGAAATTTTCCCTATATGCTAGACCCATTCCCGAAACTAAGAATTTGGAAATCTTCATCAACAATCTTGTTCCAGAAATCAACTACCCTTTACAAATGCAAAATCATACATCTTTTGACAAGATGGTGGATAATGCGATCAAAATTGAGAAAGTACTTGTGAAAAAAGGAGACATCACACTTCAAAAAGACAAGTATGAATCTGGATCTAGTTCTAAGGACAAGAACAAAAACTAGAACAAGAATAAAGGCATTGTCACAGATGGCATTGTTGATAATATCTATGCCCCATCTAAGGCACCTTCTTTCAATCTCACTGTTGGTACCCAGGCCATCAAAGCTTCTGAAGCTAAAGCAACAGAGTCCAACAAAAAGTCATCTGATTACAAACCTTGGGCTACAGATCCTAATCACAAATTTACTCCTCTTGGAAAATCCTTGGAATCTACCATGAAAACTCTATTGGCAAACAAAATCATCTACTTGCCTGAGATGAAAGTCTTTGATCCTGAACCTAAACCGAAATGGTGGAGAGAGAATGATTTCTATGAATTCCATCGCAATAAAGGTCATAAGACTAATAACTGCGTCCGCTTGAAACACATCATACAAGACAAAATTGATAATGGAGATATCATGATTGACAATCATAAGAGCAATAATGATCATACAACATTCACAGAACCATTTCCTAAACATGGTAAAGAAGATTCTTCTTCTCAGCCTAATATGGGTGCTAAAGTCAATTATGCATACTTCGGAAACAATGTTGTCATCAATATGGTTGAACCATGTCTATCTGAGCATTGCAATGTTATCACAATTGTAAGAAGAGATAGAGAAAATCAATCAGCTAATGCAGTTACTTGATCAAAAGCTCAGGCACACCTACAAGGACAAATACCAGATTCATCCAATGTCCCTAAGGTGCCTTTCAATCTTTCATCTACTTCTAAACTAAAAGCTACATCTAAATCTTCAAATCCTAAAGACACGAGGCCTACTTCATACAGTATTGTTCAACAACTCTAGTACACAAATGCTAAGATCTCAATGTTTGAGTTCCTTCGGATATCCCCAGCTCATAGAGCCATTCTAGACAAAGCTATGCTCAGATCCAATGTTCCTCACGACCTTGATTTAGACAGATTCCAGTATATGGTTGGTCATCTTACGTCTCCGCAGTATATTTCCTTTTTAGAGGAAGATGATAACTCCTTGAGTCACCCACATAACCAGCCCTTGCATATTGAAGTCTTGATCCAAAACCATCATGCAAACATGTGTTGATATATGGGGGCGCTGGTCTAAACATTTGTTCCTTCAGCTTGATTACATAATAGGGATTTTTTAAAATGGTCATTGATCCTAGAAAGAAGATAACTATCAAAGCATATGATGAGAAAGAAGGATCTTTAAAGGGAACAATTGTCCTACCTATCAGAGAAGATCTTGTCATCAAAGATACTATATGTCAAGTTCTTGATCTACCTTTGGCTTACAACATCCTTCTAGGGAGACCTTGGATACATGAGATGAAAGCCATTCTTTCTACATATCATCAATGTTTAAAATTTCCTTATGAAGGGGTAGAAGTGACGATTCTAGCTGATCTATATACAACTTGAAATACATTGAAAGAAAGTGTTGATAAACTTGTTCCTAATAATAGGGAATCTTCCACTAAGCAGCTAGACGTTGTTTCAACATCCCAGATGGAAGACATTGCTAAAGAGGTTAAAATCAAAGAAAATGGTATGGGAGAATATACTATAGAGCCAGTCTTATCTTTGACATCTCTCCCTATCTCGCCTAAGTCTTATGGAAAACTCTAAAACAATCCAAACTAGAGTCTAAAGAACCTCTTGCAGCATATAAAGGAAAATTTGTGGTAGAACAAGTATCTAAACAAGAGTTTGAAGAAGATGAAGATGTGCTTACATGGCTATATAAAGATGAATCTGAACCTCAAGTTGTTCAAAAATGTGATGCTAAAACTCCTAAGAGCCCTTCTAAGTCATATGGCCCAAGGGAAAAATTGATCACAAAAATGGGATATAAAGGAAAAGGACCTCTAGGACTACAGGGTAAGGGTCTTCTATCGCCTGTTGATCATCGTGGCTAAGAAAACAAGAATACAATAGGTCTAGGATACACAAAGAAGCCTTTCTGTCTTAGCAAGAACTTCCCGCATGTATTAGAATGGATTGAGCCCTCTGTAGCGAATCAACTAAAGGGAGAAATAACTGAACAATCTAATAGTGATGATTCAAACACCACTGATGAGCTCATTCCTTATGAGCATTTTCCTCAAGAAATCAAAGACCTCCTTGACGTTGAAGATGATCTAATAAAAAGAATTAATGTAGTAGAAACACAAGAACCTACTATAGAGAAAGGGATAGTTGCACCACAAGAACCAGCTAATCTCGAAGATAATCAAATAGACAAAGAGGAAGGTGGTAGTTATTCTAAGATAGATTCCCATGAGTATGAATTCAAATTAGAATCTGAGGGAAACCCTTCTTGGGGTATTCATCCTGACTTTACTCATGTTCTTAGGTTTCTTAGAGGTCTAGATGAAGAAATAGAAGATGAATCAAATGGCTATGAATGGGGAGTCATTCCAGAACCAGATGAACTTATTACAAAAAAGCATGTTGATGTTATTCACCAATATGCACCTAAACCCAATGTAAGTCTAGAGTGAAATGATGAACTTATCGAGTTTGGTCCATCGATGGCTGAAGTGGATTTCCACAATGACATTGAACCTATTCATGAATTGAATGTCTTAAGTTGTAATATCACCTTTGAACTCATGCATTGGGTTAGGACCAATGATGACAGATCGATATTCGTAAACACTCTTTCCCAATCTTTCACCACTTTAACTATCCAACGCCCTAACCTTCTTGACCTAACATCCAAAAACCTGAACCAAGGTATTTATACCTTTCCTAATGATTATGCCCTTGCTTGTTACCTCAATGCAGTCGAGCCTATGAGGACTTCCATTAGTGAACTGAGCATTAACATGATAGAGTCAGACATCAAATATCTTAGTCAAAAGAATAAGAATAACAATAAAAAGAAAAGGAGTTCTGAGGGTGAAAACCACTTTGTGGTAGTCTCAGAACCCACAAAAGTAAAAATAAAAGACGTATCTAAAGGTGAAAACCTCTCTGAGGCACCTAAGGATGAGATATTTGATGTCCTTCTGAGTCATTTATAGGACAAATCTCCAGTTCTAATTGAGCCCACTCAATCTATCAACTTGGGAACAATAGAGGAACCACAGTTGATCCATGTAGCACAATCTTTATCAGAAGAAGAGAAGCAAAAATTTACAACATTCTTAACATAAAAGAAGATCAACTTTGCATGGAAATACTTAGATATGCTACGGTTGGATCCTGATCTTATTATGCACCATTTCTCTATAGCTCCAAATGTTAAACCTGTTAAGCAAAAATTAAGAAAGATGCATCCACATGTTGCACTCTTGGTAAAAGCTAAATTAGAGAAGCTACTAAAAGTCGGATTCATCTGTGTTATTGATTATGTTGAATGGATCTCTAATATTGTACCTGTTTCTAAACAAGACAAATCTATAAGAGTGTGTAAAGATGTCAGAGATGTGAACAAAGCATGCCCCAAGGATGATTTTCCACTACCTAACATTGATATGATAGAAGACATGACTGCGGGCTTTGAGATGTATTCTTTAATGGATGGTTTTTCTAGATATAATCAAATAAAAATTGCTCCAGAAGATCAAGAGAAAATTGATTTAACATGTGTGTGGGGTACCTTCTATTGGAATGTCATGCCATTTGGGCTTAAGAATGCTGGTGCTACATATCAGAGAGCTATGACATCCATTTTTCATGGCATGATGCACCGAACTATGGAGGATTATGTTGATGATACTTTAGCAAAATCTATGACAAGATCTAAACATCTAAATGACTTTAGCAAGATACTAGATAGAATGGAAAAATTTAGTCTCAGACTAAATCCTAAGAAGTGTACTTTTGGTGTCACTTCTGGAAATCTTTTAGGCTACATTGTTTCAAAGAAAGGAATTGAAGTAGATCCAGCTAAAGTTAAAGATATCATGGAGATGCAACCTCCCAAGAACATTAGTCAAATGAGAACATTATAAGGGAGAGTACAATCTATCAGGCATTTCATATCATAGCTTGTGGATATCTCACAGCCTTTTACAAAAACTTTACATAAAGGTGTGACTTTTGCATGGAATGAAGAATGTGAGAACAACTTTAACCATATCAAGAAATATCTGTCAAATCCTCCTATCTTGATGCCTCCTATATAGGGGAAGCCATTGATCCTCTATGTGTCTTCCATAGATACATCACTGGGGGCATTGCTAGCACAACATGATGAGAACAAGAAAGAAAGAGCTATATACTATATCCGTAGAACATTGGTTGCATATGAGAAGAACTATTCAATGACTAAGAAAGCTTGTCTAGCTGTGATCTTTGCATCACAGAAACTGAGACACTACATGTTAGCTCATACCACTCAATTGGTAGCTAAGATAGATCCATTGAAATACTTATTGAGCAAAGCTGCCCTCACGAGTAGATTAGCCAAATGGGTCATTCTCTTAAGTGAATTTGACATTGAATATGTTGAAAGAAAAGATATCAAAGGATAGGTAAATGTTGATCAATTAGTAGATGCACCTTTGTTTGATGATACTCCTATGCAAATGGAATTTCTAGATTCCTCTATCATGAATCTTTCTTCTAGAGAATGGCAGTTATTCTTTGACAGATCCTATACACAGAATGGATCTGGAGCAGGTATATTGTTCATAACTCCTCAAGGATACTCAATCCCAAAAGCATTTCGCATCAAGTTTCCTTACAAAAACAATATTACTGAATATGAAGCCCTTTTAAATGGTATGAAAATAGCAATTGAGTGGAGACTGACAGAGTTACACATTCATGGAGACTCACAACTAGTTATCCATCAAGTCAATGATGTCTACCAAACAAAGGATGAAAAGCTCATTCCATACAAGAGAATGGTAGATGATCTAAAGAAATATTTCATATCTATCAAATTTGAGCAAATACCTAGAACAGAGAATAAGTTTGTCGATGCAATGGCAACACTATCAACTTTATTACAACAGCCTGAACATGAGCTACGCTATGAGTTCCTAGTAGAAGCACTATCTTATCCTGCATATGATTCCCCTGAAACCCACATGATTTGCACTATTGTAGGTCATGATTCATCCATATATAAAAACCTATTCTCCTATTTCAATGACCAAATCATTCCTGATACCTTTAACTGCCATGAAAAGAGATACCTTATCTACCATGTGTCTCGATATGCCATCATTGGTAACGATCTATACTAACGAGGTCTAGATGGTACGCTACTTACATGTTTAGAATAGGAAGAGTCTCAACGTGCGTTAGAGGAAGTCCATGATGGTATTTTCAAGTCACACTCGAATGGTTTAACACTAGCTCGAAAGCTTATTAGGGTTGGGTACTATTGGCTGAAAATGGAGAAAGAGTCTATCAAGTTTTCTAAGAATTGTCAAAAGTGCCAAGTACATGGTAACTTAATTCATGCTCCAGGGAGAGATCTAATTCCCTTTACTACACAATGGCCTTTTCACCAATGGGCATTTGATCTTATAGGAGCCATACATCCTCATTCTTCTAATGGACATACCCATATAATCACAAGTACAGATTATTTTACAAAATGGGTAGAAGCAGTCCCTTTGACTCAAGCAACTGGAAAACAAATATCTATTTTCATCTTGAACTACATCATATGTCGGTATGGTTTTCCACATTCTATAATCACAGATAATGGTGGAAAATTTAAGAACAAAGACTTAGATGATCTATGTGCCAAATTCAAGATAACACAACATTGGTCATCTATCTATTGTCCTCAAGGGAATGGACAAGCAGAGGCTTCAAACAAGAATCTATTGAAAATCTTGCATCGAATAATTAATAAAATAGGAAGAGACTAGCATCTCATGATCAATCCAGCTCTCTAGGCCTACAGAACATGTATTAGAGCACCCATTGGGGCTACACCATTTGCTTTAGTTTATGGGTCTAAAATGGTACTGCCTATTGAGGTTGAAATCCCATCACTAAGAATCAGAATGCATGGTCTAATAACTGATGATGACTATAGAGTGTCTAAGTTGCAGGAACTTGAACTACTAGATGAGCATAGACAAGCAACATATGATCATCTTAGATTATATCAGAAGAGAATTTCTAGAGGCTACAACAAGAAAGTCAAACATAAAGAATTTTAGGTTGGTGATCTAGTCTTGAGAGAGAATCCTAAAAATTAATCACATAGAGAGTGCAAGGGGAAGTTTGAACCCAACTGGCTGGGTCCCTTTGTAATCACTACTAATTTTGGCTTTGGTACCTATCAACTCTCAATCACTGAAGGAGAACAACTCTGAGAACCAATCAACGTTCTCCATCTGAAGAAATTCTATGCCTAAGGCATTCAGTCTATGGTAAAATGTCCTGCAAAAATTATAAAAATCTTAAAAAGTCCTGAAAAAATGAACATCTTGGTGAAAACCTAGCAATGGGTGCCTTAATGATTCGCAAAAAAATCAAAACATATGAAAAGTACAAAAAAATTGAAAAGGTGAAAAGTACAAAAAAATGGAAAAATGAACAATACAAAAAAATGAGAAAAAGAAAAAGTGCCTTGGTGAAAACCTGGAAACAAGCGCCTTGGTAGCAAAAATAGAATCTCTACTAAGATGGTGAAAACCTGGCAAACGAGTGCCACTTGTTTCAAAATGCTCCATCTATCAGTGCAATCTTGGTCTTTCCCAGCTTTCAGTCTTGCTTTAGTTTGTACATATCTCCTGGTTTGTCCATGCTTTCCTATTTTCAATAAGTCGGTTGGTACATCAATTGGCTCACGCATCTGTATCCTATCAATGCCTAACACTTGGGGGAAATCAATGTTATATCCTATGGTCTTCAGTATACCTCAGATGAGTCATATCTAGTCAGAGTCCTTTGAAGCTTCATTTGAGTCAGTCAGTTAGTCTCGTCTCCATAAAGGATTTTGCATCTACAACAATGCAATCAAACATCACATTGAAAACAATCTATGCTTTTACATGCTTTTATCTCCTTGTATGCTTACTGATTCACATTGAGATTTTTGCATATTGTGTCCCTTTGAGCTCTTTGATGATGTCCTTTATAGGATTTAGAGAGTGATGACTGGGGGCATAATCTTTTCTTTGTCTTCTGCTTGTATGTGAAAATCTAACAACTTTGGAAATTCTGGATTGAAATGGTGTTCGTCTGTAAGAGCCTCTATCTCGTATTGGATGGCCATGCATACCTCGACCATTGATACCTAGAAAATTCAAGGAAGTGTGATCTAACTATTATCTTTTCAAGAAAGTTCTTACTCCTACTATGAAACACGATCTTACCTAAGGAGGTGAATGATAAAGGGTCACTACGGGTAATTCACACTGGATTTAGAATGATCTCTTGACTACTTGATGTGTTTGTTTTGCAAGGCATATTTTGGTCATCATGATGTTTATGTTTTGATGCTTATACCAATTTCTATATTAAAATGGACATGATATTCAAGTCATCCTGGCATTTGTGCCTTGGTGCTTATATCTAATCTGACATTCTGAAAATAAAATCAATATTCATATGTCCATGGTTGTCTCACTAGTGGGTGTTGTGTTGATTCCTGCACATACAAATTGATATTCATGTCTACAGTTTCCTAACTAGTGGGCATTGTATTGATTTATCTGGTTACCTAAAAAACTCAATGATGACAAATGACTAACACATGATCAGTGACTAGGTCCTAGGTCTTAGGTTGCATATCATTATTGCATGTCATTTTACACTTTGCATGATCTCACAAATTGCTTGAAAATCTTCAAACAATCCTTCTAAAAACTATACTTAAACTAAAAATGAAGATTTGAATCTCATATGAAGGTCTTGTCATAGAAACGCAAGTCGTCACAATCCTAGGGTAAACATTCTTTTTGACATAAGACTGACTACTTGTCTTCATCAATACCTGCAAAACATATCATGTGGATCATTGCATTTTCATTACATATTCATAATCATTCATTCCATCTATTGCATTACATACATTTCCATACATACACTTTCCATAATCAAGTGCACTTGCATCACATTCATACATTTGAAAGAAATTATTGCATTGCAGGAATCCATACATACATTCTACTCTACTCATAGCATAAGCATCGCATGATATCATCATACATCAAAAACATGACAAGTAAAAATGAAGTCACAACCAAAAGTCTCAATCTCATATTTATATCGTAAAACTTGAAATAGTCAGGGGTGCACTACTGGCACAATGTACAAAAGAATGGGCTCATGTGATCTATCAGCAGTCAGAATAGTATCAATATCAAAAGAGCAACAAAAATATTAGAATATAATGATAGATCAGCTGTCAGCTTGATCCTCTCTATCTGGTGGAGGTGGTGGTGGTGGTGGTGCATCTGGTATTGCCTCGGCTCTAGGTGATCTCGCTCCCTCTGATGTTATCATATACTGAGAGTACGAAGGAACTCTTTGAGCAAGAGGTACCGTAGCATAGTATGTAGAAACATAATAGGCAAATCTGGAGGTCTAATGAATAACCTCTGCCTATAATCTCTGAACCTCACCATGAAGCTTAGCGCGCTATCTATCTGCCTCTAGAAACCTCTCCTCCCAATGAGCACTGTGAACCTTTAGGTCCTAGACCTGTAATCTAAGTCTCCTCACAATCTCCTATGTAGTTAGTGGAACACTAGGATCTGCATCTACCATCGGCTTATTAGTATCTATAGGAAGCTACTCTATGGTCTCTACTCTCTGTGCCTTATGACATCTAACCTCTGCACCAAGATCAAAACTGGTATCCTCCTGTAAGGGATCAGAATCACCACCTACAACCTGCTCCGCTACAAGTACATCCTCAGTAGTACCAACACTACCTAGAGTACCACCCTCTCCCCTAGTTCATCTCTGTGAACCTATAGGCCTACCTGCTGTTGAACTAGTGGGACAAGGGGGCCTCATCTATCCTGATGGTCTTTGGGGAGGAGTCATTTCTCTTGATCTCAAAGGTGTGGGGTGCACAATTAGAACCTGTGTGGGTCTTAGACCCTATCTCATCAGAGCTCCAGTAACATCCATCACCTCCTCCATGGAAGGTATCAGCTCTATGGGGTCAGAGAATCTATAGACCGGATGATCAATGAGCCATGTGATAAAACCATCTGTCACTCTGGCATCAACAACCTGTGGTCTGTACTCCTAGTCTCTACCAATAATACCATTATACTCCTGTGAACACAAGGCATAAGAAAGCCTTGGGGTCCATCCAAGTCCGAGCTCACGGGCTATCTGACCATAAGTGGCATAATCCTGAGGTGCATCCTGCACTCATCCATACTATCGCCAAACCCTGGTAATAATAAATCTCTCCAGTATAGATGATGATCATCCTATCAACACCCGACTCTGAAAGAAGAAACTGAATTGCTCTCGTGCAGTAGGCCAAGGCTCAATATCTACATAGGGCCTCCATCGTACAAATGTTATGTCATCAAGACACTGTCTCTAATACTCTACATGGCCCATGCGACCTTGTATGACATATCCAGCATAAACATATATAACAAGCTCCTATGACTACATCTGTGACTGACACACTAATCTCAAAATTGGGATATGCTCCCATGCCCAAATCTGTAAAACTAAAGCACCAGCAAAAAAAGATTTTATCTCTTGATATACTACCTCATGCATCTCAGAGAACATGTGGGCTAGAAGACACTAACCCCAGGCTAACTCAGAAGGAGTCACCATTAGATGTGCTACCATCAGTACCCAGCCCATCAGAAGACCATTCTGCTGATGGTCGGACATGATAATACCTCCTATCATCCTAGCAAGGATGCACTCTAATCTATGGGACTGACCATAGCATTGTACCAAGGTCTCCAATGAAATAGAACTAGTTAGTTGAGTATCATCTCTGAATAGACGTCTGAATGCTAGTAACCCAAAGTTCCCTGAACTCACATAAGCTAGACGTTGACCTAAATGGAAGGGAATGGGTAGTATACAGTATACATCCTCTAGTGTCATAGTGATCTCCCTAGTCGGCAGGTGGAATGTATGGGTCTCAAAATGAAATCTCTCTATCAACGTAGCCAAGAGTCCATGATTTACCCTAATTTTGGGTAAATAGATCAGATACTCAAATCCGCATGAAGCAAGATGAACTCTCATAGGATCAGGCAAGGAAACACAGTCTCTGAGTGGTTGAATGTGAGATACGTACATGAACATTAGGATAGGTGACCTACACAGCATAGAAACAAGGAATCTTATTAGTACTTTGGTTGAAAAATAGGCTACAAATATAGGAATTGAATAGTTTGCTATTTCAGAAGGTAGATCAAGGACTCAGTAATCAGGCTAAAAGATTAGAAAATTCAAAATTTTGATCTAGAAATGAGTTTTGGGCTCACTGTTTTCCAAATGATAAAGCAGACTGGTAGTAAAACTCGTACGAGTTTTCACTGGTTACCATATGACAAACAATGATGATACGACACTTTATATCTCCTCGTACGAGTTAGGAGGGACCTGACAAAATGTCATACGACTCTTGGGTCCCTCTCATACAAGTCTTGGGGGATAATGATATATGACAACCTAACTAGAATTGAAAAGTCGTATGAGCCCAAAAGGAAATTCGTACGAGTTTCCATGCATGCAAAAATTCAAAATTGAAAACGTACAAAAAATATGCAAAAAATGCTATCAACAAAGAAAAATTGAATTTCCAGAGAGGCACAGAGGTCCACCTACCGGATGTCCATACTATCGAGGTCTCTGATGCCTCCGACTACGCTCAAAATGGTGAGAAGACACAGGTACCTTCATTTTTACCATTTTCTCACTCAGAGAGCTCCGCAAGGTTTTCCAAAGTCAACAGTAAAAATGAATTGAAAATGACCCTTCTAGCCTTTATATAGCTTCTGACCTAATTTTCAAAAGTGCTCCATTTTTCACAAAAATTGCACCCCTGGCTGATTCTGACGTTCTGAACTCATTTTTAGGATCAAAATTGAAATCTGAGATCGTTTACTATGTCAAAATCATGATTTAAAATTTTCAGACCCAGGATGTCTGACTGTTTGCATAATCAACCTTCAATCATCATAGAAATCCAGAATTCAACTTAACTATTTATCTTACATCAAACTATCAAAATTTCAACCTAGTCCACTCATGGTCAAACCTTGTCAAACTTGGTCTTCAGGACCTCTAAACGATGCAAAACACATTCTCAAACATGTACAACCACTTCTCAAATCAATTAACATGCTTCTAAACCATTTAACGCTGACTTTTTTTTGTCAAATTTCAATTTTCATCCCGAAGGGGGCATGGTATTGCACATCATTCAAAGTCTGTAACTCAATCTATCTAAAAATCAAATCTTTCTCTTAGTAATCAAAACAACAACCATGTCTAGTTGCTGACTCATCTAAAGTCCTCATCGCTTGGGGCAAATCTATTGCAATCTGGTATCCTAAATCTATCTTGTAAACTGTGTTAGCTTTTGTAACTATTAGTTCATTAGCGTCATTTCTTTGGTTCTTCGTAACTGATGGGTTCAGGATGTGATACCAATATGATTCATACAAGGACATTTAGGTCTGGAATCGGTCACTCACTTCTTCGCAATCATAAGGTTCAAAATCAGGCGTTTTGGCACTTTTTCATAATTACCGGTTCATTGTTGATATAGATAGCATCATCTTGATTCCTAGTCATTCTGGGCCTAGGTCGGTATCTCTTTTTCCAATCTTTCAATGAATTTTTCTCTCGAAATTAGTTAATCTTTCAAATCAAATCAGTTTCATACATCTTTATCATACACAGACTATCTTTGAACCACTGTGCTTTGCACAACAATTCAAAGAGGGGCAAAATGTAATACCCCAAAAATGGGCTATAGGTTCATTAACCTCCTACATCCTCAATTCGAATGAAATCAACATCAAAGTCCTAACCTAAGGCACATCTGCACATTATCAAATTTAATTGATTATCCTAAATTCTGCATCAGGGAATATTCCTATATTATCCTAATTATCTTTAATTTAACGATTACTTGGCGATAAATCTTATTTATCCTAAAGTTTGATTAATTAAATATTTAATTAATTAGATTTAATACTACCACTTAATTATTTAATTATATTTAATTATATTTATTCCTAAATTATATTATTTAATTTTGACAATAAATCAAAAATCTTATGACTAACTAATTAAATTCCTATTTAATTAATTAAAGTCAATTGTCAAATTTAATGATATAGTTTTTGAATAAGAGTTTGATTTAATAATTGATTAACCCATAAATCAATTATTTTTAATTCAAAAATCAGTTAAGTTGAGGATAAATCACTTTATTTATTTAATTAATTCATAATTAATTGTGCATATTCAAAGAGCAGTTAAACTCAAAATCAAGAAATCAATGCAAGTTGTTAACTTTTAGAAACTCAACATTCTATTTTGAGTTCAAAGCTGATCTAAACTTCTGATTTGAGTTAAAAAGCTATTCTTGCATGGTTTTGCATGATTTTGTGAGTTCATTATCTCTAATTTCCTAATAACTCAAAAATCAACCTGAGTTTATCAGGAGTGATTTATGGCTTTTCTCTTGTATCATCAAAGCCTTGGATTTCTATAAAATCAAGGCTCAGCTCTTCATAATTATCAACACTCAAATTTGCACAATTACTCTGGTGAATTGGTGATTGAAGGATTGAGCATTTGTGACAGGCGATTTGTGAGATCTTTCATAGTTGATCATTAGCTTTTACATAGTTTCATATTCATAGTTTCATACTCATTAATAGCATTCTTAGTGTCATATTCATAGTTTCATACTCATTAATAGCATTCTTAGATCGAATCTGCATTCCAATTTCATTCATATAGCTTAGCTTCATACATATTTTCATTCATATTATTGCATAGAAAATACCAAAAATATAGCTTAATCTGCATTCATAGTCTTTCATATTTTGCATTCAAATCCTTCGTTTAGGTGTTGCATTGTCACTAGTCTCGGTCTAATATGAGAGTATCATACTCGCACCTACTAGAAGGTAGTAAATTGCGTGGTTAGTTTATTTTCCATTTCATTGCATGATTTTGGTTTTTGCTAACCTCTAATGTTTTACTAAAGTGTTGTGTCTACGGCTAGGTACAAAATTCACACACACAATAGATACCTTTATTGCATGGTTAGCGGAGCATCTAATGAGGTGGTATTCTAATCCGAATGAGTTGATTCCTACCATGGAGGACGCTGAGGATGTGATAGGTGCCCCTATGGACAGAGGCCAAAGGTGCATAAATGTTCAGATTCCAGTGGTGCATCCTACACCACCTATGCCTAGAGCAGTGATGACCCCACTATTAGAATAACTGAGAGGGGGGTGAATCAGTTATCCAGTGTCCCAAAAACAAATGTATAATCCAAAACAAATTCTTCAACTTCTGCTACTTGGTAAACATAAAATACTTTCACTTTTTGTGTTTTCACCGATTGTCAGTTTAAAACTTATAGTAGTTACCGATCAAATCTAACATGTAATATGCAAAGTATGATAACAAACAAATATCACAATCAACACATAACACAAGAGATTTAACATGGAAACCCTATGAAGGGAAAAACCACTTGGGACGGGCAACCCAAAATGTTCACTCTTCTGAAGTGAGGTCGGTGAAGACCCAACCCTGTTAAAGGTTTACAAACACACTGTTAGGTGTGACCTTGTTAGAGGATTTTAGACCAGAAGTTATCATCCAACCAGTAGTCACTCTGGGGTTAATAGGATAACAATGTTCACTCTATGAATGAGACATCAAAAAGACTTTCTTAGTCTACTCGGTTAAGAGTTTTGACTATGTACAATGGTTAAATATGTAACAGTAGATGATATGCCTTGAAACAACTTCAATTGCAGTTTACAGATTAGTGTTCAGCTCATTCAAATCTTTCTAATCAATATATCACTTCAGTTTCAATACTATATCAACTTATTGTCCGTCGGTAATTACTCTCTGTAGCTCACTAATTGTTCTACAGTTTAGTTCTCACTAACCAGTATGATCAGAATGCATGAAAAATCCTTCTCGTGATAATTCTGTAGTATCTTCTTCTTCCGGCTTCTCCTCAACAATGAAACCAATGTCTCTTATATAGACGAGTAAATCATTTTCTTTTTGTCCACCAAATTTTTCCACTTAATCTTATTCATTGATTTTGCCACTCTAACCTTCTTCGGCTGATGTGTCAGTAACACGTTTCAATCTACTCCATTAGATCTTTCTTGAATTATGTTAGCCATCGATCTTCATAACAAACCTTATCTGTTACCTCGATTTCATACACTTTACAGCTCATCACTTTATCGGCTAAATTGATCATTTAATTTCTTTCTATTTTTCTCAGTTAACAAAGAAATACGTTGGTGAACACAAGCTCAGTTAACACTACGCTTGGTATACACTACACTCTGTCGGTGTATACTAGAATGCTTCATTTACTGACAACACTGCTTTGTGTCTTTCAGCTCTATTCTTCATCATAGATGAATGCAACATAATAAAGTTGATATCATCAAGTCATAGACTCATCAACAAGTTACTCAATGTATTCCTTATCCTTATCTGATATATACTTCTTCCTCATGTAGATATTTATGTTCTTCATCTCTTTCACCTTTCTTCAGATGTGTCAGTATAGTATCTTACAAGATAAGTACTATCAAGCTAGTTGACATCAATGACAACATAATACTAATTTAATCATCTTGCATATCTAATCAGCAACTCCTCAGTGATCAAAGATTCTCCATTTAGTGTTCTAAATCAGTTGTAGTTCATCACCCACAAAGGCCATCAGGACAGATGAGGCCACCACGACCACATACAGATCCATTGGTCAGACCCTCAGTTGTGCATTAGAGACATACTAGAGGTGAGAGCGGGACACTGGGTGGTGTGGGCAGTGCTGAGGAGGTTCTAGGAGCACATCAGGATGTTGATATAGAGGATGCCAAAGATGCTCTAGATTTTGATTTAGGTGCAGAGATCTAGCATCGTAAGGCACGTAGAGGAGCTGGTTTAAAGAATCCTGCAGAGACAATGGCATCTGAGGGTGATCCGAGACTGAGGTAGATGCCACAGGACATCATTATGAGACTCTAGCTATAGATTCATGATTTGAGATTGCAGAGTGCCACTTTTGAGGTGCAGCTGAGAGAGTTTGAGAGACAAAGACTAGAGCAGGAGGCCAATGTGAGGTGATTATAGGCAAAGGTCATTCATTATATTACTCGGGCCTCTTACTATGTTTCTACTTATTTCTCGAGTGTACCTACTGATCAAAGAGTTCCCACATATTTTGAGTACATGCTTGCTTCTGAGGGAGCCAGAGCACCACGGGTCGACCTAGCACTAGATGCACCTACTAGAGGAGTACCAGATGCTGAGGACCAGAAAAATAGTTGATTTGTCATTATGTTCTCATTTTTGTCATTCTTTTGTCTATACATTGATCATATCTGATAGCTCAGTCGAGCTCATTCTTTTGTATATTGTGCTAGTAGTGTACCCCTGACTATTCTAAGTTTTTGATATATATATATATATATATATATATATATATATATATATATATATATATATATATATATATATATATATATATATATATATATATATATATATATATATATATATATATATATATATATATATATATATATATATGAGATCGATTTTGGTTGTGACTTCATATGCACTTGTCATTTTGTTTATGATGATTATATCATGTGATGAAAATGTTTTAAATGCTTTGATTAGTGTAGAATGGATGGAATATGCAATGCAATGATTTTTTTCAAATGTATGGATTATGCAATGCAATGATTGATGATAGATAGATAAATGCCAATGTATGTTTATGGATGCACATGTATGTATGCAAATGGATTCATGAAATGTTCATGATATGCAATGTAAATGCAGCGATACACATGATATATTTTGTAGGTATTGATGAAGACAAGTGCTCAGTCTTTTGTCAAAATGGATGTGTAACCCAGGATGGCAACTACTTGCTAGTTCAGTTTTAGGGGACCTTCGTACAAAGCTCAACCCTTGTTTCATGTTTAGCGTAGTTTTGGAGAATCGTTTAAGTGTTTAAGTTGATTTGTGAAATCGTGAGATAAATGCAATTATGCAAAGTGCAAAATGAAATGCAGACCTAGGACCTAGGACTTAGTCACTGATCATGTGTCGGTCATTTTCATCACTAAATATTTTTTTCGTTCTTTTCTCTTTTAGGTAACACCGGATAAATCAATACAATGCCCAATAGCTAGACAACCATAGACATATGAATATTGATTGTTTGTTTTATTATGTCAGATTTAGATATAAGTGCCAAGGCACAAAAGCCAGGATGACCTGAATATGATGTCCATTTTGATATAGCAATTTGTATAAGCATCAAAACATAAACATTGTGATGACCTGAATACGCCTTGCAGACAAACATGCCAAACAAAGGAGAGATCATTCTCATTCTTATGTGAATTTACCCACAGTGACCCTTTATCATTCACATCCTTGGATAATTTTGTGTTTCACAATAGAGAAGGAGAAATCACTCAAAAAGATAAAGTTAGATCAAACTTCCTTGAATTTTTTGGGTATCAATGGTCGAGGTACACATAGCCATCCAATACATGATGGAGGCACTTATAGTGGACACCAATTCAATCCAGATTTTTCAAAGTCATTAGATTTTCACTCTAAGCAGAAAATAAAGAAAAGATTATGCCCCCAGTCATCACTCTCTAAATCCCAAGATGGACATCATCGAAGAGCTCGAGAGAACAAAATATGCAAAAATCTCAATGTGAATCAATAAGCATACACAGAAATAAAAGCATTTCACAACAATTGTTTTCAGTTTGTTGTTGGTGTTTGTTGTTGCAAAATCCTTTTCTAGTGAGGAGACCAATTGATTGACTCAGACATAACTTTGGAAGGACCTTGACTGGATATGACTCATCTAAAGATACTGAGGACTTTAGGATATGATGCTGATTGCCCCCAAGATTGGAACTTTGATAGGATAGAAACACTGTTGTTGATTGGTGTACAGACTGACTTTATTGAAAACAAGATGCAAAAATAAACCAGGAGATATGTACGAACTAAAGCAAGACTGAAAGCTAGGAAATACCAAGATTGCACTAATAGATGGAGCATTTTTTAACAAGTGGCACCCATTTGTCAAGTTTTCACCATCTTGGTAGAGATTCTATTTTTGCTACCAAGGCGCTTGTTTCCAGGTTTTCACCAAGGCACTTTTTCTTTTTCTTCATTTTTTGTATTTTTCATCTTTTCAATTTTTTTGTACTTTTTTCATTTTTTCAATTTTTTTGTGATACATCAAGGTGCCTATTGCTAGGTTTTCACCAGGATGTTCATTTTTTCAGGATGTTTTCTAATTTTTATGATTTTTTTCATGACATTTTTGAAAACTAAATGCCTTAGGCATAGAATTTCTTCAGATGGAGAACATTGATTGGTTCTCAGAGTTGTTCTCCTTTAGTCATTGAGAGCTGATAGGCTCAAGAGCCAAAAAGTAGCAGTGATAACAAAGGGACCCAACCAGTTGGGTTCAAACTTCCCCTTGCGTTCTCTATGTGATTGATTTTTAGGATTTTCCCTCAAGACTAGATTGCCAACTTGAAATTCTCTGTGTCTGACCTTTTTGTTATAGCCTCTAGACATTCATTTCTGATATACTCTAAGATGATCATATGCAACTTGTCTGTGCTCATCTAGTAATTCAAGTTCTTGCAACCTAGACACTCTGTAATCATCATCAGTTACTAGACCATGCATTATGATTCTTAGTGATGGAATTTTAACCTCAATAGGTAGTACCACTTCAGACCCATAAAATAAAGCGAATGGTGTAGCCCCAGTTGGCATTCTAATACTTTTTCTATAGGCCCAAAGAGATGGATTGATCATGAGATGCCAGTCTCTTCCTATTTTATTAACTATGTGATGAAAGATCTTCAACAGATTCTTGTTTGATGCTTTTGCTTGTCCATCTCCTTGAGGATAATAGATGGATGACCAATGTTGAGTGATCTTGAATGTAGAGCATAAGGAGTCTAGGTCCTTTTTTTTGAATTGACCACCATTGTGTGTGACTATTGAATGTGGAATTCCATACCGACAAATGATGTAGTTCAGAATGAACATTAAAATTTGTTTGCCAGTTGCTTGAGCCAGAGGGACTGCTTCTACCCATTTTGTAAAATAGTCTATAGCTGTAATAATATGAGTATGTCCATTGGAAGAATGTGGATATATGGCCCCTATAAGATCAAACACCCATTGCTGAAAAGGCCATTATGTAGTAAAGGGAATATGATCTCTCTGAGGTGCATGAATTAAGTTACCATGTACTTGGCACTTTTGACAGTTCTTAGCATATTTGATAGCCTCTTTTTCCATTTCAGGCCAATAATACCTAGCTCTAATAAGTTTTCAAGCTAGTGTTAAACCATTGGAATGTGATCCACATATATTGTCCTAGACTTCCTCTAATGTGTGTTGAGACTCCTCACATTCTAAACACCTAAGAAGTGTACCATCTAGACTCTGTTTGTATAGATCATTATGTATGATGACATACAGTGATGCATTTCGAATAAGGTATCATTTCTCATGGTGGTTGAAGGTATCAGGAATGATTTGGTCTTGAAGGTAGGAGAAAAGGTGTTTGTATCTGGAAGAATGATGATCAACAACAATGCAGATCATGTGGATTTCAAGGGAATCATATGCATGGAATGACATTTCTTCCACCAGGAACTCGTAATGTAGCTCATGTTCAGGCTATTGTAGTAGAGATGATAGTGTTTCCATAGCATCAACATCCTTGTTCTCTATTCTAGGAATCTACTCAAACGTGATAGATATGAAATATTTCTTCAAGTCATCTACCATGTGTTTGTATAGAACAAGCTTCTCATCTTTTGTTTGGTACACATCATTGACTTGGTGTATGACTAGTTTGGAGTCTCCATGAATGTGCAACTCTGTTACTCGCCACTATATTTCTATCTTCATACCATTAAGTAGAGATTCATATTCAGCAATATTGTTTGTGCAAGGAAATTTTATTCTGAATGCTTTAGGTATTGAGTAACCTTGTGGTGTTATCAACAATATGCTTGCTCTAGATCTGTTCTATGTGTAAGATCCATCAAAGAAAAGAGGCCAAGTCCTAGAAGATATGTGCATGATGGATGAATCAAGAAATTTCATCTGTAATTGTGTATCATTGAACATTGGTGCTTCAGCTAACTGATCTGCAATGACTTTTCCTTTGATATATTTTCTTTCAAAATATTCTATATCAAATTCGCTTAATAGCATCACCCATTTAGCTAGTCTACCTGTGAGGGCAGCTTTGCTCAATAGGTATTTCAATAGATCCATCTTAGCTATCAATTGTGTAGTATGAGCTAACATGTAATGTCTTAGCTTCTTTGATGAAAAGATTATAGCTAGACAAGCTTTCTCAATCATTGAATAATTCTTCTCATATGCTACCAATATTTTTTTGATATAGTAGATAGCTCTTTCCTTTTTGTTTTCATTATGTTGTGCTAGTAATACCCCTAGTGATGTATCTATGGTAGAGACATATAGAACCAATGGATTCCCTTGAATAGGAGGCATCAAAATAGGAGGATTAAAAAAGTATTGCTTGATGTGGTTGAATTTCTTTTCACATTCCTCATTCCATGAGAAGGTCACACCTTTATGTAATGTCTTTGTGAAAGCTTGTGATATATATCTGCTAGCTGAGATATGAAACATCTGATTTATTGCACCCTTCCTTGTAAGGTTCTCATTTGACTGATATTTTTAGGAGGTTGCATCTCTATGATAGCTTTGACCTTAGCAGGATCTACTTCAATGCCTTTCTTTGAAACAATGTAGCCCAGGAGCTTTCCAGAAGTGACACCAAAAGCACACTTTTTAGGTTTCAGTTTGAGACTAAACTTCTCCATTCTATCCAGTATTTTTCTCAAGTCATTCAAATATTATGATCTTATCATAGATTTAGCTAAGGTGTCATCAACGTAGTCTTCCATGGTTCATTGCATCATATCATGAAAGATAGAAGTCATAGCTCATTGATAAGTAGCTCTGACATTCTTTAGACCAAATTGCATGACATTCCAACATAAGGTACCCCATGCACATGTGAAAGTTGTTTTCTCTTGATCCTCTGGAGAAATATTGATTTGGTTGTATCCAAAGAAACCATCCATTAAAGAGTACATTTCAAAGCCCGCAGTCATGTCTACTATCATATCAATGTTTGATAGTGGAAAATCATTCTTAGGGCATGCTTTGTTTACATCTCTAAAGCCTGTGCATACTCTTATAGATTTGTCTAGTTTTGATGCTGGAACAATGTTGGAGATCCACTCTGCATAATCTATGACTCAGATAAATCCGACTTTTAGTAACTTTTCTAGCTCAAATTTGACTAGGAGTGCAACATGTGGATGCATCTTTCACAATTTCTGTTTAACAGGTTTGACTCTTGGAGATATAGAAAGATGATGCATTATCAAATTTGGATCTAACCTTGGCATATCTGAATACTTCCATGTGAAGTTGATCTTCTTTTCTGTCAGGAAAGTAGTGAATGCTTGTTTCTCTTCCTTTGATAGGGATTGTGCTACATCAATCAGTTGTGGTTCCTCTGGTGTACCCAAATTAATAGACTGAGTTAGTTCTATCAGTACTGGAGATATGTCCTATAAATGACTTGGAAGGACATTAAATATCTCATCCTTAGGTGCCTTAGAGATTTTTTCACCTTCAGATATGTCTTTTGTTTTTACTATTTTAGGTTCTGAGACTACCACATAGTGGTTTTCACCCTCAAAACTCTTTTTCTTTTTGCTTTTGTTTTTTTGACTAATATATTTGATATCCAACTCTAGCATGCTAATGCTAGGTTCACCAATGGAAGTTTTCATAGGTTCCACTGCATTGAGGTAGCAGGCAAGAGTTTAGTCAGTCTAAAAGGTGTGGATATCTTGGTTTGGATCGGTAGTTGTTTGGTCAATAAGCTCTGGATGTTTGATAGTCAATGTAGGGGAGGATTGGGAAATAGTGTTCATTCATATGGTGTTGTCATCATTGGTCCTAACTTGACTCTCAAATTCAAAGGTGATATTACTACTCAGAATATTCAGTTCACAAATCATCTCAATGTCATTATTGGATTCCACTTCCACTGTAGGTGGATCAGACTCATTAAGTTTTTCATTTCGCTCTAGACTCACATCAGATTTAGGTGAATATTAGTGAATGACATCAATGTGTTTCTCAGTGATAAGACCATCTTCTTCTAGAATAACTCCCCATTCATAGTCATTTGATTCTTCATCTAGGGCTTTGGGAAAATCAAGAACATGTGTAAAATCAGGATGGATTGCCCAAGAAATATTTCCTTCTGATCTGAATGGAATTCATATTCATGGGAGTCTGTCTCAGAATCACTAGTGTATCCCAAATGTTCAGCTATTGTGATAGGTTTACCTTCTTCTTGTTTAGTAGTAGGTTCTTGTGTATCTACTACATTGATATTCTCCTTAGGTTTCTCTTCATCCTTAAGAAGATCTAGTATTTCTTTAGGTAAATGTTCATAAGGAACAAGATCAGTGGTGTCTGAATCATCACTGTCTGATTGTGGTGTTTCTTCCTTTTGTTGAGTTTCCATTGTTGGATTGATCTGTTCTAGAACATGTGGAGAGTTTTTGCTGTGATGAAAAGGTTTCTTCTGATATCCCAAGCCTGTAGTATCTTTGGTCATCCTCCCACAATGTTTAACTAGTTTTATAATGCCTTTACCTCTTGTTTCTAGAGGTCCTTTTCCAGTATATCCCATTTTAGACATGAGTTTGTGACTTGGTCCATAAGATTTGACAGGGATCTTAGGTGTTTTAGAGTCACATTTCTGAACTATCTGGGATTAAGACTCATCTTTGTATAACCATGCTAATATAGCTTCCTCTTCATCAGATTCCTATTTTGACACTTTTTCTCTGATAAAAATTCCATTAAATATGACCTGGGATTCTTTAGCTGTAGGTTTCACCTTTTCTGAAGGTTGTCCATAAGATTTTGGGGACAACGGGAGAGATGTGAGATATGATTGGCTCCATTGTATATTCTCCCATGCCCATGTCCTTGATTTTGACCTCTTTGGCAATGTCTTCCATCTTGGATGTTGATGCTATGTCTATGTGCTTGGTGGAAGATTCTCTATTATGTGGAACCAGTTTGTCAACACTTTCTTTTAAGTCATTGCAAGATGTAGATATGTCA
Organism: Chamaecyparis obtusa; assembly: GCA_027943335.1. Taxonomy (NCBI): domain Eukaryota; kingdom Viridiplantae; phylum Streptophyta; class Pinopsida; order Cupressales; family Cupressaceae; genus Chamaecyparis; species Chamaecyparis obtusa. The sequence goes on from BSBK01005228.1 coordinate 310,213, forward strand.
GCAGGAATTGTTACCTCTACTCCATCATAAGGAAATTTTACACATTGATGGTACGTTGATGGAATAGCTTGCATTTCATGTATCCAAGGTCTCCCTAGAAGAATGTTGTAGGCCAATGGAAGATCTAGAACTTGACAAGTGATGTCTCTGATAACTAGTCTTGTTCTGATAGGTAGGACAATTGTTCCTTTGGAAGATCTTTCTTACTCATCATATGATTTATGGTTATCTTCTTTTTAGGATCAATAGCATCTTTTGATAGTCCCATTTGTGTGACTAATTTGTAGGAATGGATGTTTAGACTAGCGCCTCCATCTATCAACACATGTTTGACACAATGGTTTTGGATCAAGACTTCAATGTGCAAGGGTTGGTTATGCGGATGACTCGGTGAATTGTCATCTTCCTCTAAAAAGGATATATACTAGGTTGATGTCAGATGACCAACCGTAGTTTGAAATCTATCTAAATCAAGGTTGTCAGGAACATTGGAACTGAGCAGAGCTTTATCCAAAATAGCCCTATGAGCAGGAGATATCCGAAGCAACTCAAACATGGATATTTTTGCATTGGTATGCTGGAGTTGTTGGACAATATTGTATGATGTTTCCCTAGTCTCTTTAGGATTTGATGATTTTGAGGCAGCCCTCTATTTGGAAGCAAATGAAAGATTGAAAGGCACCTTAGGGGCATTTGATGAACCTAAGTTTTGTCCTTGTAGATGTACATGAGCTTGTGATCAAGTTACTAAATTTTTTGATTGATTATCTCTATCTCTTTTTACAATAGTGATGACATTGCAATGTTCAAATAGGCATGGTTCAACCATGTTGACGATATCATTATTTCCAGAGTAGGCATAATTGACTTTAGCACCCATGTTAGGCTTAGAAGAAGAATCTCCTTGATTATGCTTCGTAAATGGTTCTGTGAATGTTGTGTGATCATTGTTGGTTTTATGGTTGTCAATTACAATTTCTCCTTCATCAATTTTGTCTTGTATGAGATGCTTTAAGTGCATGCAGTTATTGGTTTTATGACCTTTGTTTCGATGGAAGTCACAAAAATCAGTCTCTTTCCACCATTTTGGTTTAACTTCAAGATCATATGGTTTTATCTCAAGCAACATGATGATTTTGTTTGCCAATAGTGTTTTCATGGCAGATTCTAAGGACTTGTCCAAAGGAGTGAACTCATGCTTTGGTTTTGTAACCCATGGTTTATAGTCATTAGAATTTTTGGAAGATTCAGATGCCTTTTGTTTAGAAGCTTTTATGGCTTGAGTGCCCACGGTAAGATTGAATGTGGGTGCCTTTGATGGAGCACTGATGTGATCGACAACACCATTTGTCACAACATTCCTATTCTTGCTCCAGAATTTGACTTTGTCTTTGTTGTTGGAACTAGAACCAGATTCATACTTGCTATATTTGTTAATCGATGTCTCCCTTACGAGAAAGCACATTTTTAATTATTATGGCATTTTCCACCATCTTCTCAAAACAAGTATGATTTTGCATTTGCAAATGATAATTGAGTTTCAGAATCAGATTGTTGATGAATATCTCAAGTTCTTTTGTCTCCGAAATAGATTGAGCATAGAGTGAAAACTTCTTCCTCCATCATTTGAGGAAAGTTAGGAAGGGTTCTCCTGTCTTTTGTTTCAAATTGCAGATATCGATCATAGTGGCTAGATGTTGAATATTGTAGGAGTATTGTTGATAAAATAGTTAGATTAACTCCTCAAAGGTTTTGATAGTTGGAGGTATTTTAGAGAACCAATGAATGGCTGCTCCTCCCAGAGATGGTGGGAAAAGATGCATTAAGTAGGTTGGTTCATGCATAAAATCCATGGATTGAGTACAAAATTCTTTGACATGATCTTGGGGGTCAGATTTTCCATCATACTTGTCATATTTCAGTATCTCCACTCTTTTTGGGAATGGTGGCATGTACAAGTTTTTATCAAATGGGAAGGGGCATAGATCCTCCATCGAAAATTGTTTAGGTTCTTTCTCTTTTTCCATCTTGTTTAGCTTGACTTGCATAGCATGCATCTATTTCATCATGGTTGTGATAGGATTTTCTTCCTCTTGTGTGATGATATTATTGACATTAAAGTCTTGAGGAAGTCTGGCTCCTTGTTGAGCTAATTGTAAGAAATAGGCTTCTTTCTCTTCTTGCAAGAAATGTTTCATCATTTTTTGAAATTCATCATCATTTCTATACTGCTCAATTTCAGATGGTGTTGGTTCGGGATCTCCACCATGATTAGAATGATTTCCTCCTCCTTGAGACATCGTGTTGTTGTGAGGACTACCAGGGATTGTTTGATGTGAAGTCAATTGGTTAACTGTATGGGTTGATTGAGGAGGATAAGAATAGCCTTTCTTTAGATGTAGATTACCTAGAGTGTCTTCTTCATAACAAGTTGTATTGTAAGGTTAATTAATGGATTGAACAACGTAAGAAGACAAAGGTGAGAATTTTGGTTCTTCTCCAGGTTTCTTGTGTGAGGAAGCTCTGGTTTCCACCATTAACCTTGAGTGGATCTAAAAGGAAAGATTAAGACCACTGATGAATGATCTAATTCAGGAAAATTGAATGACACAACCTTGTCAAGATTGGATTGGATTTGATAAAGGATTGATTGGACGTAAATGTAGGATACTATGCCCTAGATGTATGGGCAGATGCCCAAAAGATAACGAACATGAGCTCACAACACTTAGCCATTTTGAGGATTGATTCTAAAGATGATTTCGACAAGGTTTTAAAACAAGATAAATGGGATTCAAATCAATAAATCAAAAGGTTGGATTGAACTCAAGAGACCACTTTTGGAAAATGTATTGGATTTTCTAGTTTTTCTGCTCTGTTCCTGACACAGTGAATATTTTGACATAATCTAATGGTTGACTGCAATGATTGAATTTCTGACAAATTTGAGGGCTTTCTGACAAGTTTGACTCAACTCTTGTATGACTATCTCCAAGCTCATACGAGTCAGGATAAGGTCTCATACGACAATTGACAAAACTTGTACGATAATTGCTACCAGTATTGAAATTTTCTTAGATTTTTTACAACAGTCGTATGATAATATATAGGCTATCGTATGAGTTTTTGGGGGTTCTGATATGACAGTTTAAAAACTCATATGAGTTTTGAATTTCCAGGATGACAACTGACACCAGAAAAGGATTTTTGTTCAAATTTTGCAAGTTTTTTAGATTTGTTGGTTGATTTCGATGGCTAGGTTTGTTCATTTTTAAATGACCATTTGTTCATTTTTAAATGACCGTTTAGCTATCAGACATGCAAGACAACAATCAAGGGAGCAAGCAATCATCTTCAAACAATGAGAAAGAGACAAAGCAACCTTGCACATGAACAAGAATAGTGACTTAATGATTCTACTCCCTAAGATTTCTACTTGTGTATGTTCTCAAATGTTTTGCAATCACACACATAGTCCTAGAAAATAAAAATTTGGTTGCACTAGGGTTCATAGTAATGGTCAACTCTGTAGCTTTTGCAATCTTAAGAGGGCGAACTCAAATCCAAGTGCACCGGGGTTTTGACACATTCCAATAATTTAATCAATTAGAGATGCTGAGGAGATCTGAAAACCCAACAAGAAACTACACCCATGGAGATTTCTTCCACAAGGACATTTATATAGCGGTTGTTCATACCATGGACAAAATGGCTATTACCGTTTGAGGTTCCGTCCACGTGGTTGGCCCAATAAAGGGAATGTTCACTACAGTTAACCCTCTCTAATAAGGAGACTCACAAAACAGACCACATGGGGACTTAGTTCAGATTCAAGGATCTGAGTTTTTGATGCTACCCAAAAAGGGAATGAAGCATAATCCTCTAGCCTCTTCACTTCACCCAAACACAATAAGTAGATTAATTGACATGCTAAATTTAAATCACCTCACCAAGGTTCGTATGTCAACAACAATGACTACCGATCTCTCTAAGTGGGACCAAGAGAGAACGTACCACCAAAGATTGAAGAGTAAACCAAGTAAGACCATGAGATGACAACAAATCCTCCCTACCTACAAGGGGATCTATCGAAACCACAGATCCCACGCATTGCGCTTACTAGATTTTACCTTTTTTTTTTTTGCTTTTGTTGAGCTTTCCCACAAGCAAAGTGATCAGAAACAAGTATCAATTGTTAGGGTTAACTGTCAGCCAAAATCTAAAATCAAAATCTTCAAAAACTAATGAAAAATTTGATACGACTATGCAAAATTGGCATAAAAACTCATATGAGTTTCTACCCTTTCCCGTACAACAATTTAGAAATGATACGACAATGGGTTATAACACACACGACAATTTAGCTCTCGTACGACAAGTCACATAGAGTCAGCACGACACTTCATATTGTCATTTATCGTACGATAGACAGGGGGTCCTGATATGACAATCTGCAAAATGTCGTACGAAATTGTATGGACATAAAATAAAAAATCAAAGCTTTAAGAGAAATTGTCAGAAAAATGAAAAACTAAGAATGGAAACCCATTGTAGGGCCCCACAGTGGGTGCTAGAAATGTGCATGTGAATTTTGTACCTAGATTCAAACACAACACTTCAGTAAAACATTAGAGGTTAGCAAATCAAGAAATCTGCAAATAAGACAATATAGCTAACCAGGTGATTTACTGCCTTCTAGTAGGTATGAGTTTTATATTCTCAGATTAAGACCGAGACCAGTGACAATGCAATACCTAAACGAAAGATTTAAAATGATGAAATATGGATGCAGATTAATCTATCTTTTTGGATTTTCTATGCAATGTGATGAAAAACTGATATGAAATTGATCTAAAGTGGGTTGAAAGTGAATTGACAATGCAAATCTAACAATACTATAAAAATGAATGGATTGAAAATAATGAACTGAAAACTATGAATTGCAAAAATTCTCACAAATTGCCTATTCGCAAGAGCTTGATTCTCCAAGTTCGCAAGTATGTAATAGTTTGTGGGGTGAAAGACCTTTTGTGAAGGGTTGAGCCTTGATTATATAGAAATCCAGGGCTTGAGGATGCATTGAGAGAGCCATAAATCACTTCTTGATAAACTCAATTTGATTTTTGAGTTATCAAGAAATTAGAAATAGTTAACTCACAAAATCATGCAAAATCAGCTTTTTGACTCCAAATAGAGTTCATATCACTTTTTCAATTCACAATCACATGTTGAGTTTAGAAAGTTAACAAATTGAAATTGATAATTGATTTAAAGTTGATTGCTTTTCTGATTGTGCATGATTTAATATGAATTAATTTAATAATTAAAGTGATTTATTCTCAACTTAACTAATTTTTGAATTAAAATAATTGATTTATGGGTTAGTCAATTATTTAATCAAACTTTATTCCAAAACTATATCATTAAATATTGACAATTGGATTTAATTAATTAAATAAGAATTTAATCAATTATTTGTAGGATTTTTTATTTATTGTCAAAATTAAATAATATTAATTAGGAATAAATAGAATTAAATCTAATTAAATAATTAAGTGGAAAAATTAAATCTAATTAATTAAATATTTAAAATATTCAATTAATTAACTTTTAGGATAAATATGATTTATCACCAAATAATATTTAACCAGGATAATTAGATAAATTAGGAATATTTAAGAAATATTCCCCAATGCAGAATTAGGATAAAATCAATTAGGGTTTTGATAAATTGATGTGCAGATGTGCCTTAGGTTAGGACTTTTATGTCGATTTCAATCGATTTGTCGATGTAGAAGGTCAATGGTCCTATAGCCCATTTTTGGGGTATTACAAATACATGACATGCAAGCAGTGTCATCTACATATCACCAATGTATCAAGTTTCCTTATAATGGCACCGAGGTTTCTATTCCAGGGGATAACACTATGTCAGTTAATTCTCTCACTGCTAAAACTTTTGTACCACATAATAGAGTAGCTGAAGAAACTAAAAGCACACTAGTTGAATGTGAAAGGAAAATGAAACTACATCACTTCCCATTTCTCCTTGGTCTTATGGTAAACCTTCTGAGGATATGAAACTATCTTCCTCCGTTATGACTATCTATGGCACTTTTGTTCAATCCTCAGTTCCTATGGAAGATGAAAATGAAGAAAGAGTTGTTAGGGAATGGATATACCATGGAGAAGATACTAAGAGTTCTACATCTACTACTGAAATTATCCCCAAAAATATGGTAAGGGATATGAGTTTCTAACTAAAATGGGATATTTAGGTCATGGTCCTTTGAATTATCAGAAACATGCTCTTGCTAAACCACTAAGTACTAATGAGGGATGTAAGTCTAAAGACAAAAGTGGTTTGATATTTTCTACTGCTGATAATGGACCCTCTTTGGATGAAGAATCAAATGACACAGAAGAGTCTGAGAAGGAAACTGAATCTGTTAACACTATTTGTCAATAGAGAGAAGATTTTGTCCCCTCCACTTCTCTGCTTTGGGGATAAGTTCAACAACATATTGATCACACCTTTGAAGCTTTTAATTCTCACCAGAACTTTGCTTCAGATATTAAAGATCCTAAGGAAGAACACATACATGTAACTATTGCTAGATTGGTACATAGAACTGAAAGAAGTGACTCTAGGGAATATGAGTGGGATTCTTTCTCGGTTGTGTCCATAGAGGTAGGATTTGATGTCATTCACTACTATTCTAATCAACCTAAGGTAGAAGATGATTCACCCATAGGGTTTGATGAGTCAAATCCGCATATCATCCTTGTTGACCAAGTTGACAATGCTAGAAGTCTTATCTATTTAGATATTTTTGAAGGGGACCTTATAGATCCTGAATTACTTGTCATTGGAAATAATTCTCAACCTTTCAAAATGACTATGAGATTGCCTACTACTTAAACACTCTTGAGCCTGTAGTCTCTTCCACCAACAAACCAGTAACAAGTATGACTGAGTCAAACATCAAGTATCTTAGTCACAAAATAAAAATAAATTAAAAAAATAATAGGTGCTCTGATGGCGAAAACCACTTTGTGGCAGTGTCAGAGCCAAAAATAGTAAAAAGAAAAGACCTATCTAAGGGTGAAAACCTCTCTGAGGTACCTAGATATGAGACACTTGGTAATCTACCTAGCTACTTTCAATAAATATCATCAATTTTGATAGAACTTACTCAACCAATCAACATTGGGATAGATGAAGTACCTCACGTCATACACGTAGCTTAGTCTTTGTTAGAGGAAGAGTAGAGACAATTCACAGTTTTCTTCTTGGAAAAAAAAGATAATTGTTTCTTGGACTTATTCAGGCATGCTAGGGATTGACACTAATCTTATCATGCATCACTTATCTATAGATCCTGTTGTTAAACCTATGAAACAAAAGCTATGAAAAATGCATCCACATGTATCTCTCGTTGTCAAAGTTGAACTAGAAAAGCTCCTTCAAGCTAGATTCATAAGGGCTATTGATTATGTTGAATGGATATCCAACATTATACCTATGTCTAAACCAAATAAATCCATATGAGTATGCACTAATTTCTAAGATCTAAACAAAGCATTCCCTAAGGACGATTTTCCACTCCATAATATTGACATGATAGTGGACATGATGACAAACTATGAGATTTAATGGATGGATTCTTGAGATATAACTAGATCAAAATTGTTCCTAAAGATCAAAAGAAAATAGCTTTCACTTGTACATGGGAAACTTTCTATTGGAATGTTATGCCATTTGGACTTCAAAATGCTAGAGCTACATATCAATGAGCTATGATCACAATATTTCATGACATGATGCATAAAACTATGGAAGATTATGTGGATGACACTCTGGCTAAGTCTCATAAGAGAAAAACACATCTTAGAGATTTGGGATTAATCCTAGATCGTATGGAACAATTTAAGCTAAGACTAAATCCTAAAAAGTGTGCATTTGGGGTTACCTTTGGAAAACTACTTGGTTATTGTTAGTGTAGGTTTTTATTTCCTAGTGGGTTATTTATTTTTCCCTATATTATTAGTTTTTTCCTACACTTTTATTAATCTCACTTAGGTTAATAAAGCATGTCTTATTAGGTGAGTGGTTGCAAGGTGTCACCTTCCTATCTAGGTGATTGCAGCATTTATGGTTATACTTGCAGCATTTGTAGTTGTTCCAACATGTCCAGGAGGCTTGAGAAAGTCAGATTTGGCTTTCGTTTCACCAAAATTAGAGATTATCATACACAACCATGAAACCAGGGTTTAAAGCTCAAATCTGACAACCATCTTGCATATTTAGTGTTTTCAATCAATATTGCAGGTTCTAGCAATCCATAGCTTGTCTTAGGTAACAGATTTATCCTTTGCATGTCATTTTTTAGTTGTTGGGGTAATTTTTTATACCTAAAGGCATCTTGTTTACACTAGATCAACATCTTTTGTACATTATCAAGAAAAATGCCTTTTGGGTTTTGTTTGCAACAAAGAAAAACCATTTGGATATCTTTTTGATCTTGCATGAAATTTGTATATTTTGCAGAATCAAACTCAGAAAGATACAACAGTACCCCTCTCTGTTGGCAGCTACAGATTTAAGACAGTTTTCAAATGCTTCGTTCTTTCTCATACGAACTCCATTTATCATGACTTCTTCTTTTTTTTGGCTATTTTTTCATGCTATATGCAGTAGTGAAGACATTTTTTTATTTTGATGCAGATATTTTTAGAAATTGCAGATTCTCAGTTGTGACATTGCATAGTTCTTGTTTTGGGAACTTCATAGGATCATAACTTTCTCATATGACCTCGTAGCGAGGCGATTCTTTTTTTGAAAGTGGATGATTTTTTGAGTAGATCACAGTTGTACTATTTACTTCTCTGATTATTGTGCCAAAATTTTATTTTCAGCATATGCTCTTCATGAGGGTTTTGTAATGCATTGAAATCAAGACCACTTAGTATTTATTGCTAGTGGTAGTTGTAAATGCACTAATATAAAGTGCCAAATCATATTTTCTTAGGGGGTTTTTTACATTGAGTGAAAAGAGGGGGATTGTCTTGGTTGGGTTCTCTTCTCTTTGACATTTATTCTCTGCATTTATTCATCATGGATCAAACAAATGTGCCCATCCTAACTCCATACAATTACTTTGAGTGGAAATTATGCATGACAATTTACTTAAGGAAAGATGAATTAAATAGGATAACTATGGGACTTGAAATTGAACCTGCTAAAGATGAAGATAACCCTAAGTGGTTTAACAAATGTGATGAGGCATATGGAAAATTATGTTTGTCTATTTCTCTTGATTTTCTCTTTCACATTGAGTCTTTGAATACACCAAATGAAATCTGGACAAAGCTAGAAACACTATTTGGCACACAAGATTCAATGAGGGGTCATATGTTGTAGAATGAACTAATTAGTTTAAGTCTGGGAAATTTCAACACAATCCAAGATTTATTCACTAAATTCAAATCACTAAGGCTGTAGTTAAAATAATGTGGAATTGAAAAGAAAGATGAACAACTGATTCTTAGTATTCTCTCTAAACTAAGTTCAGAATATTTTGTGTTTGTTTATGCTACTAAGGGTGCACTTGGTACTCAATTCACCATGCCATCTTTAGATGATTTTTCTATCAATCTCACTCGGAAACAAGACAAGCTAATCCAGATGGGCACTCTTAAGTCCTCTAAGTCACATGCTTTGGCTTCCAACCAAGGCACAAAAGAACAAAAAGGACAAAGTAGTAACAACAATAGTAAGGATAAGAAATAAAAGAATAGAAAGGAGAAGAAGGATCAGATACCGGTTGCTTCAAAAGAAACTAATGAGACCCAATCTTCAAAGGGAGAGAAGCCTAAGAAAGAGAAGGTTCAATGTGCCTATTGTAAAAGACCCGGTCATGATGAACATAAATTTCTAAAGAAACAAATTGATCACTTGACATACAATCTTGAGAAGAATAATATCAGTGTTCCTGAGTCTATCAAACAGAGTTCTAATGAGGGGTCTAAAAAGGCAAAATAAAATAGAAAGGGGAAAGGAAAGGGCAAGGCCCTTGTTGCAGTTTCTTCTTCACCATCTACTTGGGTTCTTGATTCGAGTGCTTCGCACCACATGGCTTCATCTAAGGAATAAATTGCATCTTTGGAGCCATGCTCTATGCCTTCTATTTTTATGGGTGATGACACTCCTATTGAGGTGTGTTGGAGAGGGTCTGTTTATGTTGGGGATGGAACATTCCATGATATTCTTTGTGTGCCCTCATTATCAACTAATCTCCTATCGGTATATCAGATCACTCACATAGGTTCAGGAAAGCGGCTTGAGTTCACTCCTGATTCTATGGAAATTTGTGGGTTACATAGTGGTTCTACAGTTGCAGTTGAGAGAGTAGATCATCAGTCATGACTCTATCTATTTTCTCATTTTGTTCTTGATCCTCCTTTAACTCTTTTTATCACTCATTCTAATGATGTGAGCAGATTATGGCATGAGCGGTTTGACCATCTCAACTTCCACTACTTGCAAAAGCTCAACTAGTAGATCATGGTCATAGGGTTGCCTTTAGTTCAGTTTTCAAATAGTGTTTTCCAAGGTTGCATTCTTAATAAGCATCCTAAGGAAAAGTTTGACAAAGGTAAGGCATGGAGAGCTTCACAGATACTGGATTTAGTTTATAGTGATTTGGTTGTTCTATTTTAGCATCCTTCTTTCAGTAGGACCTGATATGTCTTGACATTCATTGATGACTTTTCTCAATATACTTGGGTGTATTTTCTCAAACAAAAGTCAGAGGTATTTGATCATTTTCAGGACTACAAAACTTTTATAGAGAAGTAATCTGGGAAAGCCATCAAATTTTTGTGCACTGACAATGGTGGTATGTCAACCATCAGCTTGAGAGGTATTGCACTTCAAAGGGGATTGATTTGCAGCATTCAATTCCACACAATCCTTAGCATAACAATGTTGCAGAATGGAATAATAGGTCCTTGAAGGAAATGTGGAACTACATGATTCACTCCAGATTTCTTGCACCATAGTATTGGATAGAGGCCATTAAATATTCTTTTTATATCAAGAACCATGTTCCTCATGAGCCTTGAAGGGAGTCACTCCTTTTGAAGCTTGGAGTGGTCAGAAACCATTAGTTAAGAACTTTTGAGTTTTTGGTTCTCCTACATGGTCCCACATTCATGCAAAGAAATACAAGGCCTTGGATCTGCAAAGCAAACATTGCATATTTGTAGGTTATCCTGATGGTGTGAAGGGTTATCAGTTGCTCCACCCTACTACACATGATTTTTTCATTGAGAGGAGTGTTTAGTTTGAGGAGGGCTCCTTGAACTCACTTTATATCACTTCTCCAACTCCTTCTACTTTGACATTAGAGTTACTTGGGATACATCAAAATTTTTGTAATGAGTCAAATTCACCTAAGCAGTCTTCTACCTCCACTTCTGATGTAGAGATTGATTCAGAGGACTCGCCTCCTCCCTCTCCTAGTCATCATTCAGAGGTTGATGATTCTCCTATAGTTCTCCATCTTCTGGTCCACTTTTGGCTAGATAGACCTTATAGTCTACAAGTGATTGGGTTGGGGATCCATCTGACACCAGGAAGACTCAATCATAGTTCTAGGATGCTCCACATGTCTTCATTACTACTGCCTTAGATCCATAATCTTTTCATGAGGCTTGTGGTATTCCTGAGTGGGATATAACTATGCAGGAGGAGTATAGTTCCTTGATGAGGAACCACACTTAGGATCATGTCCCTCTTCCTGAGGGGAGAAAACTTGTTCAATTTAAGTGGATATATCAGAAAAAAAATTTGTAGATGGGTCGGTTGACAAGCATAAGGCTCATTTGTTCGCCAAAGGATTCTCCCAAGTTCCTAGGATTGATTACTCTAAGAATTTTGTGCCAGTTTCCTGAATGAATTCCATCTAACTTGTTCTTGCCATTTCTGTAGGTAATTGTTGGGAAGTACATTAGATGGATGTGAAGAGTGTTTTTCTTCATGGTGAACTTTAGGAGGAGATCTACATGGAGCATCTATAGGAGTTCCTTTAGGATTCTTTACTTGTGTGTCATCTTTGGAAGTCTTTCTATGGCCTCAAATAGGCTCCTCAGGTATGGTATGCCAAGATGGACTCCTTCCTTCTATTAGTTGGGTTCAATCGGTGTCACTCTGATCCCAATGTCTACATTCTATAACTGGATGATTCTTTCCTATTTTTGATCTTGTATGTTGATGAATTTTTTATCATAGGGAGTTCTTCATCCACCATTGGGGATATCAAACTGTCCTTCATGATAGATACTTGATGACTAACTTGGGCTTGTTGCACTACTTTCTTAGGATTGAGATATTTCAGTCTTCTTCTGGGATCACTATCACACAGTCCAAGTATGCTCTAGAGTTTCTCTCAAGGTTTCATATGGCTGACAGTAAGCCTTCTCCAACTCCCTTTATTTCTAGAGTAAAAATTAAGGCTCATTTCTCTTCTCCACTTGCTGTTGGTACTTTGTATTGAAAACTTATTGGGACTCTCATTTATCCAAGCCATACGATACCTGACATTTTATATGTTGTAGGCATGGTCTCTCAATTCATGCAGGAGCCTCACGAGCTACACTAGAAAGCAACGAAGTGAATCCTTCACTACATTGAGGGTTCTCATAGTTTTGGGATTCACTATGTAGCAGGGATATTGTAGAGCTTGACTTGGTGGGCTACAAAGATTCAAATCAAATGGGTGACTCTCAAGATTGCAAGTCTACTTTAGGTTATAGCTTCTTGCTTGGTTCGGGTCATGTTTGTTGGTCGAGCAAGAAGTAGTCTATTATTTCTCTATCTTCTACTGAGGCTGAGTATTGTGGGGCTGTGAATGCTGCCATTGAGGCTATTTGGCTTCAAAATATTCTCACTAAGTTTGGTATCCAAATTAGATGGCCACCAGTCATATTTTGTGACAACTAGAGTGCCATTCAGATCTCACAGAATCTAGTCCATCATCAGCGGACCAAACACATAGAGGTCCACATGTACTAGATCTAGGAGCTCATCCATGGCCACATCATTGACCTTCCCTATTGTCCAAATTCTGAGAAGGTTGCTAATATCTTCACCAAACCCTTCATTGAGAGAAAGTTCCTTCATTTGTGAGCTTTTATGGGGGTGCGAGATGCTTCATCTTCTGGGGGCACTTCTTCCTCTCACTCGGAGTCCTAACTCTATCTACTTTTGGAGGGGTCTCTTCTCTCTCTATTTTGGGGGGGGATTTTATCTCTTTGGGAGGGGGGGGGGGAAGTTTTATGTACATGGGTACCTCATTAGACTTAATTTTTTGAGACCCATTTCTACATCCACATAAGCTTCACTTATGAGGGGTGTTAGTGTAAGTTTTTATTTCCTAGCGGGTTATTTATTTTTCCCTATATTATTAGGTTTTTCCTACACTTTTATTAATTTCACTTAGGTTAATAAAGAATGTAGTATTAGGTGAGTGATTTTGAGGTTTCACCTTCCTACATGTGAGCATTCATTAGCTATCTTGGGAAAATACTTTGTTATCTTTAGTCTGATAGATGGTTTCTCCTCATTGGTCGGTGTTGCCACCTCCTCCCTCTTCCTAGTCTATATAAGCATGCTACTTGGCTTGTATTTTATATCACTTTCTTTTGCATCCTCTTAATGCTATTTTTCTTCTAGAGTTTTCATTACTCTCTTGGAGACTAACTCTGTGTTGCCATTTTGATTTCATATCATTTGCATTCATAGTTTAGATATCTATTCTTTGCACTAGTTTTCTAGGCTAATAATCTTTTCATATTCTAATAGTTATATCATATTAGCTAAACGAATTGAGATTGACCTTGAAAAAGTTCAAGCTATCATGGATATGCCACCGCCAAGAAACATTAGTCAAATGAGAAGTCTACAAGGATGCCTATAGTCTATTAAGAGGTTCATCTCTCAACTTGCTGACAAAGCACAATTATTTAACAAGAACTTTCATAAAGGAGTTAACTTTGTATAGAATGAAGAATGTGAGAAAATATTGAATCAAGTAAAGGAATATTTAGCTAATCCACCTATCTTGACACCTCCTATTCTTGGAAAGCCTATTATTCTATATATTTTGGCTACATACATCCTTAGGAGAATTATTGGCACAACAAGATGAGACAGGAAAAGAAAGTTTGATCTACTATATTAGCAGAAGGTTAGTAGATTATGAGATCAATTACAACAATATTGAACAAGCTTGCCTTGCAGTGGTGTTTGTGTCCCAAAAACTTAGACATTATATGCTGGCACATACTACACATCTTGTAGAAAAAATTGATCCATTGAAATATCTACTAAGTAAAGCCACCCATACTGGTCAACTAGCAAAATGGATGATGATTCTTTTTTAATTTGACATTGAGTACGTTAATCATAAGGCCATAAAAGGACAAGAAATATTTGATCAATTCAAGATAATGCACCTATGCAGATTGATTTTCCGTATTCGTCTATCATGTACGTGACTGAGCACACCTAGAAAATATTCTTTGATAGATCCTACACACAAAATGGTTCAGGTGTTGGAGTTCTCTTTGTCACACCTCAAGGATAAACCATACCTAGAGCATACAAGTTGGTGTTCCCTTGCACAAATCATATTGTTGAATATGAGACTTTAATGAATGGGATCAAATTGGCTATTGAGTGGAGGATCACTAAATTATATATCTTTGGAGATTCTTAGCTCATCATCAATCAAACACATAATGAATATCAAACCAATTATGAGAAGTTGATACCCTATAAGAAAATGGTTGATGATCTTAAGAACTACTTTGTCTTTGTGACCTTCCAATAGATTTCTAGAGCTGAGAACAAATTTTTTGATGCTATGGCTACACTTGCTTCCATTCTACAATGGCAAGAATGTGAATCTTGATATGAATTCTTGGTGGAAGAGCTATGGTTCCCTACATATGACTCTCTTGATAACTGCATCATTTATACCATTGTTGGTTGCAAAGCCTCTCGATATACTAAAATCTATTCTTTCCTACGTGATCAAATTATACCCAATAACCTTGCCCATAATGAAAAATTCCAACTTATTCGTAATGCCTCCCGATATACCATCATTTCTGGTGACTTATTTAGGAGGGGTCTACACAGAACACTTCTTAGATGTCTAGAGAGAGATGAATCTGAATGTGTGTTAGCTGAAGTCCATGAGGGCATATGTGGGTCTCACTCTAATGGCCTTGTGCTAGCTCAAAAACTACTTAGGGTTGGTTACTACTAGCCTACTATGCAAACTGATATTGTCAGATATGCTAAATCTTGTAAGAAGTGTCAAATGCATGGCAATCTGATATATGCTCCAAGCAGGGAGCTTATTCCATCTATCACACATTGGCCTTTTCAACAATGGGCCTTTGACTTAGTATGTCATATATATCTGAACTCATCAGGAGGACACAAATTCATCATCATTGTTACTGCGTATTTCACTAAGTGGGTTGAAGCTCGACCACTTTCTGCTGCTATAGGAAAACAAGTGTCCATGTTTATCCTTAACTACATAATTTGTCGTTATGGCCAACCATTGTCTATAGTTACTCATAATGGAGGAAAATTCAAGGACAAAGACTTGAAATAATTGTGTAAGATATTTAAGATCAAACACCATTGGTCATCCGTCTATTATCCTCAAGGAAATGGACAAGATGAAGAATCAAATAAGACTATGCTAAAAATCTTGCACATGATTGTTAGTAAGTTTGGAAGGGATTGGTATCTTCAAATCAATCTTTATTTATGGTCTTATAGAACAAGCATAAGCACACCAACAGGAGCTACACAGTTTTCCCTCATCTATGGGGCTGAAGTTGTCTTACCTATCGAGGTAGAAATACCTTCACTTAGGGGATCCCTAAAAGGGCTTGTAACAGATGAAGACTGTCGCATATCACATATCCAAGAACTAGAACTACTAGATGAATGTAGACAAGATGCATTTGATCACATGAGAGTATATCAGAAAAGAATGTCAAAAATCTACAATAAGAAAGTACATCATAGAGCTTTTGAGGTTGGTGATCTGGTTTTAAGAGAGAAAACTAAGAATCAACAGAATCACAAACAGAAAGGAAAATTTGAAGCTAATTGGTTTGGTCCTTATATAATTACAACTACCTTTGGATTGGGTTTTTATTAGCTCTCAACCCCAGAGGGATAAAATCTCCCTGAACCTATCAATACTCTCCACCTGAAGAAGTTATATGCATGACATTCCCTTCATCCAGAGTTCTTGTACATGGAAAAAGATCCTAATTTTTTTTTACAAAATTGATATATGGTCTTGAGAAAATCATAAAAAACATAAAAAGTCCAGAAACAAATGATCATCTTAGCGAAAACTTGGCAAATAGGCACTTGGATGTATCAAAAAAAAATTGAAATACAAGAAAAAGTTCCTTGGTGAAAACTTGAAAACAGGTGTCATGGTAGCAAAATTAGTCCTTCCAAGTTGTGATTAATTGGAAAAAAATGATACTTGTACCTTTGTGCTCCATCTATCAACTTGTGGCTTTGGCCATGAATAATTGACTTTCACAACACTTGTTTCTATGGTCTAGAACTGGTCTTTGTCTAAGTCTCACTAGGGGGAAATTTTGTGCCATCATTGTCTCTAGGACACACTAGTGTTTCTCAACACTACCCCATTTGAAAATTGAGTATTTCTCAACACTTTTTGGATTGATTATCTTGAGCCGACACTTTATTAGTAGTCCAAGTCATATATTTCTATTGCACTTGTAGGAAAATTATTATAAATATCAGTGACAATATTTACACTGTGCTTAAAATGAAATGATTGAGCTATGCTTAATGATAATTTCTTTGTATGCTATCTGTTATTGATGATTTTTCATTGATGTTACCTCCTTAGTCTCTCTGGGATGTCACTTGACTAGAGGACTGGGGGCATGGTGCATATTTTCTTTGTCTTCTGCTTGTGGGTGTGGTTTTGATGATCCTATATGTTTGATGCATCAAGTGTCTATGATAAGTGCCTCCATCAATATTGGAATGCCGCATATACCTCAAATTGATTCATTTGAACAATTAGGTGAGTCCGAACTATATCCTTAACTGTCTGCATTGTGTTTTTTTTTACACAAGACCATACTCATGGTTATCTTGACACTTATGCTTCGATGTTGGTGTAATCTTGCAACATTAACTAGAGTCTTAACCCAAGTCATCTTGATGTTTATGTCTTTGATGCATACATTAGTTTCCTACATTCTATTCGATATAGATCATATTCATATCTTCATAGTTGTGATTGTACTAGTGATGGTCATATGATCTTGTGATGTCCCTTAATAAGGCTTGATGATGAAAAGAAGGACTGAGTAAGATCCATGTGCTTTGCACTTGCATTTTCTTCCTAGGTTGCATCTTAGCCTTTGCATCTTGCAATGAGTAAGGATAGACTCTTCGTCGCATCATTATCAGACAACTTTGGTCATCCTTTTTCCGTATCCTTGATTCAATTTTGGGATCAAAATCAAAATTCAAGTTCATTTTTTTGTTCTTCTAAGGCTTATCTTTCCATCCTTTGAGGCAAAAATTGATCATATTTCTTCATACCTTTCTAGTCAAACTGGGGCAAATTCTCATCGCTTAGTGGTCAGAATTGGTCTAAATGCTTTTCTAATCTCTCTGAATCAATCTTCAATCATCATGGACCCTATCTAATATTGATTTGATCAAACTTATCTCATTTCTACATCTCCTCAATATCATTTCGATCCCAATGGGGCAGGAATAATCTATCATCGATCTTTCAAAGCTGCAAATTGAACATGCAATCATCGCTAGTTGCATCTCAGCTTCATCGCTTCAAATCAAGTCGAGATTCTTTAAGTCACTTTAATATGATCTTGGACATATTATTTTTCATCGCATCATATCAATTCTGGTATTTTCTTCTCTTTCAACCTCAGTTGCAATGTTTAGTTTCATCGCTTCACATCAAACTATGCATTGAAACTCTTTCTACCTTGTTGTGCTTCTTTTGATCAGGTTCAGAGATAAACTCTCTCAGGATAGTTCATCACTTCATATCAACTATCTACCTCTTATTATTTTTTTGATTCAATGTGCTTTCTCGCACACTAACTCAAAGAGGGGCAAATGTAATCACCCAATTTTGGTCTAGTAAATTATAAGTGCCCTTTCTAAAAAAATTAAATTAAACTACTAGACCATTGCTATGCATTAAATAAATTCTACATAATTAATCATTTTTCTTTGATCAAATCATCACATAATCATTTATTTAATTATATTCTAAAGTTTGACCGCTTTATTCTATGTTTATTTAATTAAAAGAACATGCTTCCTTTTATTTAAATAATAAAAAAACCCCTTTATCCTAAGTGCACATGAAAATCACTTTTCTAAAATAAAAAAATAAAATAAGAAGTAAAAATATAAAGAAAAGTGTACTTTCCAATGAGATGAAATCTTTTAACTTTTGAAGAAGGTTTTTACCTCTTTATCTCAACCATTCATTGTTTTGCCTCTTAATCTTAGCCTTTTCTTTTTGCCTCTTGAAGACACGAGCACATAGATCAACCAAGACTTAATCTCCACCATTGCTCATTCTTTTACCTCTTAATCTTGACCGTCTATTCATTTCTAATTTCTTTAAAAGGAGGCTCTATCCTCATTCTTGCATCTTTGGAGGGCATCTTGGCATCTTGGAGTCTTGACATCTTGGGTTTTCAAGATTCTTGAATCTTGGCTCATCCTTTCATCTTAGCTTATGTTTCATCTTGAGGTACTGCATTATCATTTAACTTAGCTTTGTTATTTAATTTCTTGCATTTAGCTTAGTTAATCTAGTCTAATTAGCATGGATAGTAATTGTTCATCTTGTTAGCTTAGATTTACTTTCCTTACGCTCTTGCATTTCATCTTATCTTAATCTTACATCTATCACATCTCATCTTAGATTACTTTTCATTTTCATTCATCATGGAGATCTTGGATACTTGCACTCTCATTGCTTGATATCTACTAGAATCTTCCATTCTAAAGTGCACCTTGTAGGATCTTTCTTATTGAATTCATTTGAGAGCCAACATCTTTATCTACATGATTCTTGCATGTTATGGATAGGAAGCTATAAGTTGCCTTCTAAGACTCCAAATTCATTGGATCTATTGGATATAAGGTTTTATAGAAGTGGCCACACTTTTTAGCTAGTCAAGCATATTGCCTTCCCCCCATCTCAGTCTATAGTGTTTAGAAAAGGTGGACAACATGCAAGAGGAGCCACATGAAGCATGGTAGATGGAACAATAGCCAGCTCCAAAAAAGAACCATGTTGTAAAGAAGGATCACTCTGTACATCACTAAGATTAACAGATAATTATTGTGAAAACATAGTTGGTAAATCATTGTTAACATCAATAAGCTCATACACATCATCAAAATCACTAGCATGAATATGATTGTTATTTTCATTAGGAAAATCAAAAGCATCATCCTCAAGAGTAACTTCTTCATGGATGGTCCCACAATACTGAGTTACACTTTTTCCCCTACTATGACACTAAAATGTATAATCTAAAAAAAAACTTCACATTCAGATGCATATTATTGCTAAATCATTACAAATTTGAAGATGAAGTAAGTTACAACCTTTTAAGATTTTTTGTGTCAATTTGTGTGTGTGTGTGTGTATTGGAATTAATTTGAATCCATTTTTCTATCTCCTTCAAAACCTTTGTATGTTGTTGCATACAATATTTTGAAAGAGTAACACCCACTTCGTAAAGTATAACTTATTTTCTAAAATAGTTATTAATGTATTTTTTTTAATATAGTTTTGTAACATCTATATCTAATGCTTGTAATTAGTTTCATAACTTTATCCTCAATATCTCATATTTTATTAACATTTGAAGTTGACTTAACCGCAATTTTGACATATGTTCATTTTGTAACTTGTAACTTGTTGTGTATTTGTCCAATTTCAATTTTGTTATAGAAAGAGGACTTCAATACCTAGTGCATATATATTTTGTTGGATATTGCTAATGCATGGAGAAGTGATTGAGACATTTAATATGTTTAATCACTACGTTACTGAATAGGCACTCATACTGTTGTCATTTGTGTTTTGTCACTGATGTCAACATATGTTTCTATGAGGAGATCAGACTGGTTATCATAGTGTATAGACATTGTACGGATGTTTCAGATGTTGTGAAGACAAATGAGAGTTCAAGAGTGTGTTGTGATCTTATATCCAAGATCAAATCATGTAATGTTTCATATTGGATGAGTTACAGATGTTTTTGTGAAGACTGGTCACTGAAAGTGACAGTGAGAAATGACAGAGTTAGCCTTTGATTTTTGTGTATAGCTTTCAAGCGACATGGAATCAGTGCATGCAAACTTTAAAGATGAAAGATAAAGTATTGAAGAATGTTCTATGAATTGCACAAGGTACAGAATGCAGGATGATGTCAGATGTGGTGTGTACTCTGGAAGGTGATCTATTTGGAAGCCAACTACAGTGATGTAGCATGTATGATGCATGGAAAACTTGAATTAAGGATGTGGGTCCTTAATTATTGTAATGTAATCATTGTAGACTTATTTTAGATACCATGTGTATCTTAGCAATGGTTTATGCAATTGTTTGTAATTAGGAAAGCCTTATGGGTCAACCTACTTATGAGAATTGTAATAAGGTATAAATGAAAGATCTTTTCTTTGGAAAAGACATGAAAGTGAAGAAGATGATATAGAGAGGTTATGAAAGCTATGAGCTTGTGTCTGTTGTATGTAGAGAAGAGGTTTTTTGGTGGACTTCATTGGAACTGATCAAGCAAAGACAGTTGCTATCGAACAGTTCAAAATATTGTGTATTTCTTAATATACACTTGTGTTGCGAACAATGAGTTCCGAAGGTGGACTTAACCTTCTTTGGGCAATGAGCCCTCCCTTTTTTTATTGACTCCTAACAAGGTTTGTCCTCTAACAAGGACTATGTACTATAATATTTCAATAAGCTCCTAACAGGGATATATCTTCTAACAAGGATAACTATACTCTCAGTATATCATTTGTGGGTTCTAATTCCCATCGGGGTTTTTACCTTTAATAGGGTTTCCCTGAGACCAAAATATTGTGTTATTGTGTTGGCATTCATTGTGTTCATTGGATCTGATATTATTGTAGCTGAAAGTTTAAAGTTTAATAATCTGTTATACAACTAATTCACCCATCCTCTCAGTTGTATTGTGGACTATTATTCCTAACAATTGGTATCAAAGGAAGTGGTCCATAGAGAGAAATCTTAATAGCTTGAGGTGATCTTGGAGATGGCATTCTATAGGAAGGATAGTATGAAATTTGATCCTGAAAACTTTGATAGTTGGAAGAACAAGATGCAAACTCACGTATTTTGTTTGGAGATTGACTATTGGTTGATTACAAGGAACAAGGTGGCTATAAAGACCGAAGATGAATGGACAACAACTACTGAGGATGAAAAGATTAAATTTTCACTTAACATGATCGCAAGAGAAGTGTTGATCAGCGCACTCTCTGAAGGAGAGTTTACTAAAGTCAAAGACTTGGATTCAACATTCCTAATTTGGAAAAGATTAGAAGCACTATATGAGGGAGACAAGTATACCCAACAAGAGAAGTTGAAAAACTGGAAGACAAAGATGGAAAAGCTGCAAATGAATGAGGATGAAAGCGTTAGGGCCTATGTTCAAAGGGTTATAGAAGTTGTAGTTGGACTCAAAAACTATGGAGGCACTTATGATGAAGATGAAGTTATTGTGAAGATCCTTAGATCCTTGACACCTGCTTACAATTTCAAGGCTATGTCTATTCAAGAAACCATACCTCTGACTTTGAACTTTAATAGAGAGATGTTGATTGCAAAGATAACTACCTTTGAAGCTGCAGAATTAGGAGAGGTTGTACCTAAAGTTGAATCTGCATTTAAGACATCTACATACAATAAATTGCCTACACTTCTGAGCACCAGAAAAGAAGATCTTGGTGAGTATTCTGAGGAATGGAAACAGATAATGGTAGAAGAAAGAAAGATGGATGAACTTGTTGCACTGATTGCTAGAAGAGAAAAAATAGGTAAGGGCAAGTTTCAAGACAAGTTACCCTTGAAATGTTTTTCATGCAATAAGGTAGGTCATTTTGCATCTAGATGTCCTACAAGAGTTCCTAAGTACAAACCTAATTATGAAAATATTAAAAGGGAAAAAGAATTTTATTATGCTAGTGAAGGCATCTCTGATGATGATGATTTAGATTGTGAAGAGATCAGATTTGTTGCTATTAGAGATGAGCCAGTGCATGAGAAAAAAGCTTTAGTATCTCATGTTGACAATAAAACTAAATGGATAATAGATAGTGGTTGGTCTCATCTTATGACTGGTGATAAGAACAAGTTTTTTAAATTAGTAAAGTATGATGGTGGTGTTGTGAGGTTTGGGGACAATCTTCCTAAATCTATCTTAGGAGTAGGATCTATTACTCTGGATGGAAAGACTAATACAGATAATGTATTGCTGTTGAAGGATTAAAACATAACTTATTGAGTGTTGGACAGTTAATGGATAAAGAGTTTCAATTAAGTTTTGTCAAAGGAAAATGTTTTATCAGAAGTAAGGCAGGTAAGCTGATTGCAACTGGTACCAAGTCTAGAGTTATGTATTTGAATTAAATACATTTGGATCCTCTTGCTTTGTTGTGAAGCTTGATGACAATTGGTTATGGCATAGGAGATTTTTTCATGTTAATTTTGATAACATTGTAAAGGCAAGTATGACTAATGCAATGAGAGATCTGCCGAAGATTGTGAAACCATCTAACACTGTTTGTAGAGAGTGTGTCATGGGAAAATAGACTAGAAGTAGTTACAAAAGCAAAGTATATACATCGAAAGAGAAGTTGGAACTGGTACACACAGACCTATGTGGACCTACAAGGACAAAATCATACTATGGTGAAAGGTATTTCATACTCTTTGTTGATGACTTTTCTAGAATGATGTGGGTCACTTATTTGAAGGAAAAATCAGAAGCATTTGATAAATTCAAGTTGTTCAAAGAAAAAGTTGAAAATGAATCAGGTTTAAAGATTAAGTGTTTAAGGTCAGACAGAAGTGGAGAGTTTACTTCACACTTATTCAATTCATACTGCAAAGAGTGTGGGATAAAGAGACAAACATCTTCTCCTAGGACTCCACAATAGAATGGGATAGCAAAGCGAAGGAACAAGACTATACTTGATGCTGCTAGGACAATGTTGATTGAAGGAAATGTATCTCATGTACATTGGAGAGAAGATATTGTAATAGAAGTGTATACATTGAACAAAATTTAGATCAAAGAAGGTACAAGTAAGACTCCTTATGAATTATGGTTTGATCATACTCCTACTATAAAATATTTTAGAATATTTGGTAGTAAGTGTTATATCAAGAGAGATGATGAGATAGGGAAGTTTGATGCTAGAAGTGATGAAGGAATTTTCCTTAGTTACTCTATTAAGAGAAAGGCTTACAAATATTTCAATCTGAGATTGAGGAAGATGATTGAAAGTAACAATGTAAGAATAGATAAGAAGTTTCAGATACAAGAAAGAATGTATGATAGTAATCAGGTTTCAGAGATAAAAGAAACTACTACTGCTGCAGAAGGAGGAGAACTTGTTGAGGTAGAAAGTGAAAAAGAGGCTTGTGATGCTAGCACAAGTAAGGCTACTAAGACTCCTAAAACACTGAGGTATGTAAAGAATAACCATCTTGAAAATCAAATTATTGGCAATACCAGTCAGGGAGTACTAACTAGATCAAGGGTTAGAGAAGAAAGTTGTTTGATCTCTCAAGTTGAACCAAAAATTACAGATGAAGCATGCAAAGATGAATCTTGGTTAAATGCTATGAAGGAAGAGTTAAATCAAATAAAGAAGAATGCCACTTGGGAATTGGTTTCTAGGCTTAAAAACAAAAATGTAATAGGAACGAAATGGGTTTTTAGAAACAAAATGAATGAAGAAGGAACTGTTGTAAGAAACAAAGAAATACTAGTATGTAAAGGATACTCACAATAAGAAGGCATAGACTTTGAAGAAACATTTTCTCTTGTTGCTAGAATAGAGGCAGTAAGATTGTTCTTAGCTTATGCTGCACATAAGAACTTCAAGGTGTATCAGATGGATGTGAAATCTGCATTTCTAAATGTAGATCTTGAAGAAGAAGTTTATATAGAACAACCAAATGGATTTCATCTATGCGAAGATAGAGACATGGTGTGCAAGTTGAAGAAAGCTCTGTATGGGCTGAACCAAGCTCCTAGGACTTGGTATGCAAGGTTAGACAAGTACCTACTTTGGCTTGGATTTAGAAAAGGTAATGCAAATAGTAATTTGTATTTAAGAACTAGTGAAGATGGAATCCTGATAATAGAAGTCTTTGTGGATGATGTTATCTTTGGAGTTAATGATGATCTATTTAAGAAATTTGCTAAAGAAATGGAAAGTGAATTTGAGATGTCCATGATAGGCAAAATGAAATTCTTTCTTGGATTGCAAATAACTCAAAATGAGAAGGTATCTTTATTTCTCAGATCAAGTATCTCAAAGGATTGCTAAAGAAGTTTGGAATGGAGGACTGTAAACCAGTAGGAACACCTATGGTGACTGGTAACAAGCTAACAATTGATGATGAATCAAAGTGTGTTTTTCAGACCTTGTACAGATCAATGGTTGGAGGACTACAATATCTAACCCACACCAGACCAGATATTGCTAATGTTGTTGGAATTCTGGCTAGATATCAGGAAAAACCTAAAGAAACATATCTAGCTGTTGTGAAAAGGATACTGAGGTATCTAAGAGGAACCATAGACTATGGCTTATGGTACGATAGAAATGATAGCTTTGAACTTCATGCTTATACTGATGCTGATTGGGCAGGGAATATTGATGACAGAAAAAGTACTAGTGGTGGTGGATTTTTCCTTGGGAAAAAGGTGGTTCCTTGGCTAAGCAAGAAACAAGATTATAAAGCACAATCTACTGTTGAATCAAAGTATGTTGTTACTGCCATAAATTACACTCAAATTATTTGGATGAAACAAATTCTGACAGACATTGGAATAAATTTTGATGAGCATGTGGTTATCCATTGTGATAATACCAGTATAGTGAATATGTCAAAGAATCCGGTAATGCTCTCTAAAACTAAACATATTTCTATCAAGTATCACTTCTTGAGAGACAAGGTGGCAGAGAAGGAAATTAAATTAGAGTATATCAGTACAAAAGAGTAGATTGCAGACATCTTCACAAAGCCACTGCCGAAAGATACCTTTGAATATCTCAGAGGTATGCTGGGGGTTCAGGCCCCTCCTAGTTAGAATTAAATGATGCAGAGATGCATTAGTCCAGGGGTTTTCAAAGCCTTATCACAATCTGGACTAGATGTAGGGATCTACTCTTCAGGGGGAGTGATCATGGAAGAAAGATGTTGGAAAGCAGTTGTTGACTCATGGAAACCTTTGCCATTGTTGTTAAAGGGGGAGTGTTTCTATGAGAAAATCCCTACTATGTGGGGAGATTATTTTGGTTGCAGAACTTTGGATTGATATAACTTTGGGATGATGAATTTTTCCATATGTTGACATCAATGCCAAAGGGGGAGATTGTTGGATATTTCTAATGCATGGAGAGGTGATTGAGACATTTAATATGTTTAATCACTACGTTACTGAATAGGCACTCATTCTTTTTTCATTTGTGTTTTGTCACTGATGTCAACATATGTTTCTATGAGGAGATCAGACTGGTTATCACAATGTATGAACATTTTACGTATGTTTCAAATGCTACTAAGACAGATGAGAGTTTAGGAGTGTGTTTTGATCTTATATCCAAGATCGCATCATGTAATGTTTCATATTGGATGAGTTGCAGATGTTTTGGTGAAGACTGGTCACTGACTGTGACAATGAAAAATGATAGAGTTAGCCTCTGATTTTTGCATATAGCTTTCAGGCAATGTGGAATCAGTGCATGTGAACTTCAAAGATGAAAGATAGAGTATTGAAGAATGTTCTATGAACTGCACAAGGTACGGAATGCAAGATGATGTCAGATGTGGTGTGCATTTTGGAAGGTGATCTATTTGGAAGCCGACTACAGTGATGTAGCATGTATGATGGATGACAAACTTGAATTAAGGATGTCATCCTCAATTGTTGTAATGTAATCATTGTAGACTTATTTTAGATATCGCGGGTATCTTAGAAAGGGTTTATGTAATTGTTTGTAATTATGAAAGCCTTATGGGCTAACCTTCTTATGAGAATTGTAATAAGGTATAAATGAAAGGTATTTTCTTTGGAAAAGACATGAAAGTGAAGAAGATGATATAGAGAGGTTATGAAAGATATGAGCTTTTTTCTATTGTATGTAGAGAAGAGGTTTGTTGGTGGACTTCATTGGAACTGGTCAAGCAAAGACAATTGCTGACAAATAGTTCAAAATATTGTGTATTTCTTAATATATACTTGTGTTGCAAACAGTGAGTTCTGAAGGTGGACTTAACCTTCTTTGGGCAGTGAGCCCTCCCTTTTGTTCTTGACTCCTAAGAGGGTCTTTCCTCTAACAAGGACTATGTACTGTAATGTTTCAATAAGCTCCTAACAAGGCTATATCTTCTAACAAGGATAACTATACTCTTAGTACATCATTTGTGGGTGCTAATTTCCACTGGGGTTTTTACCTTTAACAAGGTTTCCCCGAGACCAAAATATTGTGTTGGCATTCATTGTGTTCATTGGATCTGATATTGTTGTTTCTTAAAGTTTAAAGTTTAATAATCTGTTATACAACTGATTCATCCCCCCCCCCCCCCCCTCTCAGTTGTATTGTGGACTGTTATTCCTAACATATTTTTCAGAATTTTTTTCTCTCATTTATTATTTTTCCATAAGCATTGAATACAAAGGTTGACATATGGTGAAATATCTATGTTTAGTAAAACTAAAAGTACGAAGTCATAATAAACTTAACTTAATATATAGTAATTATAATCTTTGAAAAGAGTTTTTTGAGTAGTACCATACTGCATAAATAGGTTTGTCAAATGAATTTGTTTGATCTTCCAAAAATCAAAGTTTATATATATATATATATATATATATATATATATATATATATATATATATATATATATATATTATATATGTAAAGTTCATTATAAATCTTATATTTTCTTATTCAGGTAAACATATATATAACATCCATATAAATCTTTTTTTTATTCCTATTAAACAAAGGAATAAAATTGAATAGGGTCTAGGTTCTAGAAGAGTTATAAAAATGAATAAGGTCTAGCTTCTAGAAAAGTTTTTAAATGAATAAGGTTTAGCCTCCACAAGGAGGTTTGAGAATGAATATTACTCTACAAAAGGTATAGCTTCTAGAAAAATTTGAAATTAATATGAATCAAGAAAAGGTCTAGTTTTTAAAAAAGTTTTAAAATGAAAAGTGCCTTCTAGAAATTGTAAGAAGTTTTAAAATGAATAATAATGAATAAAAGATATATCTTCTAGAAAAGTTTAAAAATAAATATAAAGTATATTCGGTAGTGTATCAATTTAAATTAACCTCAATTTTCTTTTGTTATTTTCATATAAAGGAAACTTTAAAAATATCTCTAAAGTTATCAAGTAATGTGAGCTATAAATTTAAACGATGAATTTGTGATGATTCGGGTATGATAATAATGAAAAACAAAGAGAGATGAAAAGCGTATTGAGAATGGAATTAGAGTAGATATAAAACTAGCACTTGCAATAGATGTAAGGGAGAAGCCAATAGGTCAATATAAGGAGGATGTAAATAAATGTATATATAGTAGAGTGATACTTGTAATCACCCAAAATTGGTCTAGTACAACTTGATCAAGCCCTTCTTGTGGCTAATATACCTAAGGACCTAGACATTGATAACAGTTCATGGTTGGTCATCTCGCTTCACCTCATTGTCTAACTTTCAATGAAATAGACAAGAAATCTATTAGCCATCCTGACAATCAGCCTCTCCATATTGAAGTCGCTATCCATAAGTATAGATTTAAGTGTGTCTTGATAGATGGAGGTGCGGGTTTAAATATCTTCACTTTCAATTTTGTTAAAGCTCTTAGTTTCTTAGAGCATGTTATTTATCCCGGGCGTAAAATAATGATCAAAGCATACGATGAAGACAAATGTTCTTTTAAAGGCATGGTAGGCTTTCCCATTCAGGTAGATCTTATTTAGTGAGATGTCATCTATCAAGTCTTGGATATTCCTTTGTCATATAACATACTTTTGGGTCGCCCTTGGATCCATGCAATACAAGCAGTTCCTTCTACATATCATCGATGCATTAAATTCCCTTATAATGGAATTGAGATTACTATTCCTGCAAACTCAGCATACATCTATAGCAATCCTAAACAAGCAAACCAAATGGTTCCTCACAATAAAGAAGGGTCAAATTCTAAAGAAGAAAATGAAAAATAAACTCTATCAAACTATGGGAAATGAATAATTGTCAGACCTACTGGTATAGGATAATATCGAGTGGACACTCTTCCCATCTCTTGAAAATCTTATGGAAAATCATCTCTCTCATACTAGCAGCAACACTCACATATATCAGGACTCAGATGATGAAGAAGAAGCATAAATACAACCAATGACATATTAAAGGATACTACATATCCAAACTTCTAATCTAGACTATCAAGGAGAGGCTTATATACCATCTCAAGCTCCTCAAGAAAATGAACCCGTGGATCCAACAGAACATGGTTTTAATCAAGAAAATCTCACTCAGACTCCTAAGAAAATTACTACTACTGCTAATGCCACTATTGCCACTTCTACTGCTGAGCACATCGTTGATTCTAATCACATGCATCCTGATTGGGGGAAATTGGCTGATGTCTCCCATATCTTGGATATGCCTCAGTTTTTGTCTATTCTAGACTACTCTACTACTACTTCTACTAAACAAGCTCTCATTGTTGAAACCTCCTAAGATAGAAGAAAGTGATGATGAAGATCTACCTCCTATAATAAATATAGTTGATTACATCAGATAGTACCTTAACACTGGAACAGATTCACATGAATATGAGTGGTACTCATTATCATATATTACAATGGAAATAAAAGTTGATGTCAGACATAGATATGTTACTGCTATGAATTTTGAAAGAGGGGAAATCTCTAATTCTCAAGACCAAGAAAATAATGAAGATCATTTCCATCCTCTTATGGAAATTATACCTATGGCTCCTAGACTATCTACTTTCAATCAAGGTAACACTCCTTCTAGTCAAACAAATCATGGGTATATAAGACCTCATCCTATGACAACTTCATGGAACTTAGGAAGGTCTAGGATTGAGATGGTTCATGTTCAAGCACACTTCTGGAACAACAAGAGGGAATTAGTTCTAGGAATGGGTAATCCCAGTTAGATTCATGCAATATTC
Source organism: Chamaecyparis obtusa (assembly GCA_027943335.1). Lineage (NCBI taxonomy): Eukaryota > Viridiplantae > Streptophyta > Pinopsida > Cupressales > Cupressaceae > Chamaecyparis > Chamaecyparis obtusa. Next base: position 339,867 of record BSBK01005228.1, read on the forward strand.
CTCTAAACTCCTCAAATAATTATAGGACAACTCACGATCGAGAACACTCTATGGAAGATAAATTTCTTGATCTCTCATATTCATTCCTGAACGATGAGGATGATACCAATGTCTTTGCATGTGAACTCATCGACCCTTTACCCCTCATCCATCCTGATCTAATTGACTGGACTCTTTATGAATCTATCCAACTCATATCCTTTGACAAATATCATGAACTAGCCTCTTACCTAAATGTTGTTGAACCTTTCCCTTCTTCCACCAATGCAATGAACAGAGATATGGCAGGGGAAGATATCAAATATCTAAGTCAAAGAAAAAAAATAAAAAAGAAAACATGGTCTGATGGGTAAAACCACTCTGTTGCAATATCAAATCCTAAAAAAGTAAAGATAAAAGACGTATCCAATGGTGAAAACCTCTCTGAGACGCCTGCGGATGGGATACTTGGTGAATCTATCTTAACTAAAAATTCTTAGAAGATATACTTTGATTGATTATTCATACAACAAAGTGTTGATGCTAATATTCTACTAATGTTTCAACAAAGCTATAAAGCTCCACAAGCATACAAGATAATCTTTTCTTGCACAAATAATATGGCTAAATATGAAAGATTCGCTTATGAATTCAAATTGGCTATTGAATGGACAATTAGAGAACTTCATGTCTATGGTGACTCTCAACTGATAATCAATCAAATTATTGATGGTAACCGAACCAGAGATAGAAAAATATATAAACTTCTGGTTGATAACTTAAAAAAATACTTTGTATTCATCATTCTCCAGCAATTACTATGTGAAGAAGAAAACACAACGAATGTTATGGCTATCTCAACCTCAATGCTAAAGCTTGAAGAACATCAATTCCACTATGACTTCCTGGTGGAATTATTCCCCTTTCCTACCAATTACTCACCTAACCCTCAAATCATTTACACCTTCATTACTTCCAATATCTCCTACTACTCTCAAATATATCATTGCCTTCCCAGAAGTGCATCTCCATATCTATTCATCGCTAATGACTTGTTTCCAATAAGTCTAGATGGTACTTTCTTTAGGCATCTAAAACATGAGGAATTTGACAAAGCATTACAATAGGTCCATGAGGGTATTTGTGAATCTCGCTTGAATGATCTTTCCCTGGCTACAAAACTCTTGAAAGTTGGCCACTACTAGCTAGATTCTTTTATCATCACTATAGTATTTGATTCTGAATCTTATCACCTAGCTACTAAAAAAGAAATTTTCTAAAGATCCTCTCAATGCTCTTCAACTGAAGAGACTCTATGGCTAGACATTTTTCTTTCTTGTACAACAATCTATGATCCTGAAAAATTCTAAAAACCATATAAAGTCCTGAAAAATCTTAAAATTATAAAATGTCCAAAAAAAATGATCATCCAGGTGAAAAAAAGGGAACAAGTGCCTTGATGTATCCTAAAAAAAAAAATCAAATATTAAAAAATACAAAAAAATGAAAAAAAATGAAAAAGAACAAAAAAATCAAAAAAAGAAAAATTGTGCCTTGGTTAAAACCTGGAAATAGGCACCTTGGTAGAAAAAATAAAATAATCCCAAGTGGTTAAAACCTAGAAAATAGGTGCTACTTGTAATCAGTGCCCCATCTATCAACATGTGGCCAAGATCTTGTGCTTCCATCTATCTCGCTTTCCGTTTCCTTGTTTCGTCATGGGCTAGAACTAGTCTTAGTGTTTTCATCGGTTCTTATTTGTCATTTGGGGGCAATCGTATGCCTATTTGAGATGTTAGTGCTTTATCACTTGGTTTATCTCTTGAGGTTAACCTACATCAGTTTATCAGTCCTTTTCAATGGACACTTTATCACTGACACTACTTGGTGTTTCTCAACACCCCAATCTCTAGTGTTTCTTAACACTGCCAATCTGTACATCACTATGTTTCTTAACACATATTGAATCTTGCACTATTCACTAAACACTTTCACTTTTACATTAGTACAAAGGTGTTTTCCATAACACCCAACACAACACTACAACTTAGAAAACTAAAAATGACTAAGATATGATGAACTATTTTCTTGTGTGCAGTCTGTTATCATCGATTTTTTTTTTTTATGTCTTCAAAGGTTGCTCGGTGATGTCTACTTGAATAGAGATTCACGACTAGGTCATAGCATCCTTTTCTTTGATTTCTACTTGTGGTGTGATTTCAATGATCCTATGTTGTCTAATAAACTAGGTGTCTGTGGTAAGAGCCCCCATTATGATTGGAACACCACACATACCTCGAACCTCTTTATTTGGACACTTAGGTGAGGTTGGAATTATCTCCTTGTTTGTTTCTTGTGTGTAGCATGTATGATGACACTTATGGTTATCTTGGTTGCTTGTGTCCTGATATGGGTGTTATTTACAATATTATATTGGAAACCATGTTCAGGTTATCTCGACGCTTATGTCTCGATGCTTATGTGTGTTTCTTACATCTTATCTGATAAGGCCGTATTCATATTTTCACAGTTGCTCTCGCACTGGTGAAGATTATACTGACCTCTGATGTTCCAAACACTCAAATGATGAAAACTTAATAGCTACAAGATCAGTGACATGACTACTCTCATGTCTTAGGTTGTATTTCATTATAGGGTTGCATCTTAGTTTTTTATTTCTGGTTCCCTTGAGCTATGATTTCTTTTCATCCTTCCTTTTTCTCCATCGAGGCATTTGACTGCAACTCCTTATTTTGATCCTATCTTCAGAATCAAAATCAAAATTTGAGATCATTTAATTTCCAAACGCAGTTGATTGCTGACACTATCACTTCTCGATTGTCTCTACCTTCTTATCTTGGATCTTTGAGGCTTCTCTTCGCCCTTTGTACCTCATTCAAATTTTGATCTTGAGAGGGCATGAAAATATAGAAAATCTTTTCGTCCATCAAATATCCTAATCTGCAAATATATCAATTGAACCAAATCTTTATTTATCAAGTCAATCAAGACTAAATATCATCACTCAGGGCATCTCACCTTCATTTCTTCATATCAAGTTGAGATTCTCCGCATCTCCTTTCTAAAAGAGTGTTCTCATCGCTTCATATCAGTTCACTCAAACATGCATCTTTTCGATCTCTTGGGGCATATCAGGTTCATCAAGACCCATATCAATCTGGTATTGTCTCTCAGATGATTATCTATCTCAATCTCCTTGGATAGATATTTAGTCTCATCGCTTTATATTAGGCTGGATACTCTCGTCTTTCTTATCGGTCTTTATTCAATTAGGTTCAGAGGTAGATATCTATCATCTACCTTGACATCATCATTCTTTGACTCAATGTGTTCCCAGATCGTTCACACATTATTCAAAGAGGGGCAAATGTAATCACCAAAAATTGGTCTAGTAGAACTTGAACCCCCATTTTCGATCAAATTGTCTCAAATAAAATCCTAAATCCCTAAGGCATATTTACTAGACGTCATTGTGCAGAGTAACCCTTAAAATCCCCTTTGCATAATTAAATCAAAAATCTTATATCAAGCTTATACTATGGTCTAATTTCTAGAGTTTGCATGTCTATTTAATTGCTATGACATTACTTTTAATATAAATTTTCTACACTTTTACTAAGAGAACACATTTACTTGTGTGCACATACTTAATCTTGATTAATTAGAAATTAAAAATGATTTGTGCTTTCAAAATTTCTATTTTGTCTTATTCTACCTAACATTTTCCTTTTGCCTCTTAATCCTCACCACTCATCTCTACCTAGCCTTGCATCTCCTTTTGACTCTTCATTTCAATCACTCATTCTTTTGCCTCTTAATCTCCACCCTTCATTCTTGAGGCAATTCCTTTAAAAGGAAGCTCTTCCTTGGCTCAAGGGTTCCTATCTAGATCATTTTAAGTTTTTGCATCTTAGACATTCTCTTGTATTCTTAGAGTACTTTTGATAATTTGAATTCTTAGTTTCTCATATCTTAGATTCATTTCTAGCTTAATCTTGCATTTTTAATCTAGTTTCCTTTCTTGCATTGCTTCAATAGTATAGCTCTTCCATCTTCATTCTAGAATACTACTTGTTTGCATTCATTCTAGCTTAATCTCTCAGTATAGCTTGTTAATCTTGCATCTTAACTTCATTATTAGCTTTGAATAATCCATTTTGGAGTAGTTAAGTCACTAATCATCTATGTCAATTTGATGAGCATCATGAGAAGGATTAAACTTGCTTCAACTAGGAATCTATGAGCCGCTTCTTGAGATTTCTGCTTCCATAGATTCTCTCGAGTGTAATGGTTCATAGAAGTGTGTCACACTTTTGATCTCACAATACTTAGTTTGTAAATTGATTTAATTTGTGTGATTTAATAGCACATTTAAGGTCCTATACTTACAATTAAAAAAATGTTTAATATTAATTAATATACACATACTTCACCTTATTTGTAATTAAAAAATAACAATATCTATTAAGCAATGTATTATTGTAATTTTAATCAATGCAACTAAATATTTAGTAAAATCTCAATATTACATCAATGTATCACCATGTTATTTGCTATGGATAATAAAATCTAAATTTACTATTTCCATGTTGTTGGCCATGTTCTTGGGTTTGGGAAAATCCAATGAGATCACATAATTTGAATCCTTTGAATGTCTTGTATTTGAAAGATTAGAGGTGTTAATACTAGTCAAACAAAGCTGTGATTACATAAGATAAAATAGATAGCAATATGAACCTATGATAGTAATACGAACATAAATCCCACCCAAATAATTTAAATATTTTAAAATTCTATATCTACAGTCAAGGAGTTTCAAAATTGGATTGGGAGGACAAGAAAATCTTATATTCATAGCAAGACAGGCTTTGAAAACAGTAGAGGCCAAAGACTACACTCACTCCTCCCCTATTATTTTCATTGCTTCTCAGGTAAATAATTGTTTTCTATTCATATATTTTATGTAAATCATTGTATTTGATTGTTTGTTGTATAATGAGAAAAGGAAAGCAATGTAAAATGTAGGTATATCACCTCCCTTTTTGGCAATTACACATTCAAAATGAATATGTTGCACGAGGTTCAAGAGGAGACTCAAACGCTAAGTGGGACAATGGTTCCTTCTCTAAACTATGTGATTGATGAAATTGAATGATGTACTAATGTGATTAAAGTGATCAATTAGACAAGTTATGGAAAATTTGAAATAAAAGACTGATACAAATTGATAATGAGCATAAAAGTCTAGAGATGAGATATGACCTATAGGTGAAATTTGAGTTGAAAATGTCAAGGACAAGTTGGAACTCATTATGTACCGAGGGACAGATCACCAATGGAATTCTATACTTGGGGACAAATTTTCAATGACATTAATTCTATACACTACAAATTTGACTAAAACTTTTTAGGCCTTTTCGTATGTGTCTAATCTTTCTAATCTTGATCTGGTGGCTTTGTAACATGTTATTGCACACATGAAAAATGGGGGAAAAGGTTGTATAAAGGGGTTTACCTTTTCAAACCCTTTTTTAGGAATGAACCTTGAAAATGGAAAGAAACTGCACAAAGGAATGTTTGTAAAAAGGCAAATTGTAGATTTACCTTGCACAAACCCTCATGGACAGATGTAGAAATCGCTCATACCCATGAATGCGCTCAAATTTTATTGATATACAAAGATTTCACCTTGTAATATGATGTGGAATAAAGTATGCCCTAAAAATGCATAGATCTATGAATTCCACTCTTAGATCTTGAATGTTGATATGCTTGAAAATCACTTGTAATGAAGGAGAGAGAGAAGGAGAATGGAAAAAGGATCTTGCTTGGTTGAAATTTCGTCTACTTGGCCATCATTGTAGAGAAAATTACATCAATTAGAGAATATTGTCTTTAAGTTGATAGATCTTGAAGAAACAAAGACTTAGATCTTGATATTAGATGTTTGCCTTCAAATATTGAATCCAAATGCTCAATTATTCTCGATTGCTTAAAAATCTTGATAGCTTGATGCAAATGCTTGAGTATGGTTGTGATATGAAAAATTGGGAGGGATAAGATCTTTTTATACATATTCCATCATTTTGGGATTAAAAAATGATCTAGGCCAACTACAAAATTAAAACTCCTGCTAATACCCCTACATCGGGCCTTGGGCAAAATTTGGGCTCTAATTGCCAAGGACATAATTCCATTGGTGGTATATACCCTAGGAAATAGGCGATAATTTGGAGGGGATGTCAGGATAGGTGAAAAGGAGCAGGGAGAGAAATGACAAGTTGCTAGGATCAATCATAACAGGCATTTAGACCTTAAATCGCCAAAATGGGGTCTAATATGTTCTAATAATGTATCCAATAAAGGATGATAACTTTTTAGGATTATACAATTGTGACAACATCTTTTTTGAGGTATATTTTCAATCAATTCATTCATGTTGTTCATGATTTTAATTTCATTCTTCTGATTGATATGCATCCCATATACGCAAATTCACAGTGGGTGCCCAAAACTTTATGATGCATCCATAATTCTCATTCCAATGCAAGTTTTCAGCACTAAAGTACAGGGACATGAAGCATGGTTTAATATATGTAAATGCAAGCCTTTCCTATGATTCCACATTTTGTATACATGTTGAATACGGTAGTTAAAACCAGTAGTTGCATATGTTTGAAAATTTGTGAAATCTTTTCAACTAATCTATTTTGTATAGAGCTTGCAATTACTCAAGATTTATGTGAACAAATATCATTCATACACAAAAATTTTAACTTTGTCTTGCATTCTTGTCTACATGAGTACTTTCAACCATAATGCCTAACAAAAATCTCTAGGAAAACTGTTGTGGCATCATATAATCTGATCGAGATGCATTGTCAAGGTGGCAATCGTGGATCATCTGTTTTTAGGTGTGTTAGCGGGAAGTATATAAAGGTATGAGCATCAGATGAGGTGTATAGTGGAGGTGTGTGTGTTTCTCTATTTTGACCAGATGATGTGGCTCTTCACAAGTGACTTCCATGGTGGATTTTCAATCTAAAAAGATCAGACAGTGAATGGGGATGGGAGACATTTGGGGCAATCAGACCCATGTGATGAGGAGGATGATGTCAGCTTTAGGATTGTTTGGAGTTAGCATTAGAGGATTTTTTTCATACCCTTAAGATATAAAATCTAGTGTTTTTTGTTCTTTAATCCACTTTACTGCAAATTTAGAGGTTGATTCACACATTTTTGTGTCCTTTTTCATAATTTGCGCAAGAGTTTGGATTGGAATGACCTTTTGGGTGGGAAAGGTTGAGTAAAGTTCTATTTTTAGGTTGAAATTTGACACAACAATGTTTTTTTCTAGTTATTCTTGGATTTCACTTTAATTTTTTCATTTACGCTCATGATTTACTCATGGCAGACTTAATGGGTAAAGAAATTTGTTCAAAACTTTTTTTGGTTACCGTTGTTTTTTCTTCTGGCGGGAGGTTTGGAGGTATATTAATGATGCAGAACTTAAATATTTTTGAAATTTTCGCTTGATTTGGGCCTGACTTTGAGGATCCAAGAGTTTGAGGAATTTACAACATTTTTAGAAGTGGATTTGGTACAAGTCATGAACGGCTTGTGGATTCATTGAGGACTATTGGTAGGAAAATTGAAACAATCTTTACACACTAAAGTGAAGATAAAAGTCTTGGTCGATGACTGTAACAAGAGATGATATTTTAGCATTTAACCTTAAATGACATCTCGCCAGAGATTACACTAGGAAATTGTCAGGTTTATTTCTTATGGATTTAATGGATTGTTAACAGAAGAACTAGTTAAATTTGTATGTCTGTGTTTAAGAACTGCAAAAAAGAAACTTCAGGATTTGAAAGAAGAGTGTACGAGTGGTCAAAGTTTTTGAAAAAATTGCATTGTTTTGCTCAAATGTGGCTTTTATTGTGATTAATGATCGGAAATGTTTTTACGACTGTAGTAGTTTGACAATAGATCTATCTTTTTCAATTTTAGTGAAAAAGCATGAATCAAAGAAACCCAAGCTTAGGAGAACACGTGCGCCACAAATGAATGTATTACTGTCCATGCCATTTAACTTCAGAAACATTTGATGCATTTTGGGACAAGGGAGGTGTGTGCAAAAATCATTACAGAGTGATTTTCACTGGCATGACAAATAAGGGTATTCTGATGTCATTTAAGAGCAAATTGATTGTGGTGAAGATTTTTTATTATTGCCCCGCTGGATGCTATAGAAACTGTCAATTTATCTCAAGCGACCTTCGCTCATCTTGCTGATCCTAATTGTAAAAATAAGGGCCTCCTTCAAAACCACGGTTCTGATCAGACATAACCATGAAATAGTTGTTTGCAACGAGCATTATCTCCAAATCTCCTTCAACTTGCCATGTACAACAAATCTAGGCCTCTAATGCCGATAAAGAAATTCAAAAACCAAGAAATTTACAAATCAAAGCATGCCTACTTCAATAAGTGACATCTTCCATAATGGATTCAGGAGGAATGACAAGGACAAGACAATCATTACTCCTTGGAAGGCAACCATTCACTTTATTCAATTACATGTACACCTAAAGAAGACCCAAGGAACGACCCATCACCTGCAACTACCAGATTGTTGGAAACCTTGTGTTCCTCTATTCGGATAGAGAACAAAATGACAATAACAAAAGAAACACAACAGTGAATCACTGCAAGCAAGCCAAAATCACCCAGCGCTCGCCAAAACCACTCTGCAAAAACCCCATGTGCAACACCGCCTAAACGTTGCTATTGAACCACAACAAACATGAAGGAGAAGCAAATAAAATCGGACCCCGTCCCCTCCACACCTCACCCAACACGCAGTACCCCACACACAGAAAAAAGGAGAACAACAACGACCAGGGCAAACCCTAGCCCCTACGCAAACCTTCGTCGTAGTTCACCATGTTCGTATGTCCCTTGTTATAAAAAAAATTGTGGCTAATGAGTTTCACAGATACTGCCAACATGCATTGTCTTCAACCAATATGATTTTGAAGTTTCACCAGCGTGCTTATTAGAAATCTAAGAGAATTTCATGTTTAGCATAACAATGTTCTTTTCTTTTTTGGCTTTGCTTCTTGTATAGGACATACATATTGATGTCAATAAGTTTGAATATTGTGTTCCAATTCACTAAATGCAAGATTATTATAGCAGATTTTGTAAATAGCTTCTCAAATCGTCTTCCCTGCACTTGATAGGAATTATGATGCACTGCAGCACTTGTTAACATTGACAAGCAGTCAATTGGAATAAGTTGGATGAGACGGCATAGGAAAATGCATTATTGACAATTGAAGGTGGGCTCATTACAAAATGCACCGTTGACTAAATTTCAAAAAACGGAAAACACAACAGATTTTTGCAAAATTTTTACCATCTATTTCTCATAATCTGCATATTTTGTAATCGAAAACTACAAAAATATTATAAAAAAATTGTATTTTCACAAATTTGAAAAAAAAAATGACAATTTTTTTTCCCTTTCGTTTAGTAGGAGCTTAGCCGCTGCCTTTATTTGGTACCCCACTCGTGCAATCTTTGGAGGAGAGATTTATATGATGCGAGTGAGTGTTTTTTTAATCTTCCACTAGTAAACACTGATACTGCCATTTGTCTTGACATCGCAAAAGACAGATGGCGCTAAGGCTATTTCTTGAAAAGATGGTTCTGTTTTTAGGAAATAACTTTTAAAAAACTCTACTGCGAGGGCTCTAACTGAAACAAATGTTGGAATCTACACTGGTCTAAAATGTTTGGTCTGCTAGACTAGGGCACATTTGGCCCAAATTCGGGAAAAGCTAAGAGGCTAGCTTTAAAAGGTTGATTTTGCTTAAAAAACTCGTTATTGGTCATGAGTTAGTTGTGATTGGATTTGTCTGCAAGAATTTGTGGTCCGTGTAATGTTTTAGACTTTTCAACACTTTTTTTTTTTTAACTATGCCTGTGTCCTGTTGTCTTTTTCTTGGGCGATTGTAAAGGTTGGAATTGTAAAGATGGCTTTGATGGAATGAAATTCTTGCTAGATCTTTGTTGAACTTGATATTTTTTGGATTTATGTTGACTAATGAGATTTTTTTGGGTTATCTAAAGGAAGATAAACAAATAAGTATTGCAGTTAAATCTATTAGATTTCTACAATCTATGTAAATGCTATATCAGTTTTTAGATTCAATTGTGTAGAATTTTTTTGTCAATTAGTATTGCGGTATTTTGTTCAATAGTGAACTCGCCTTGGTTAATATTGTTTCACTGGTTCCAGCAGTAATGGAGATTCCTAAGGATAGGTTTATTATATACTGCTCAAAGAGGGACTCAATTGGATACAAGTCAGAGATCAAGAATGCATTTCATCCCACAGGGGAGAGACAAGCTACCGAACAGATAACTTTTTGAAGAATTGAACATTCAATCAATATCAGATGTTCTTTTCTAATCATCCCACAGGGGAGAGACAAGCTACCGAACAGATAACTTTTTGAAGAATTGAACATTCAATCAATATCAGATGTTCTTTTCTAATTTGTAAAAGTCATGAGAGCTTTCCTGATACTCCTTCAAATCCACAATAAATAAAGAAAAACACTCCAAAAACGACTTTTTTTATTTTATTCAAAAGAACAAAAATAAACAAGCTATGCACTAAGACATTCTAAAAACTGATGAGAAATAAACATCTAAACAACAATATAGTCAGTAGATTGCTAAATACAATCTCAAGTAAGAAGATGCTAAAATCTTACAATCTTGGTCAATGCTAGAGAGTAATGGTTTGAATTTGTACCTCTATGTCCCTTATTTACAAAATCCTTTCTGATGAGCTAATGATACAATCAGATACAACCCAAATTGTTGTGAGATGACTGAAAAAAACCAAGTCACAAAGAAAAATGTGACTTTCATTTGAACAAGCTAAGCCAAACCATATCACAAAATAGATATCAGCTGAGCTCATATTTACATCTATCAGAAAGGTGGTCTCCATCAGATGTTCTGTCTGGAATTTCTCTTCCAACATCTTCAAGGAACTGCAGGTGGTTTGAGCTGTTTTACCCCTGAACTGAAGATTGTGGTTTTGGGTCTTACATAGGAATGAAAGAGTTTAACTGGAGGAGGATGGAAGGGAAAATGTGACTTTTGTAGCTGCCCTCGGATGGCTGTTATTTGGGGCTGTGTTCTCATCTTGACTGGTGGAGTATCTGTTGTAACTATTGTGAACCACAAGTTTATTTTTGTCCGTCTTAGGTGAACAATTCATATCATGATCTTTCAGACCCAATCTTTTAGCAGCTTTGCTCCGTCTCTCTTGTGCAGATCTACGTAAATTTTCCATTTCCCTGATATGATGTTTGAATTCTTTCCGAACCACATCCAACACAACATCTCCATAACTTTCACACCAAGACCTAAACACAACCAAAATCAATCAAGATTTCATTTTGAACACTCTAAATCACAATATAATATGTAATTAAGAAAGGATCATATGAGCTTACGTGGGAAAAAACTTTTGAAGTTCATTTTTGTCAACAGGCAACTGTGTTGCAATGGATTCAATCTGTTCATCCCTGATTAAAATGCACAAATAGGAAAAATCAACATTAACAATCAAATATATCAAATCCAAATGGAATCTTAAACTTACCTAGCTTGCGTAGCATGTAACCTGACCCGCATTCACCAAAATTAACAAACATTTTTACTAAATTCTATATTTTTGCTCAAACACTTACATAACATAATGTTGCTCAAAGATTCACCGCCTAAGCCACTTATTTACAGGGACAAAATTATATACTTCGATATCATTTTGTATTCAACTTTTCAAGGTCTTTGTGTACTTACGTAAAATTTGGACTGGGATTTGTTGTACCCATCTCTGCGAGGATGCGTGACAATTCAATCTTAATATTCTCACCCAAAACCTGAGATAAATAATAGCACAGAATGTCTTCCTCGTTATAAGGTCATACAAGAAACTAGCTTCATTTATGCTCAAAATGCTGTTGAATGCAAAGAAGACGAAAGAAGAAACATCAGCATATCTCATTGGCGATCTTTGTTAATGGGCTTTTACCAGAAGACCTTTTGTGTGAAATAGTTATCAAATGGAGAAGCTGAAAGCCTCCTATTAAGAAGCAACTTGATCAGTACCTTATCAACAAAAAAGTCTGTTGCAGCACCATCAGAATGTATCTTTCTCTTTATCTTCTTTGTATTTGGTCCTTGTCCAATAGGTCTCAGTACTAATTTAGAAGGTGAAAGAGATTCCTCTGACCTTTCGACATTTGGAGAAAGGTGCTCCATATCTTCTTCATTCCTGTTCTTCTTCGAGGATTTGAACAGATCTAATCCCCATGATTTATTCCCAAACTTCAACTGTTGCTCATCAGTATCAGAATCAGAATCACTAATATGAGACGAATATGAAGCCTCTGTTTGACTTTCCTTAGAATGGTCTTTATGCACTTTGAGGAGCAGCTGATTGAAGGCTTTTTTAACTTTGGCTCTGGTAGTCCCTCTTTTATGACCTGTCCATGACGCCATGGTATTCTCTAGAAGAGATGATTTTACGGATTCTTCGTTGAGAGGCTGTACAGGAGTGTCAAACGATCCAGCTACATGCCAAAAAGGGCTCTTTTTGAAGGATTCGGTGGGTTTAATATATATAGACATTCCTTTATAGTCCTTTTGTATTGGTAAACTAGGAGGGTTCCTTGCAGGACAGTAATCCTTGAAAGTTGTAGTTCTAAAATCTAGAGACTTGGGAACAATTATAGATGGGTATTTTTCCTTGGATTCTGCTCCTATATAGGGGGTTAATCCAAGACAAGGCACATTCATTTCTTGTTTCATTAAATACATCTCTTCACTGCAATCACCTGTCCTTCTAGCTGGAAAATTCTTGAACATGCTTTGGTCCTCTTTGAACTCTACTACTGACCACTCTGTTTCTTGCTTGTTCACTGATTCTGGCAATACCTGCAGGGTATCAGGCTCGGTTATAATATTATTTTGAGTACAGGGGATAAAGTTATCATTCAACAAGACATCTCGGGAATCAATCTCTGCTCCCTGTACTGCCAGGCGAAGAAGTAGAGGCCTCTTTGAGAAATTGTAATCTTCTTCTGATATGCAATTTGAATAATAGAGTTCCTGCTCCATGATTCAAGCAAGGAATTTCTTGAGAATAAGAAAAAACTTTCATAGGAAAACAAAGGAGAAAATACAGTCAAAACCAATTTTCATAGCAGGGGATGCACATTTAATAGTAAGCAGCAAGTGCTCAAAGCTTCAAATTGCAAGATCGAGTTTCACAAATATAAATGCAGGAAGAAATGTTCAAACAGAGAAAGCATGAGTTTGAAGAATACAATTTTAAGGTGTGGCTTGCATAAATATAATTAGGAAAAGCACACCATCAACTAAACTAGGGGACTTAGAAAACAAGAAATATACTTAAAATTTAACATAAGGAGCTCCATAGAGAGAAACATGTTTTATTATGTATTTTTCAATTTTTCGCTACACATCCCCACAACCAAATATAATGTAGACAGAGTGCACCGCCAACTAAACTAAAGGACCTAGAAAAGAAAAAGGATAGTTAAATTTAACATAAGATGGAGCTCCATAAAGGAAGCAGATCTTATCTTATGTATTTTTAAATATTTGCTACATGGAGTATAGCATACCCCCTTCTCCACCTTAGTGTATACTGTATAGAGATGTTGCCTCAAATAAGAAACTGGTACACAGTGGCAACAACAGGAGGAGAAATAGCATTGAGGATGAGGAGGTTTCAACACAGGAATTTTATTTATATACAAATTATTTATGAATTCAATCTTCTACATTGATAATAGTTCAAACATCATAAACTTAGAGTTAAGTCCACTGTCGAAATGACTAGCAAGCCAAATGGTGAGTGGACCTACATCTGGCATATACTCGGAGAAAACTCTTAAAATTTCACAATCACAGCCCATTTGGCAACAGAAAATTTTACATGTACTGTAAATGGTTTAAACACCAAGTCATATGAGTCCAGTGTGGAAATGACTTAGCAAGCCAAATGGTGTGTACACCTGCATCTAACAAATATTCAGAAAAGTTGGCAGAATAAGAAACCTATAAAAAGCTTAAAATTTCACAATCAACAGCCCATCTGGCAACAGAAAGTAAGAAATGTACTGCAAGAAGTCCAAACAGGAGATTCAAGTCATTCATCTTGCAAATATTGGGTATGTGCCTCGTTTATCCTATAAGGAGGGTGATGCAGAGCATATTAATTTTCTCCTTTCCATGTCCTGTCAGTTGGATACTCCGAAATCTGCCCAGACTTATATCAGGTATTGTTTTCTATAGTACTGTCAATTTTCTTCAAGTCTACATAAGTAAAGCCTTAGGTAAATAATTCCTTAATCTGCCTGAGTCGGGGGGTTTCCATCCACATAATCCGCAAGGCAAATAAAAGGGCTTTCGTCTTTAACTGCCATGAGGGTTTTTTTGACTCAGGTTAAATGAAAAGGAGTAATAATCAGATACTAAAAAATGTACTCTGCATATGATTTCCCCTTCTCCGTCTCTTATATATCTTTTTTCCTTAAATAGTCATGATTCTCTTCAAATGCCCCTTGACCTTTGATAAAATTAAATTTTAATTTTTAATTTTATATTTATATTTTAATTTATTACTATTGCATTCCCATTTCAACAAGGGCACATTATATTGAGTACGTATTCAAAAAGGTTGCAAGCCTTTGAGGCTAGGTTGCCACGTTAGGATTCTAATGAAGAACCAAATGTTCAAAGGGGTTGGCATGGAAAGACTCATTGAAGCTATAACTAAATAGGGAACTAGAGTTAAAGTCTCCAATCTCGAAAGTGAGTTGAATACAAAAGTGTTCTTAGATTGGGTACAAGAGTTAGAAAAATACTATGAAACGGAAAGAATTGAAGAGACTGGTCCATGAAGGGTTAAAGTTGCAGCAGTTAAAATGAAGTGTCGTGCTGCTCTATGGTAGGAGAATCTCCAAAATGCTAGAAGAAGCCAAGGGAAAGAGAAGATTGGATTATGGCAAAAAATGTTAAAACATTTGAAAACTAAATCCTTGCCTTCAAATTATCAGTAAAGCTTTTTAAAGAATTCCAAAATTTGAAACAAAAGGATTCTTCCATATCAGCCTATGCTCAAGGATTTCTGAATTTGCAAATCAAGATTAATTTGCAGGATGATGATGAGAATGTAGCATCCACCAAGAGACTTACATGCTCTTTTAACTGCGCATTCTCCAGCAGGATAGATTGTGCCTAAAACTTAGACTCTATCTCTTATATTCTATTAGAAAACTTAGAACCCGATAGAGAGGTTTCATTTCAATTGCCAGATTCTATTCAAAATGAGTTAGCCCTGTTCACAATGAATACTATGGATGAAGCATATCAATTAGCCTTAAGAGCAAAGGAAAAATTGAATAGGTTGGGCAGGGTGGCCACCAAAAAAGGTGGCAGCAATCAAAATGGAGGAAAAGCAATTTTCTCCAAAATGAATGATGATTTCCACGAAATAGATCATTGAGAAGCTTACTTTGCAGAGAAGTGAAAGCACCTTCCTTTGACATGGTTTTCACGTACATCAAACAGCATAGTTGATCCACTAAATTCTGAATGTTTGCTATTGAACAAATATTTGGCGAGAGTGGTCTTGCCAGACCCTCCCATTCCAAAGATGCCAATTATTTTATCTCTCATCTCTCCATTTCTTTCACAATGACTCTGGAAATCCTTCACAAGCTCGTCAAGTCCCACGGCATATTTTGCAACTTGGAGAGGAATTTTTCTCTTTTGCTTCTCCTTAAGCATGACAGACATAATGTCATTACACAACTTACTCTGATCACTAAGGAAATAACAAAAGAAAAAACAAAAGTATATTTAAAATAAGTTTGTAAGTGAATAAGAAAAAAGCTTGGAGGCTAGAGTACAAAGGATGAGGATACCAATCTTTTGGAGGTTGGAAGCCTTTGAGGTGCTTTATTTTTAGTGAGGCACATGGGGCTATGCCCCCAAAACCCCAAGAGAACAATGGTGAACCCAAGAAGATGGAGAAGAATCCTTGATAGAATAAGTTGAAGTAGAAATGGGGTAGAATTTGATGTTGAATAGAACCTTGATAGCTAGAGACAAAGAATTTCCCATTGCTGATTGGAGAAGAAACAATGTGCTTTGGCAACAATGCAAGGGTAAAGATAAAGTGTGCAAGATTTGTGCAATGGTACAAAATTACAACTTTTTTGTTTTCCAAAGCCAAATCCTTATAAGCTTACGTTTGAAAAAGGATCATAATGTGTTTGTGAATCAATCTTGTCTAGTTGACTTGAAAATAGGTTAATATGAAGACAAGGTGGTGTTGTGTGACAATGTCAATGGATGTTTACCACTTATTATTTGTTAGGCCTTGGCTATATGATAGAAATGTGATTCACCGTGGCATACAAAAACACCAATGAGATACAACATGAGGGTAAAATCCATTAATTGAGACTTTTTAA
Organism: Chamaecyparis obtusa; assembly: GCA_027943335.1. Classification (NCBI taxonomy): domain Eukaryota; kingdom Viridiplantae; phylum Streptophyta; class Pinopsida; order Cupressales; family Cupressaceae; genus Chamaecyparis; species Chamaecyparis obtusa. Next base: position 356,468 of record BSBK01005228.1, read on the forward strand.
AGGAGAAGGAAGGACTGAAATAACAACTTTGTCTCTATTTACAACGGGTTAAAAAGAGTTTTATAGAGAATCTAAGAGAAAGAAGGAATCAGCTCAGCACACAACCCTATTAGAGGTGCAAAAATTATTGCAAAACTATTATGATTTTGTGCCATTTGATTGATCTAGTTTCAAGTGCCAAACTTCCAAATCAATTTGCCTATAGGATGTCTCATTTAGAAAACAAGGAAATGAGGAGGAAAGTAATTGAATTATTAGAAAAGGGGTTTGTAAGAGAAAGCATGAGGCCATGTGACACACTTGCTCTACTCTCCCCTAAGAGAAGAGGAAAATGGAGATTACGTACTCTAGAGCCATTTATAGAATCACTATTAAGTATTGATATTCACTGCCTCAAATGGATGATATATTAGATTGTGTGCCAGGTGCCAAGGTCTTTGTGGAGGATTGCCTTCAAAACCAAGGATGGGTTATTTGAGTGGGTGGTGATGCCCTTTGGATTGTCCAATGCCCTACTTACCTCTATGCGAATAGTGACCTAGGTATTTAAATTGCACATTGGAAAGTTTATTATAGTGTATTTTGATGATATCTTGATTTCTAGCAAAAACATGGAGCCTATAGAACATTTGAGAATGGTTCTTGACATATGCATAGTAGAAAGCTTGTTTATCAACTCTAAAAGGAGATAATTTTGCAGAATTGGTATTTTGGTTAGTGTTATTCCAGCAAATGAATTGAACATGGATCTGGAAAAAGTTAAGAATTTTCTTGAGTGGTTTACACCTCAAAGTATTACTAAGTTGAAGAGCTTCAATGGGTTGGTGAATTTACATAAAAGATTCATTAAAAATCTTAGTAACATAAGTGCACCATTGACTGATTACACAAAAGGAAATGTTTTTTACTTGGACAAGCGCACTTGATGTGATTTTTGAACAACACAAGAGGAATGTTACTAAAGCACCTATTCTTTCTTTGCTTGACATTGCAAACATTTTTACAATTTGGGTGTGATGCTTCAAGAAGCGGTACTAGGGGAGTGTTAAGTCAAGATAGAAAACCTATGACATTTTTAAGAGAAAAAGTAAATGAAGCTAAAAAGAAGTATACGACTTATGATAAAGAACTCTACATTTTAGCACAAGAATTAATATATTCAAGTTATATCTTCTACATAGAGAGTTCATTTTGATGACGAACAATCAGGCCTTGAAACACACAAATTCACAAGGTAAATGATCTCCTAAACATTACAAATGGGATTCATTCTTGCTAGCTTAACATTTGTTGTAAAACATAGAAGTGACGAAACCAATGTAGCGGTTGATGCCTTAATCAGAAAATGTCATTTATTGGTTGTAATGAGCCATGTCTTGGTTGTTTTTTATGAAATGAAGTGTGAATATGCAAATGGTCCATAATTTAGTAGTATCCATGCAATTCTAAGCAATCAAGACCATACAAGTATGTATCCATTTGAAGACTTGTTCTTATTTGATGGCTTTTTATTTAAAGGTTCTCAGCTTTGCATTTCCCTTGGATTAAGGGGAGAAAAACTTGTGACAAAAAATGTACTCAAGTGGGTTGGGTGGGCACTTTGGAAGAGATAAGACTTTTGGATTAGTGAGTGAGAAATTCTTTTTGTGTAACATGATGAGGGATGTGGACAAGTTTTTTTTTTTGCTTATAGAGTGTGCTGGATAGCAAAAGGACACTAAAATAAGGATCTATATGAGCCCTTGCATGTGCCAAGGGAACCATGGAATAATCTTTCAATGGATTTTGTCTTGGGGTTGCCACGAACCCAAAGAGGTCATAATGGTTCAGTGTTTGTGGTGGTGGATCATTTTTCTAGAATGGTTCACTTTATACCTTGTAAGAAGATAAATGATACAAGTCAAGTGGCATATTTGTTCTTTAGGGAAATTGTGGGGTTACATGGTATCCCAAAAACTATAACTATTGACAAGAACACCAATTTTGTAAGTCACTTTTGAAGAATCTTGTGGGAAAAATTGAACAATATGTTACAATTCAATTCAGCATACCACCGCCAAACCAATGGTCAAATGGAGGTGGTGAATAGGAGTTTCAGTAATATATTAAGGTGTTTAGTTGTTTATAGTCCTAGACAATGGGATTTGCTGCTACCCAAGCTAAGTTTTACTATAATTTTAGCATAAATACTTTACATGTAAGTCTAAATTTCAAATTGTTTATGGCATAAATCCTAAAGGAATCTTAAGTATACATGTAAGTTTTCCTATAAATGATCTGCCAAAAAATCCGCATGTCAACCAAGAAGCTACTGATTTTGTAGAAAATATTTGAGAGGTACATTGACAAGTTAGGCTAAAGTTGTAGTCCATGAATGAGAAATATAAGAAGAATGTTGATTTGCATTGGAGAAGAAAAATCTTTGAAGAATGAGATATGGTCATGGTTCATCTATGCAAGGAAAGGTATCTCCAAGTTGTACAAGTCAAAACCTACAAAAACTGGAAAATTATGAAGAAAAGAAATCAGAATGCCTACCAAATTGATTTGCCTAAAGAATTGGATATCAATCCTATCTTTGATGTTGCTGATGACCTATATTCATATTTAGGAGGAGAAAATGACGATCAGGTGGAAGATGTGTAGAATGAGAAGGGAAGTGTATCAGTACTTACCAAGAAGAAAAGAGGGCATATGGAACAAGTGCTAGATATCAAATTGATGGCTACCCACTCTAGATTATATAAGTTGTATTTTTAAAGTGGGAAGACCTGCCAGACTCTTACAATTATTGTATCATAGAAGTTGACGGGCTTAAGCACTACCAAACAACTCCACCTTTTGGACTAGAGTAGGAAGTTCAAATTTTCTGAGAAGAGGGGAGGATGATGCGGAGCATCTTCCTTAATTTCTCCTTTCTACAGACTGTCAGTTTTTTTAGAACCTTGTTTTTACTTAGTTTAGTAAACTGTTTGACAGTTTTGTTGCTGTCAGATTTTTAGTTAACAGCTGTTTTTATTTTTCTATTTTAAGTTTAAGGGAGGAATGCAAGTAGGAGTGAATAACTGTTTTGGATTAGAATATGAGACATATAGCTAATGTAGAGAGTGATTTTTGGGGGAAAAGAGTTAGAATTTGGAATAAGGGAAGGAATGCAAAGAACAGGGGACAGAACTGGATTGAAGTAATATAAGAACCCATCTCTATGCTTATTTTAGTATTTTCTGAGTGCGAATATAATATACTATCTAATTGTGTATTTCATATATTGACAGAATGGTTGTTATCCCGCTTTAATTCTCTATCTTTCTTTCAGATTTATCTTCATGAAGTAGATCAGAACGGGGTATTTCCTTTGACAGATAATCTGCATGTTCTAGAAATATAATTGCATTCAGTTATCAGAACAGAGCATTATTACTTTTGGAGGCTAATCTGCAGGTTCAAAAACAGGTCTGCATCAAGGGCTTCCGATCCTTTGTCTGGATAACATGGATATAAGTATTTCAAGGCTGTAGGGCTCTTCTGAGCTGGTATTCCTTGGCTACCTCGCCATAATAACCATAGGATACCAATGCTACACAAGTCATCTTTTCCGCGGATAGAGTACTTTGAGAAATCTAACGGTAGAACTCTTAAAACTCAAGACCTTGTAAAACTCTTAAACTAAAGACCTGTATATGGTCAAAAACAGGGGCACAGCATGTGGGTGTTGTAATTTGACCTCTCTATCATAAAGTATCCAAACGTACCAATTTAAACAAGCGCTGCCATTTTTTGAGCTTTAGTCTCTTTTCTACAGATCCCAACTTCACCACTCTATTAAACACCTATATGTAAAAGTGAGGTGATCTTTTTTGGTAGCAGCCCACCCAACAGTCTACCAGAGCATACTAGATTCCCGTTTTAGGAAGAAGAACGTTTTCTCACTTTACCTTCTCTACTTCTTGAATTTCCATCCACTAAATTTTGACCAAGCTCGGGAAGGAACATACCCTTGCCAATCCACTTAAGATTCAAAACCCTAAGGTATGAAATAAACGGGTCTTTTGTCTAATCACGTTAACTAAAAATGTTCATGTAATAGGAAAACTTGTCCATTTTTATTGCTATAAACCTAATAGAAGAGTTTTCAAGAAATTCTATTCACGTAAATAAGCAAACTAAAAGCCCTACAAAAGAAAATCTTCTAAGCCTTAGAATGAAAATTTTGATCTGCTTATAATTAGGAAAGGCGCACAAGATAAGAATTGGGTATCTAACCTGAAGAAACAGTAACTTGTCTCTGGTAATTGCAGGCCACTCTCCTTCTGCAGGGGAGGCAATAAGGGCATACAACAAATCAGATCTAACGGTACCCACTTCCTCTTCTGACACAATCCCCTCCTTATGAAGTCCAATCTTGTTTAAAATCCTATGAAACATGTCCTGCTGCCATTTCAGATTCTCAGTCTGCTGATGTGCAACTCTCTGTTCTGGAGTCTCGTCTTCAAATTTCCTAAACGAGAAGGTATGCATGTTTTTGTACATGGATGAAATATTCTCCTGAAAAGTAAAATCACATTAATAACTTAACTAAATTATTACTAAGAAACAGAATCATTCAATCCGCAAGAAAGTCACCTGCAGAGATTTGTACGAGAGGGGAAAACTGTTGAAAGCCATGATTTTCAAAGCACCCTTGTAGTCCTGAAATCTTTTAAGAGTGTAGCAGAGAGACTAAGAAGAGAAGAGACTAACAGTAGCTTCGTTAGAAAAGAAAGATAATTAGATTGGACGTAGAAAGGCACATGACATCACTCAGTCTGCAAAAGAGCATAAATTTGGTATTCTTGTTTTTGGACGTGGCAAATTCAAATTTTATACTTCTAACGGCTAAAAGTGGAAAAAGTACCCGTTGGAGTGGGCAGCCCAGCGTTACTGGCCGCATGTCTTTATTATCGTATTCATTTATTTCTCTAAATTTTATAGGCTTGTTATTGATCGATTTTTAAATTTTATTTTCCAAAATAATAGGATATTAAGGGGAGTAGGTGAGGGCGTTCCAATAGTCATGTACTTCTTGTGTACCTAATCTTTCAATTGCTAATTTTAAAGGGGCTCAAAAAATGATTGGTCTATAATTGGTCCATTTGTGCACTACCATTGGGACATTTGTGCATGACTATTGTCCATAAGTACTAGCAATTTTGAGTGCATGTTTATTGGGGCATCTTTAAGTAGGTATCAAACGACACTTTGAAATGGCCACTTTTTGAACCTTCAACACTTAACATATTTTATAAGGAGATTTGTTATACCTAGAAGCTAAAAACTATTTTTAAAGTAGTTAAGTTGCATATAGAGACAACAAAAAAATGGTCGAAATCCAATATATAGTTTATGCTCTATGAGTGCACGAAGTTAGCCATAATGACTACTTGTATGCTTCCTTTTCTATGTTCAATAATGGTGATATTTACAAACTCGTGTCAACTATTCCTTTAATTTTGTGTATATTACAATTCAATACTTTTCTATAATTAATATTGATAAATGGTGCATTATTGTGTAAATTTGGATTTATTCTTAGTTCTATTTGCACTTTATTTTTCCTAAATTTGACCTTATTTTATATATGCTTTTACATATTCTCCAATATTTGACATTTATTATGCTATTATTTCTATTGATATACTTCAAACATTCATCCTCCATTTGAATGTTATTGCTTCAAATCCTAGGTCAATCCCATAGACATGAGATCACTTTAGCACTTGCAAATCCAACCCTCAAAATTTTAAAATTTAAATTTATTTTTTTGACTAGTTCCCTCTTTCTCTCATACATTCATTTGCCATCATAAGCCAACCTAGTACATATTTGGCATGATTTCATGCTACATATATTTGTATTTAAAGGCATTATTTTGCAATCACTTATAAACCTCTCATATCTAAAAATCATTGAAAATCTTATAAGAAAAACATGCTTGGAGTGCTTCAAGAGGATCTAAAAAGCTTATAATTTTGGATTACATGATTCTAGAACATTTGCATAGATTATTATCCTTAATCATCTCTATGATCATGAAATTGGTCATATCAAAGGCTTCAACCTACAAGAACATGACCCTTGTAATCTTGATGAACTCCCTCAAGTGTTTATAAATACCACCATTCTTTTACATTAAAATGAAAAGCAAGAATGCACACTATACCAATTTAATTTTGAGCCCATCGAAATGAGCCAAAATAATAGACTCGACCATCCAAATAGTTGAAAAACTAAATATGTGATTTTGAGGTAGAGTACAAACATGAGAATTGTTTTAAATCCCAAAACATGAAGATTTTAAAAGGATGACTCATTACCATTGTACCTAGAGCTAAGTACATTCATCCATATATAGTTATCTAGCTTAGCATTAATTATTCAATTATAATTCCCACAACTATCATTTATCCCTCTAGGCTAATTTATGCTTGTGTATACATCTTGTTACATTGATCTAGATTAAGATTTGGGAACTCAAGTGAGCCCGACTATGCTTACACTACTCAAGTTTGACCTTAGGGCTAAACTTTTACTAATTTTAAGACATTTTAGATCATTAATATTTTAATTATAAATCTTAATTTCTAGATCCAATCTTTGTTTCATACATGTACTTCATTTATGTATCCTTATTTTAGGGTTTGTTGTGCTTATTTACATGTCCTATATTTTATCCACCCTGCCCATCCTTTTTTCCTACAAAGGAATTAACACTAGCTAGAAAACTCCATTTAGTAGCTCCTAATTAGTCAACCCCTATAACCTATGGGCATATGAGCTACAAAGACTTTCTTAGTGTAAAATCTTTATTAATTAAACAATAGTATGTAGCAACCAATTTGATATTGGAAAATATGATGGATAATCAAGGGCCTATATCATTCAAAATTTATAATTTATTGGTTGATTGGATGTTAATTGTCACTAATATATTCATGAATCATTCATATGTAGTATTTTTACCGTAGTAGACTACATATATATAATAGAGATTTACTTACAAATTTGGAGGCATATTTTCATTAACCAAAATATTAGTTAATACTGCTATAATTCTACCATGTATGGGTATCAACTTTACAAATGTCATCATAATGCCTTGTTGAAGTTGCAACCATAATCACCTTGAAATCAAAGCACATGTTTTGGATCATGGTCCTAATCGCCTAACATAAATACATTGAATATTTCCCATGATCATGTGAAATTTTCAATATTTTCACTCCAATATTTTATAACTTGTTAGGTTTCATACATTTGAATTCATATAAATTCAATGAAAACTTTGATTGTCCTAGGGCATGTGCATGAAGATGGTTACAAAAAAGTGTCCAAGTGGATAATTTTCTACATAATGTGCTCATGTTATGTTTGAAATCAAATAACACAAACACATTTCATGAGCTACAAATGTGAGTGTGTTTTATAAAGCACAAAACAATGCTCATCTTTTGTGGCTCATAGAACATGCTTGCATTTTGTGAGCCACAAAATATGAGCATGTTTTAGGGCTCATAAAATTTTGTTGCATTTCATATCTTATAAAATGATAGTGGGGAAGAGGGAGAAAATGATAAAGAGGGAGAGGGGAGGGAGCAATGACATATAACAAATAGAGAAAGATAGAGATGGTGTGTGTGTAACCAAATTCACTACAACTGATTCACCGTTAATATTTAGAAAAAAAAAAAAAACACAACACAACAAATACAAAGAGCTCAAGAAATAGGATTAATGAATTTCTTTCATTCTTCTTTCTCCAACCTCCTTACAATTGAAAATAGGAATCATTATATGTTAGGAATAGTCCCAAGAGATAACTAAGAGGGGGGGGGGGGGGGGGGAGGGGGTGAATCAGTTATCTACAAGTTTCAATTCTTTATCCAATTAAGTATACTTAAACATAAAGCATAAACACAATGAAAGAACACTTGAACACAACACAAAATTTTGGTTACGGGGAAACCCAAATAGGTAAAAACCCCAGTGGGAATTGACACCCACTAATATTCTGCACTAGTGTATTATGATCCTTGTTAGAAGATCCTTAACCCTGTTAGGAGTTGCTTTACAATATATTTAGTACAGTAGACCTAGTCAAGGGTTAGACCCTGTTAGGAGTCTTTTACAATTGTCCCTGTTAGGGGAGGGGACGCACTGTCTGAGAGCTCACTGCTCGAAGGGGCGAAGGCTACAACCTTCTGAATAACAAATATACACTATATCAGATCTTGGTGAGCTGTGCTTTGACCTGCTGTCTGGATCAGTTCCAATGTATAGCACAAATACTTTACTTGGTCACATAGACCTTCTTCTGATGGCTCAACACTTCGCACACTATGCTCTGCTCTTCTTAATCAACCATGAACCACACTCAAGCAATCATAAATGACTGCCTATAAATATCTTTCCTCTAAATGATATAATCAAGTTGGCCTATTAGAACCACCTTGAAATCATATTAGAGAAAGCATAACAAACTTTGATAAACATTTTTTCGACTCTACTATGCACGCAACATAATCTGGGACCTGTCTAATAAGATAATTATAGACGCACGCTACACACTGTCGGCTCTACCAAAACAACTGTATCTTTCTCCTCAAGCTAAATTACTTCATGCACTCTTAACTAAACATCAATAACTCTCCTCTAAGCTTAACTCCAAGGGCGCATACCCAAAAGATAGGCGCAACTCCAGAGCCAATAAAATCTCTGTCGGCTCTCTTGAACAAACACAGGAAACTGCTACTGGCGAATAGTGACTACATAACTTCACTTCTACTGAATATTAGACTATGCGTCCATGACTGAAACATCACTAACATGTCTCCAATATATATCCAAGTGCGCAAGGCTCCATGGTAACTGTACGGACAACCATACACCAAACATTGCTTGTTACTCTGTCAGGAACACTGCTAACACCAGCTGCTATATAATTGTCTGTACTAATAGTTAACCTTTGCGCCCATGATATCATGCTAATATCATGTCCATGCTTCATATACTGAAAGCTTACTGCATAAAACTTCCACGCATGCTACTTTCCATATGTTGTCATCAATGACAAACATACAGTCAGTACTGGCCTGCTAGCAAATCTCCAACAATCTCCCCCTTTGGCATTGATGGCAACATGTGGAATGAAAAACCACCACCAACCCAAATGAACATTTATTTTATAACATTCTCCATTTCCTCATCAAAACTCCCCCAAAGATGAATCCTCCATCTGCTACAATATTTTTCAATATTCTCCATTTCCTCAATTGTACTGCTTTCATAACTGAATACTGTTTCCCCGTAGTATATTACTCCTCCTTTTACTTCTATTTTTCATGACTCTATATATTACTCCCCCTTTAACATCAATGGCAAAGGGCACCATTCATTTTAAGCACCGGTACTACTCCTGAGGTAGAGTAGTCAACCTTCCATCAATCCCTAAGGACTGATACCTTTCCTTCTTTCTCCTAAGCAGAATTAGGGAAGGGAATTACTCCCAACTTCTCCCTGAGATACTCAAAAGTATCCTTAGGCAAGGGCTTTGTGAATATATCTACCAACTAATCTTTGGTACTCACATAGTCTAGCTTGACTTCTTTCTCTACCACTTTCTCTCTTAGGAAGTGATACTTGATCTCAATGTGCTTTGTCTTTGCATGTATCACAGGGTTCTTTGACATATTGATAGTGCCAGTGTTATCACAATGAATAACAATAGGATAATCAATCTGAATTCCAAAATCCTTTATCAGCTGCTTGATCCAAACAATTGTAGAACAATTCAAGGCTGCTGCAACATACTCCACTTTTGCTGTTGACTGAGAAATACAATTTTGTTTCTTTCTTGTCCAAGTGACAAGTCTATCACCAAGAAACACTGCTCCACCTGATGTACTCTTTCTTTCATCAACACATCCTGCCCAATCTACATCAGTGTACACATGAAGCTCAACATTTTCTGAATTAGGATACCATAGACCATAATCTATAGTGCCCTGTAAGTATCTGAATATTCTCTTTACTGCCATGAGGTGAATTTGCTTAGGTTCTACTACAAATCTTCCAACTATGCTAATTGCATTGGAAATATTAGGTTGAGTCTGAGTAAGATGTATGAGTTTACCAATCATAGACTTGTACAATGTTGTATCCACTACTGGTGAGTCATCTTCTTTTGTAAGCTTGCATCTAGTGATCATAGGTGTTCCTACTGGCTTGCAATCATCCATCTTGAATTTCTTCAGTATGTCTTTCACATACTTGGACTGATTAATGAAAATTCATTTTTCTATCTATTGCACATTTAGTCCCAAAAAGCATTTGATAGGACCAATCATACTCATCTCAAACTCATTCTGCATTTCTTTGGAAAATTCTGCATTTAGTTTGTCATTATCTCCAAAGATAATGTCATCAACAAATATAGCTACAAGTAGTAGACCTTCATATGTCTCTCTAATGAATAGATTACAATTTGTTGCTCCTTTCTTGAATCCAATCTTTGTTAAATATCCATCTAGTCTCTCATACCATGCTCTAGGGGCTTGCTTAAGTCCATAGAGGGCCTTCTTCAATCTGCATACCATATCAGGATTGTCTGATAGGGTGAATCCTTCTGGCTGCTCAATGTATACTTCTTCTTTCAAATCTCCATTCAGGAATGCTGACTTGACATCCATCTGATATAATTTGAAGTTTTTGACTGTAGCATAAGCTAGAAACAACTTAATAGCTTCTAATCTACTCATAGGTGCAAATGTGTCTGAATAATCAATGCCTTCTCTTTGCGCATATCCCTTACATACTAACCTTGCTTTATTTCTTACTATTGTACCATCTTCATTCATCTTGTTTATGAATATCTACTTTGTTCCAATCACATTCTTATCACTAGGTCTTGGGACCAGTTCCCAAGTGTCATTCTTAATAATCTGATCAAGTTCTTCTTTCATAGCATCATGCCAATTTGAATCATTACATGCATCTTCAACACTTAAAGGTTCAATCTGAGATAGTAAACATACTGCTTCACTACTAGCTGAGTTCTTTGCTTGTGATCTTGTTAAGACTTTGCCGCTCTGATCTCCAATGATGTCTTTCTTGGAATGATTTCTAGATGTAAACTTTGGAACTTTAGATGATGTCGACTCATCAACCTTAGGAGTACCTTCTTCACTTGTCTCAGGGTCATTGAATAACACATCAATACTATCAAACATTTCCTCAATGATTGTCTCACTAGTGGAGGGCCTGGGTTCTTCTTCAATCATGGGTGAGTAATCATGATATCTTTCTTGAACCATAAACTTTTCATCAATCTTAACATGAGCACTTTCAATGATCTTTTTCAATCTTAAATTGAAACATCTATAAGCTTTACTTTTAGTAGAGTAACCAAGAAAAATACCTTCATCACTTCTTGCATCAAACTTGCCTACTGCTTCATCCCTCTTGATGTAGCACTTGCTTCCAAAGATTCTAAAGTATTTTACTGTGGGAACATTACCAAACCATATCTCATATGGTGTTTTGTTAGCGCCTGGCCTCAAATAAATTATATTGATGGTATAGACTGTTGTATTGACCGCATCTCTCCAATAGGTGTGTGCAACTTTTCCTTCTATCATAATGGTGCGCGTGTGTATCAAGAATGATCATATTCCTTCTCTCTACAATTCCATTCTACTGAGGGGTTCTAGGTGCACTCAATTGTCTCTTTATGCCATGTTCTTCGTAGTACTCATAGAATCTATTAGAGGTGAATTCTCCTCCTCTATCCGATCTCAAACATTTTATCTTTAGTCCAGATTCATTCTTAACCTTAGCTTTGAATATTTTGAATTTCTCAAATGCTTCTGAATTATATTTCAAGAACACAACCCACATCATCCTACTATAATCATCAACAAACAAAATGAAATACCTTTCACCATAGTATGATCTTGTTTGAGTTGGAGCACATAGGTCTGTATGAATCAGATCCAACTTGTTGTCTGCTGAATTTTGCTTGCTCCTGAATGAATTTCTCACATGCTTCCCCATCACACATTCCCTACATATAGTATCAACTGGTTTTGCTATGCTAGGTAGATCTCTTACTGCCTTTACATTACTTATCTTTACTATGTTATCAAAATTGATATGACATAGTCTTTTATGCCACAACCAACTGTCATCAACTTTAGCAACAAAACAACTTGCTTCTAAATTGAGTTGAAAAACATTGCCTCTTGTCTTTGGGCCTACTTCAATCATAACACCATCCTTTTTGTTAATGATGAATTTGTCATCTTTGAACTCCAACTGATAACCTTTTCCAAGTAACTATCCAACACTAAGAAGGTTATGTTTCAAACCATCAACATAGAGAACATCATCAGTACTATTCTTTCCATCTAAGGTGATGGCTCCTCTACCAACTATGGGTTTAGGAGTGTTGTCTCCAAATCTGACCATACCACCATTGTATTTGTCTAGATGAACAAACCTATCTTTATCACCTATCATGTGATGTGAACAACCACTATCTATAATCCAATATGTCCTTATGTCAGCTTGTGAAATCAATGCTAGCTCTTGATTCTCTTTCTTATCTTCATGAATTGTCTTATTATTCATTTTGTCTATAATAGCAATGAATCCAATTTCTTCTTCACCTGATTCATCATCTGAAACTCCATCTCCAGCATAGTAGCATTCCTTAGAGTACTTAGGCTTGTAATCATTTTTTAACTTTCTAGCTCTAGTAGGACACTTAGATGCAAAGTGACCGATCTTATTACATGAAAAGCACTTAAATGGTAATTGACCTTCATATTTTCCTTTTCCTTTCTTTTCTCTTTTGGAAATCATAGCAATGAAATCATCTAATGTTTTCTCTTCATCATCATCATCAAAATTACCAGAAGTGTTTGCAGAATTCTTACCATGAACTGTTGCTTTGAAGGTTGTCTCACTCTTTGGCTCTGTCTTCAATCTTAAAATCTCAAAAGCTTAGATTTTTCTAATCAAGGTCTCTCTCTTGAAATTAGATGTAAGTTGCATGGTCTCATCAAGGATGTTGATCTTGCTTTCATATTCTGGAGTGAGAGTGGTCATTAACTTGTCCATAATGTCCTCTTTTGAAATCTCTCCACCATTATTTCTAATTCCAACAACTACTTCATTTATCCTTTGATTGTAAGCTCTGATATTTTCTTTAGGCAGCATCTCTAATGCATTGTATCTTTTCTTCCATGTCTTTCTGCGTGCATCCTTTTCTTGTTTGTCTCCTTCAAATATGTCTTCTAGGTGCTTCCATATTTTGTGGGTTGTGTCTACCTTTTTTATTTCTGAAAACTCACCATCAGATAGGGTGCTGACAAGGGCTTCTTTAGCTATGGAATTTTGATGAAACAATTCCTTTTGCCTATTAGTAGCATCATCCTTTGCAAGGTCTTCTAAGTTAGGAATCTTGGCTTCTTTGATAGTTACATAAAAAACTTCAAAAGCAATGCACTGCAAATGGGTCACCATCTTGTTCTTCCAATCAAGATAATTCTCTCCATAAAACTTAGGACTTTCTTTCCTGAAGTATGCCATATGATCAACCTCAAGCTGTTAAACTTTCTCTCCGAGGAACTTGGCTCTGATACCAATTGTTAGGAATAGTCCCAAGAGATAACTGAGAGGGGGGGGGGTGAATCAATTATCTACAAGTTTCAATTCTTTATCCAATTAAGTATACTTAAACATAAAGCATAAATACAATGAAAGAACACTTGAACACAACACAATATTTTGGTTACGGGGAAACCCAAATAGGTAAAAACCCCGGTGGGAATTGACACCCGCTAATATTCAGCACTAGTGTATTATGATCCTCGTTAGAAGATCCTTAACCTTGTTAGGAGTTTCTTTACAATATATTTAGTATAGTAGACCTAGTCAAGGGTTGGACCCTATTAGGAGTCTTTTACAATTTTCCATGTTAGGGGAGAGGACGCACTGTCCGAGAGCTCACTGCTCAAAGGGGCGAAGGCTACAACCTTTTGAATAACAGATACACACTATATCTAGATCTTGGTGAACTATGCTTTGACCTGTTGTCTGGATCAGTTCCAATGTATAGCAAAAATACTTTACTTGGTCACATAGACCTTCTTTCAATGGCTCAACACTTTGCACACTATGCTCTGCTCTTCTTAATCAACCATGAACCACTCTTAAGCAATCAGAAATGACTACCTATAAATATCTTTCCTCTAAATGATATAATCAAGTCAGCCTGTTAGAATCACCTTGAAATCATATTAGAGAAATAATAACAAACTTTGATAAACATTTTGTTGGCTCTACTATGCACGCAACATAATCTGGGACCTGTCTAATAAGATAATTGTAGACGCATGCTACACACTGTCAGCTCTACCAAAATAACTATATCTTTCTCCTCAAGTTGAATTACTTCATTCGCTCTTAACTGAACATCAATAACTCTCCTCTAAGCTTAACTCCAAGGGCGCATATCCAAAATATAGGCGCAACTCCAGAGCCAATAAAATCTATGTCGGCTCTCCTGAACAAACATAAGAAACTACTACTGGTGAATAGTGACTGCATAACTTCACTTCTACTGAATATTAGACTATGTGTCCATGATTAAAACATCACTAACATGTCTTCAACATATATCCAAGTATGCAAGGCTCCATGGTAACTATACAGACAATCATACACCGAACATTGCATGTTACTCTGTTAGAAACACTGCTGACACCAATTGCTATATAACTGTTTGTACTAACAATTAAACTCTGCGCCCATGATATCATGTTGATATCATGTCCATGCTTGATATATTGAAAGCTTACCGCATAAAACTTCCACACATGCTACTTTCCATATGTTGTCATCAATGACAAACATACAGTCAGTACTGCCCTACTGGCAAATCTCCAACATTATATCTCCTTTGGAATTTCCCCAAAAATCTAACTTACTATTTTCTAATTATCAACCTTCTAAAATAATTACATGCAGCTTGAGAACATCTTAATAAATTAATAATAACTTTAAAAAACTGTATAATCTCCTATGAGAAAAAATAATTTAAAAAATATTAAAATCTAAAAACCCATTAAAATCTCAAAAAGTCACTAAACCTCAAAACTTGCTGATTTATTTTGAGAACATCTAAAAAAAATATTAAAATCTCAAAAAAAATACTAAAACCTTAAAAATCCACTAAAAGCTCTTGCATCATTCCCCTCTGGTTGAAAAGAATGCAACTCCTGCAAGTTATTTTTGAATACATGCTTCTTGTCTGGATCTAATCCTTCCCATTGTACAAGATATCTATTTGATTTGACTTGCAAAGTGTAAACTATTTTCTTTTCCAAAATATATTTTTCCCTCATTGCTACAACATACTCATCCACATTCTCTTTTGTACTCTTATTTTTTTTAAATGTACCAAATACCTATTGTATTGACCTGAAGAAAAGAAAATTCAAGTCCTCTTGAATGCAAGTTTACTCCTTCCTAGTCTTCCAATTCTTTGGCAATTTTTCCTTCATCTTTGCATCTATCCCTGGGTCCTTCTTCATCTTTTTTTCTTAACCCATCTCCTGTTTAGCACCCTCTTGACTTCTAGGTTCCAAAATTCTATTTCTTGTGCATATAACTCAATAGCATCATCATTTATGTCTTCATCATATAATATAGTAGCATATTGTCCATTACCACAATTTGCATAATATCCTTGCAAATCTACATATTCCTTATTAACAAACAAATATGCAACATCTTCATTAGCAACATTATTATCAATATGCCTTTCCACTTGCTCATTTTGAACATCAGATTCAAGTAATTAAAAATGACAGTGAGACTCATCTACAACTATGTTTACCTTGTCTCGTTCAATGTTTGATTTCAAAACAGTCATAGGTCATTTTTTACCTCTTCCTCTATTGTCGATGTCCTTTCTTTCCTTTTCCTCTTTTGAATAATCTTTCTAACGATTCATGTGATCTTCTTCTTGACCGATAAGTGCCACTTTTGCATCTTTAGGGTGATTCTTATCGCTAATGGTTTGATCCAATGCTTAAAACTTTTGCATGGTTTGATTCAATGCTTAAAACTTTATAAATTCGCCTTGTCATCTTCCTTCTTATTCACACTTATGTCTTTCCTCTTCTCTTTATTTTCTTGTTTATTCTTTGGTGAACCCTCACTCTACAAGAACATCTCTTCAACAAATCCATCTCCCTACAAGAAAGTCCCTTTAACCCTGCTCTACTTTGCCTTTGCCTCACCTAGGTCTCTTCTCGTCCCTACCTAGTCTTTTGGCAACCAGGATCTCTCTTCAACCTCAAACACCAAACTCTCTTGCCTAGACATTTTGAGCTTTGATACCAGATGATGTAGCCAAATTCACTACAACCAATTCACCATTAATATTTAGAAAATAAATTAAAAAACAAAACAAATACAAATAGCTTAAGAAATGGGATTAATGGATTTCTTTCATTCTTCTTTCTCCAACCTCCTTACAATTGTAAATAACGAATCCTTATAATTTCCCCAAAAATCTAACTTGCTGTTTTCTAATTATAAACCTTCTAAAATAATTACATGCATTTTGAGAACATCTCAAGAAATTACTAATAACTTTAAAACAAACCTTTCTAATCTCCTATGAAAAAACTAATAAAAAAACATTAAAATCTAAAAACCCACTAAAATCTCAAAAGGTCTCTAAATCTCAAAACTTGCTAATCTATTTTGTGAATATCTAAAAAATATTAAAATCTCCAAAAAATACTAAAACCTTAAAAAGCCACTAAAAGCTCCTGCATTAGTGTGTTTGAGAGAGAGAAAGTTGGGGGGGAGGAGTATGTGTGAGTATCTATATGTATATATGTATACATTCACACATATATGTATGTGTTTGTGTGTGTGTGTGTGAAAAGTGGTTGTTACACTACACTTCAATGAGTCTTTATATGATTGATCTAAACAATGAAAGTAGATTAATCTAAAACCAAAACAAACCAAGGTGACTCATTGCCTTCTAGTAGACACGGCTATGAGTTTTGCTCTCGGGTCATTACAAAACCCAATGACTATAGACATAATCTAAATGAAGGATTTTAAACTAATATGCGCATGCAATGTTCATCCAATTTAGCTAAGAGTTAATCCATATTAAGCAAAATGAAGTGTTCCTATATTTGATAGATGCAACAAATGATATAATTAAAATAAACTAACTATGCAATTAAGATAGCTAACAATGATTACAATGCATAAACAAGAATGGGCAAATTGACACCATTACAGTATTTAGCAAAAGATTAGATTCTCTTTGTGACAATCGAGGCCTGGTTATATAGGAATCCTCTCGAGATTGAACGAACAAGATTGAGAATTTCCCCAAAAATATAAATTACTATTTTCTAATCATCAACCTTCTAAAATAATTACATGCATTTTGAGAACATCTCAATAAATTACTAATAACTTAAAAAGAACCTTTCTAATCTCCTACGAGAAAAGCTAATAAAAAAACATTAAAATCTAAAAACCCACTAAAATATCAAAAAGTCACTAAATCTCAAAACTTGCTAATTTATTTTGTGAACAACTAAAAAATATTAAAACCTCAAACAAATACTAAAACCTTAAAAAGCCACTAAAATTTCCTATATCAGTGTGTCTAGGAGAGAGAAAGGGGGGGAGGAGTATGTGTATGTATCTATATGTATGTATGTATACATTCACACATATATGTATGTGGTGTGTGTGTGTGTGTGTGTGTGTGTAAAAAGTGGTTGTTATGTAGTACACTTCAATGAGTCTTTATATTATTGATCTAAACAATGAAAGTAGATTAATCTAAAACTGAAAACAACCAAGGCGACTCATTGCCTTCTAGTAGACACGAGTATGAGTTTTTCTCTCAGGTCATTGCAAAACCCAGTGACTATAGACGCAATCTAAATGAAGGATTTTAAACTAATATGCACATGCAATGTTCATCCAATTTAGCTAAGAGTTAATCCATATTAAGAAAAATGAAGTATTCCTCGATTTGATAGATGTAATAAATGATATAATTAAAACAAACAAACTATACAATTTAGACAACTAACAATGATTACAATGCATAAATAAGAATGGGAAAATTGACACCATTACAGTACTTAGCAAAAGATTAGATTCTCTATGTGAGCATAGAGGCCTGGTTATATAGGAATCCTCTTGAGAATGAATGAATGAGATTGACCAAAGATGGACGATTGATCAGATTTATTCCAGACTAGCACAATCCATGTGCAACTAATTTGATTGGTTGAGAGAATCAATTAATTGAACTGGTTTGATCAGTTGTTTCAGAAACTTGTAAGGCTGAACTGAAGTTGCTAAATTGGCAGATGAGTTAACAAAGGTGGTTTCCCAGTTAACTAGATTATTTCCAAAATTGTGTATAGTTGACTGAATGATGACTCCATAAATGCATTTTTAGAATAATTGAATGATTTAATGTATTTTCCTCCAAATTGTGATGACATAATTAATTTAATTCCTTTTATGATTAATTGACAATTCTTTATTTATTTAATCAACATCCTAATATATTAATTAAATAAATGGCATAAAGTTAATTGAATTGCCAATAACATTAGGATTTAGGAATTAATTAATTAAATAAGATCAAGTACAATGGTTGAATGGGACCTAGGGTATAGGTCAAATCAGATTGATAAGTTGAATTGCCTTAGGTTAGGACTTAGGATATTTAATCGAGACTAGGGCTATCTTGATAAATAATCAAAATTAGGGGCTTATGGTTTTGTTGATCATTTTTAGGTGATTACATTTTCCCCTCTTTGAATTGGTGTGTGATCAACACATTGATTCAAAGAACAATTAGTGTTGAGACTGAGAATAGTTTGATGTGAAGCGATGAAACTACTCTCAAGTTGATTGATTCAAAGATATAAATTCTAAACTTGATTGGACTAGAACTAACGAGGATAGATCAAAAGGGTTAGTTTGATGTGAACCGATGAAATTGAACACTTGATCAATTGATTGATAATGACAAATAACCAATTTGATATGAAGCGATGAAATCGATTAATGTCAAGAAAACTCTTAAACCATTGGATTGGTTTGAACAAATAACTAGTTTGATGTGAAGCAATGAAACTAATTATCATTAAGAGATCGATAGAGAAAATTGACTTGATTTGATGCAATGAAGCCAATTGGATTCACGAGGACAATATCAGTTTGATGTGAAGCGGTGAAACTAATATGCCCCTAGAGATTTGTTGATGATGAAGAATCTCAACTTGATGTGGTGCGATAAAGATGAGATGCCCCTGCAGATTTTTTTGATGACAAAGAATCTCAACTTGATGTGGTGCAATGAAGCTAAGATGCCTCTTACGATGAGGTCTTGTTTGATTTGATGATTTGATTGCTTGATTAAAGATTCACAAGTTTCTCAACGTTTGATGATGTGATCACTGAATTGTTGATGTCATGATCATGCCCCCTTAGGAGAAAAATCAAAATATGGCTAGGTGGCCTAGTGATTTGAAGTAATTTTGATTGATAAAATGATACAGGAAGAGACTGATCTGATTTTGATGAGGTTGTAAGTATGTAGTCCACATTCTACACTTATTTTAGGTTTTGTTGACCAAGTTTGACCAAAATTTGGATAAGGTTTGACCAATATTTTGGCACTTTGATTGCTTGTGGAGAAAAATATCTCATTGGGTTGGAGGATAGAGGATTGAGTGCATGAGCGATTGACTGCAATTGGAGTAAAAAGTCAAACTATGATTTTGACAAATAAAATGATCTTAGATTTCAATTTTGATCCCAAAAATAGAATCAAGACTGTCAAATTAGCCAGGGGTGCAATTTTCACGTCAATTGGAGCAAGTTGAAAATTAGGTCAAAAACCTATATAAGAGCCAAAAGGGTCTTTTTCATTTCATTATCACGCCTCCAAGTTTGAAAACTCAAAACCTTCTCTAAGCGAAAAATGGTGATTCTAGTAGAAACTTATCGATTTGAGAAGCAATGGGTCCATAATCGGCCATGGAACTATGGACCAATGGTAAGTTATCCAAATTCCTCTCCTGTCGATTAATTTTTTTTATTTTTAGCAAATTTGTATGCACTTTGTGCCATGAACCACGGTTTCTCGTACGAGCTTGTATAGGGGCTCATACAAGAGACTGCTCCAAAATGTTTACTCATATGAAGCCATTAGAATTCTTGTACTAGGGCCATCCTTTACTCGTACGAGTAAACACAAAGATTCCCATATTCTCGTACCATTATGTGAGTTTTCTCATACTAGAGAGTTTACTCATACTGGTTGGTGAGAATGATTGTACGAGAACCTAGTGAACTATGTTTTCTCGTACTAAAAACAAAAAGCATTTTTTAGGCCATAAAAGCCAAATTTAGTTTTTCTATTTGTTGATTGACATTCATTAGCATTTTCTTGAGCTTTTGGATATACTGTTTGGACTTGTTACTAATGAGTATTTGTTCATTTATTGCAGGAGGTGCTCCCAGATTGGCAGTTCTAGATCACATATCCACCAATGATGAGACTTGTTCCATGTTTGTCTATGGCTAAGCTGAGGATTCTTGCAAAGTGTGGGTTTGGTTGGTTGAGTCATATTTTGATATCCTTTTGAACCATAGATCGTTGATTGCTTTGGTGGAGAAATTCCATAGTGAGCACAACACTTTTTACTTGCCCACTAGAGAGATGACAGTGACCCCGACGAATATATATTGTATCTTGTGTATTCCTTTTGGTGGCCCCTTAGTAGAGTATGAGTCCTCTCAGTACCCTGGGATGTTGGTCGTCTGTAGGGTATTCCAAGATGATGATATCTTAGAGAGATGGGTAGGGTGGGACACTATGATGTCTAGATAAGGGTGTGATTCTCCCCTAGCATGTGTCATGGTAGGGTTTATAGGTTTCTTTATCATGCCCGATAGAGGGCAACATGGTTTCCAGTGCAAGTGGGGAGTAGTTCTAGAGAGATTGTTGGCTCATCCAGCAAAGCTAGGGTGGGGTTCTTGTGCTTTTGGATCATATGTACCATGAGCTCCACAAGATCATGTTCTGAGGTATGAGAAGCTTAGCTGCAAGGGTTTTGATATTATAGATCTAGACATGAGAGCACCTCCCTATTTGTTGGCCAGTTGGGGCTAATGCTAGGACACTCGAGAAGCCCTACATTTATAGATATCAGTTATGTTATTCAGCCTCACTTGGGGAAGATTGCCTACTAGAGACGATAGCTAGATGATATGATAGTGGTCACCTGGCGACCATGCCTAGGTACAAAGGAATGGGGGGGTTGGAAATCTCAATAGAGGGATATGTTTGTGACCCTACCTCTGATTGGTCAGATGTCTATCATTTTAGAGTGGTTCATGGTATCCCAGGTTTTTCAGTAGTATGGGCATCCTTAGGTTATGTCATAGGAGTTTACATCATATGCTAGGTATGTCGATGAGGTATGTGTAGGGTGGGGGTCGAGACTAGTTGTGGTGACCACTTTACAGGATTTGACTGTCATTAGGAGAGATAGAGGGGATTATCTGGAGGTAGTTGCAGATGTTGGGGTGACTCTTGAGTTTAGGGAATATTTTTCTCACCACCCTTTCCCACCTTTCACCAGTCTAGCATCTCCCATACCACAGATCAAGGACGAGGGTGACACTCCTTCTCCACCTCTACCACCATAGGGTAGGAGAGATACAGGGCTACAAATGACTGATGGAGGTGCAGGAGTGAGCACTAGCAGGAAAGTACTAGGGACTAGGCAGAGGAGAAGGGGAGAGAGAGGTACCCTTGGGGCAATTGGTTCAATAGATGTTGGGCCAAGTGGAATGGCAGAGACCCAGGCAGGGTAGGAGCAGAGATATCAATTTGGAGGGGTAGCTTGACAAGTGAGATAGAGGTCATGGGAGGATATAGGGACAAGGGAGCCATCTATGGGTGGTGAGGGAGAGGCTATGTGGCAGAGGACACCATAGGATATCATTTGATCCCTACGAGAGAGAGTTTTTGGTCTGTAAATTGAGATCGATGTTGCTCAGGATAGGATCACTAAGAGAGACTAGAGGATAGTTGAGATCATAGTAGAGAGGGATAACTTCCAGCGAGTGGCTACTCATCAGGCCAGCTGAGCAATGTATTATGTTGTGGCTTATAGTGCAGTTGTTCTAGTGGTGCAACAGGTGACTCCTTTTTCTCAGTACACAACTAGGTCAGAGGGTGCATAGATTCCATGGGCTGATGAGGTTGTACTCCTCCACCACCACCTCCATGATCTCTATATGATGTTGAGGACATGGCAGAGAGCTAGCCTCTGTGATCTAATATCTTTTTGATCAATTTTGTACTTCATTTTTATCATTATATACAATGACTTGCTCTGATGACAGTTGTACATTTTGATGTATCCCCTATTGACATTTGATGATATGTACAGAGATATTTGATTTGATCTCCTTGTACGCATGTATCAATTGATGTTATTAGATGTACTTATTGATTTATGATGCTATATGGATGCACTTTTAATTGATGGTTTTATGATATTTATGTAGATGCAAATGTATGAATGCAAATGTTTATGTGATGTTTATGCCATGGATATGTAAATGAATATGAAATGGATATGAATGAATTTATATATGCAATGGTTTCTAAATTGATATGCAAATGGATTTATGAGATATGCTTATATATGCAATGGTTTCTAACATCTCTTCCAGGAAATCTTGTTTTTGATACAAAGGCACTCTATCATATCTCTAATGACATAGTTGCACGCTTGATGAGAGATTATGATGATTAGTGTGAACTCAAGCCTCACTTTCCACTCAGGAGATAATGTTTGCAAATTAGTGATGTTGTCCAAATGAAAAATGGAAAATGCAAAACTAACATGAATGCACCTTAGGACTTAGTCACTGGGTTTTGGTATGAATTTTTTTATCATTGAGCATTGTGGGACATCGTAGCCAATATAATTCACACTGGTGCCACTATGATCATGATAATATGAATATGGCCTATATCAAAGAAATGTGGAAAATGAATGCAAGCATCGGGGCATGAAAGTCAAGATGACCTGAGGCTTTTTTCCAGTTGATTTGGCAAGTAATCATAAGCATCAAGGTATAAGAGGCCAGGATGACCTGAATGGTTCTTGTATAAACAAACAAAATAACAAACAAGGAGATAGCTCTGACCTCACCTTAGTGTCCATATAAAATGAGTCGAGGTATGTGCGGCCTTCCAATCAAGATGTGGGTGCCATTTGTGAGTGTGAAAAGTGGTTGTTACACTACACTTAAATGAGTCTTTATATGATTGATCTAGATAATGAAAGTAGATTAATCTAAAACCAAAACCAACCAAGGTGACTCATTGCCTTATAATAGACATGACTATGAGTTTTTCTCTCAAGTCATTACAAAACCCAGTGAATATAGAAATAATCTAAATGAAGGATTTTAAACTAATATGCACATGAAATATTCATCCAATTTAGCTAAGAGTTAATCCATATTAAGCAAAATGAAGTGCTCCTAGATTTGATAGATGCAACAAATGATATAATTAGAACAAAATAAATATGCAATTAAGACAACAATGATTATAATGTATAAACAATAATGGGCAAATTGACACCATTACAGTACTTAGCAAAAGATCATATTCTCTTTATGAGAATAGAGGCATGGTTATATAGGAATCCTCTTGAGAATGAATGAACAAGATTGTTCAAATATGGACGATTGAGACTTATTGCAGACTAGAACAATCCATGTGCAACTAATTTGATTGGTTGAGAGAATTAGTTAATTGAACTGGTTTGATTAGTTGTTTCAGAAACTTCTAAAGCTGAATTGAAGCTGCTAAATTGATAGATGAGTTAATAGAGGTGGTTTCCCAGTTAACTGGATTGTTTCCAAAATTGTGTTCAGTTAATTGAATGATGATTCCATAAGTGCATTTTTAGAATAATTGAATGATTTAATGCATTTTCCTCCAAATTGTGATGACATAATTAATTTAATTCCTTTTTTTTATTAATTGACAATTCTTTATTTATTTAATCAACATCCCAAGATATTAATTATATAAATGCAATAAAGTTAATTCAATTGCCAGTAACATTAGGATTTAGGAATTAATTAATTAAATAAGATCAAGTGTGATGGTTGAATGAGACCTAGGGTATAGGTGAAATTAGATTGAAAAGTTGAATTGCCTTAGGTTAGGACTTAGGATATTTAATTGAGATTAGGGTTCTCTTGATGAATAATTGAAATTAGGGGCTTATGGTTTTGTTGACCATTTTCAAGTGATTACATATATATGTATGTATATGTATATGCATATGCACACACACACAAATATATATATATAGTTACAAGACTCAAACTTATCTCAGACTCGAAAAGTTGATTTTTTACTTGGACTCAGACTCGACGTTTAGATTCAGCAAAAACTTAGCAAATTGAAAACCCCAAGAAATTCAAAGACTTTTTAATGATTCAAAACTTTTTCATGCATCATTTAATAAATTAACATTAAAGACACAATAATTGAGATAAATAGAAGATACTTTGCACACACACACAAGTTTACATTGATCACATTAGTATAAATGTGAATTTCTAAAGGAAATAAGTTAAACTAAATAACACATTAAAAATATAAATATTGTTATTGTCAAATATCTACAATATTCATGGAATATAAAATCCATGGAATCAAAAGAGAGCATAAAACAATAAGGCTCAAAGTAGCCTATATCAGTGACCAATCGACCCCCCAATCTTGCTACGTGTATGCCTAAGATAGCTCTTGGAAGATTACATAGCCATGATATCTAGTTGTGTCTCAGGCTTAGACTTAGTGACATCCACATCATCCTCAGGGTCCTCCAATGGATCTCCTCATTATCTATCCTCCTCCTCTACCATCACTACTACCCCTGCCCCTTGATCTACTTGATCAACCCATTCCAAGTCATCATCACTGAAGACGAGATCATCAATACCTCAATATGTTTTCTCTAATGCCTCTTTTTCTCTCCTCCTTGTGTTTAAAAATGAGAGAACACTCTTTTTAGGGTTGAGTGACAATTCTAAACCAAAAGAGAAAGATCTTTTGAAATAAAAATGTATTTTTTCTAAATTTATTACTACATTTGACTCGATTGAGTCCCAGGCTCGAGACTTGGCAATTCAATAGAGTCTGGTTGACTCAAAAAGTTATCCCAAAATCAAAGTGACTCAGTCGAGTCTGATTCATGCACCTATTCTTGGAATGGGTGGCTTGGCTCTAGACTTGTAGAGTCATGTAACTATGATATATGTATGTGTGTATGTAGATGTGTGTGTGTGTGTGTGTGTGTGTGTATTTGGGTGTGTGTGTGTATTTGGGTGTGTGTGTGTGTGTGTGTGTGTGTGTGTGTGTGTGTGTGTGTGTGTGTGTGTGTGTGTATCTGTCTGTGTGTGTGTGTGTGTGTGTGTGTGTATTTGTGTGCATGTATAGAGAGAGAGAGAGAGAGTTACAAAGAAAGGAGGTATGGAGGGAGATTTAGGGAGAGAGGGAGAGGTAGAGAGAGTTTGGGAGAGGGATGGTTGGAGGAGAGACAAATATTGTGAGAGATAGAGGTAGAGAGAATTAGAGAGGGATGGTCTAGACATAGAGGTAGGGAAGGAGGTTGAGGTATGTGTAAAGGGCGTGGGTAAGATTGAGAGATAGAGAGGGTGTTTGGATGGAAAGGTGGAGAGAGGTGAGAAAAATAATAGAGAATGAAGATCGATAGAGGGAGGGAGAGGTAGGGATTGAGAGATAAGGAGAGAGGTACACTAAAGGGGAGAGATAAAGAGGAAGGAAGAGTTACCTATAGAGAGATATAAAGATAGAGGTCATAAAAAGAGTAAAGATGGAATGAGAAAGAGAAATATAGGGAGGAAGAGAGAGAGAGAGAGAGAGAGAGAGAGAGAGAGAGAGAGAGAGAGAGAGAGGGTGCATTGGATGGAGTAACGGAGATGTAGGGAGAGGCAAGAAAAATAGTTGATAGGTAAGGTGTAATGCTACATCTAAAGGACCAAGGGAAAACTTTATACAACTTTTCTTTTTAATGAAAACCAACAAAACCAAAGATATGAGAGTGAAATGTCATTTTTGACAATGACATTGTTACAAGTAGTGGTTTTAATTGTACCAAAATATCGACATGTTAATGCCTGATACAACCACTAGACTTATAGAAGACACAAGAGGTTGTTAAACCATATCACAAATCCTGAGGGGAGCACTGACCATTTTGCCAACAATCTCCCCCTCAACATTACCTGAGGAGATTTGAACCTATGACCAAGCTCTGATACCCCTTGTTACAAGTAATGGTTGTTGTTGTACCAAAAAATTGACCTCTTAATGCCTGATACAACCACTAGATTTATAGAAGATACTATAGGCTGTTAAACCATGTCATGAATCCCAAGGGGAGTGCTAACCATTTTTCGAATAGACATGTGCACAAGTATTGGAAGAACACTACAACATTGAAAAATGAATGTGTGTGGCCTTAAAATTGTATAAGAAAGGTGTAAACAATAGAATTATAACCAATGTGGGACAATTTAACATAATGAAATGACAAGAATGATAAAGAGTGAACCTTGATGATGATCAAAATAATCTATGATAACATTATCTGGGAAGAGAACACTATGATGGGATGAGGGAATCATCAACCTCCAATCCTAAATCAAGCCACACTTACCAACTCTTAGAAACAACACTTACAAAACACTTAGAAGATCAATATTGACGAAGGGAGTCTACAAGAATATATTGCTCAACTAGATGTTGTCAATTTTTAGATGACGAGTACGATGAGGGCCTGATCACCTCTAGTCCACTATAAAAAACCAGGGATAAGTTTGAAATGTGAGTTTCAACCCATGCAAGAGGTCTCTAAGCTAAGAGGGCCTAGAAAGAGGATGATATAATGTACTCTAGAGAGTTGTGTATGAGCACAAAATATAAAATTCTAAGGGAAGCACATGAAGAAATAATAGGAAAAAATTATGGAGACACTACAACTCATACAATTTTGCTATTCAAATTATGGTGGCCAAGTAAATACAATGATTAAAAATATCATGCAAAGAAGTGTGATATTTTTTAGAGGATTGAACACCTCACAACTTAGATGAGATGTCATCACAATGGATTCTCATGTAAAATGTATTTGATAAATGGATGATTGACTTCATTGGCCCAATTGAACCTCTAGATAAACTATCCAAAGAAATATTTATTATCGCTAGAGTAGATTATGTAATAAAATGGATAGAAGTTAAGATAAGCTAGCTAGGGATTGTAATACATATATCACTATTAAATTTCTCTCCACAACATTATCAGTAGGTTCATGTGTCCCCTAAGCATCACATGTGACCAAGGGAAGAATTTTCTCAATAATACTATCAAGGAGTTACTAGAAAACTTCATGATTACTCATAACTAGAGAACTCTTTGCCACCCACAAGATAATGGAGAAAGTGAAGCATTGAATAATTTTTTGGGACCAACTCTCACTAAAATGTAGGACTAATTAGGATGTAAAGATACTATAAATATTGTAGGCCTACTAAACACACTACAAGAGAGATACATCATAGTCGTCATGTGACCTATTACATGGTATGCATGTCATCCTACCTATTAATTTCATAGTCAATTTAACCTCCAAACAAGAATGCAACTCAGACTTACTATTGAGGAATATATAAAATAAAGATAACAAGATCCAGAGAATTTAGAAGAAGATAGATAATTGGCACAAGGCCACTCTTGGAAACACAAAGATGATAGAAAGGTTGAAATGATAGAAATATTTGGACAAAGTAGTTCTACTTGGAGACCATATATGGAAAGGGTCTACAATGTTATGTCAATAGAGAAAGGCTAAAATACTTTCATCATGATTTTGGACAAGATTGACTTGAGTACAAGTCAAGGTTTTGAAGAGGAGATGATGTTGGCCTAAAATATATATACAAACATTGGTCTGGAGTTATGTAATAACTATAATCACCTGAAAATGAACAAAGACAATTAAGTAATAAATCAAAGAAAATAAAGGACAAGATCAAAGTAATTGAATTAAATCAAATATTTAGCCAATCAAAATTAAAATCAAGCTTTAATTCAAGATAAATCAAAATCAAGAGCATTTTAATCAAGTGAAATCAAATCAAAGTACAATTAATTCTATTAATTGTATAGTTTTGAATTAAATCAAATTCAACCCATTCAAGGGGTACATGGCTAAAGAAATGAATTAAAATCAATTAATAAATCTTAATTTCTCTCAACAACCCAAAAGGAGAGGAAAATCAATCAACCAATGGGATTTGAGGAAAGGCATTCACATGGATCAAGCCAAATTCAATCTCAATCACTCAAAGTGAAAGGGCATCATGTCCACTCATCTTGTCTACTTGTCCCAAGCTTTGAGGACACAAACTTTGCATTGTCTTCAAAGGGTGGAACCAAAGATTCAACTCAAGCTTAATCATGATCAACAAAACTACACCCCCTACCCTTGCATAAATCTATAAAAGGAAGGCTAAAATCAATCATAATTCATAACCACACATCTGAGAATTGCATAGAACCTCTTGCATTTTATAGCTAGAAAGGCATTTTAAGAGCAATTTAGCATTTCAATTTGAACTAATTGTTAGCATTTACTTTATTATTATCATTTCTCATTCTAGGACTATCATTAATGGTAGCTTGCTGAGAGTTTCTCATTAACACTCTTAGATAGAGAGCCATAGGATGCTTAATTGATCATTCATTTGCTAAATAGTTGCTATATTGTGGTTTATTTAGTTTCTATTTCATTCATTATTCAATACTGATTCTATGAAGGTACTAAATCTTGTACACAAAATGGCACCCACCGTGGGGCAGAATGCTTCACTTTGCTAATCTCTTGAAATTCTTTCATTTCTGTCAAATTTTTGCATGTTTAACTCTTGGGTTTTTCAGGAAACAACACTTTTGACAGCTCAAATGACACTTTTGCATGGTTAAACAATGCTTCTAAGCATTGTTTCAGTGCTTCTACGATGAATTTGTGCACCTTTACACCGATCAGCAACGCTCTCGAATCCTTTTGTTCTCTATCTCATATTCTCACAAAACTTTTTCCCTGACTACTGAGCACTTCTGAGCATTTACTTAGCACTTTTACTTGATTTTTACCGCCTTTGCTGAATTTTGCAGTGCTTTTACACTTTGTTTCTTTTTGTGCAAAACCCATGACAACGTACTTTCAAAATCAAACATTTTGTGTTAGTGGGTAAAAAGAGACAAGTGTATGCGTGATTGTTGTGTTTGAAATACATAAACAAGTGAGAGTGATATCCATTGAAATTTCATCTTACATTTTTAATCTCTTCAATTTAAAATCAACAATTATCAAATCAAGGATCAATTTGAATCAAACCCTTGTTGGATGTCAGTTTCCACGTGATCCCACAAATTTCTGGTATCTTTACAAGGAGATAGCACTTGTGTTGCAAACAAAGGTCAAGAAGTTGAGTGCCAAAGTCTTTTCAAAGGTCCTAATCAAGAGGAAATTTTGCCAAACTTATTCGAAGAAAGACTTGGAGAAATGGAAAGAAATTCTGCGTTTCATAATTACCAACAAGGAGGAAACAATCATAACATCAACAATGCCAATCAAGCTCCCAAAGAAACACTTGAAGAAAAACTTGAGAGAGTAGCCCAAGACCATGAATTCCTAGAAGTTATGAAGAAATTAATAGATAGGGACAGGGAGAAATTTTTCCTAAACCTAGTTCAAGCAGGAGTAAAGCTTCCCCATGATTACAATATAGAACAACTTAAGAAAGATCAAGAGTAACATAACCCCATGAATGTTATGACTAGGCAAATGAAAGCCTTCCAAGAGAAAATTGATACCATAAAAAAGGTGGCTGAACCTAAGGCCTTTTCTATTGAAGCTTTGTGTCATTTCCCATTCCACAAAAGCTTAGTTATGGTAGCCTTTCCCTTTAATACCATTTTTCCTAAGTATGACAAGTATATGGCTAAAACAGACCCACAAGATCATCTAAGGGAGTTTTGTGCCTTAAGCATCGGTTCATGCACAATGATACATACCTAATGAGACTCTTTCCTAGAAGCTTAGGAGGTCCCACCATGGAGTGGTTTTCAAAGTTACCCCAAGGAAAAAAAAAACCGAGGAATCAACCTCCAAATTTGTAACCCACTATTCTTATAATATTGAGCATGAAATCACGATGCTCAAGTTGTGTGATAACAAACAGAAAGATGGAGAATCCTTCTTAGGATTCTTACAAAGTTGGAGGACCATTTTTCAAAGGTATCCATGAAGTATCCCTGAGAAAGAGAAGACGGAAATCTTCACAAATAATTTGACCATGGAAATGAATTATCGATTACAACTCCAATGTCCCCCAACATTTGAAAAACTTATCAAAAATGGGATCAAGATTGAGGATGTATTGGTAAAGAGGGGAGAGATAAAATTATTTGATAACAAATCCAATACCAACAACAACAATAATAATTATGTACCTAAATATTTTAACAATCAAGGGGCCAACAATCACAATGATAAGCCTAAGTCATGGATAAAAAATAATAACAAAAATCTTGTGAACGATGGAGTTGTGGAGGCCCACAACTTGAAGGCAACCCCTTGTACCTTACCAAATGGAGCTAATTATTCAAATAATGTTAATCAATCAAACAAAGCTCCCTTTAATTCCAACAATTCCAATAATTCCAATAACAATTCCAACAATTCCAACAATAATGCTAATAATCCTTATAGTAATGCTAATAAGTCCCAACCCTTTTACTCCACTTATAACAAAAGAAAATTCACCTATCTAGGTGAACCTTTGGAGAACACATTAAGGACCTTGGTTGCTAACAAAATCATCACATTGCTAGATGTAAGAGATTATAAACCTCAAGTTAAACCTAATTGGTGGAATGACTCTCACCAATGCGAATATCATCGAAATAGAGGTCATCCAACCAATGAATGCATGAAGTTAAAACGCTTAGTGCAAGATCTAATCAATAATGGAACCATCAAAATTGAAGGGCCTCAAAACAATGAGGATCATATGGCCTTCAAGAACCCCTTTTTGAACCATGAAAAGGGTGAGTCATCTAATGCCAATCAAAATCAAAAAAGAGGTAATGAGAAGGTGAACTTTTCTCATACTTATGATAACACGATAAATACTCTAAGGGAAGAAGATAACACTATAAATGTTATAGTAGTAAAGGAGAAATTAAGAGGAGCATCATCAAATGTTGTCACTAGGGGGCAAGCATCGAAAATCATTCTACCCACCAATGCTCCTAAAATTGTTCTATCAAACCAAGCTTCAACCTCATCTTCAAAAAAATATAACTTGGTTGATCAATTACAAAGAACTCCTACTCAAATCTCTATTCTTGAGTTGCTCAAATTATCACCAACTCATAAGGATATCTTGGAAAAATCTATATTGGAAACCAATGTGCCTCTAAATTTGGAGGAAGATAAGTTTCAAAACATGGTGGGACACCTCATTGCACCCCATTTCTTATCATTTTCCGAGCAAGATGACATGTCCCTTAATCATCCTCAAAATTTTCCTTTGCACATAGAAGTCTTGATTCATAAGCATAGGGTGAAAAGAGTCCTTATAGATGAAGGAGCTGGCCTAAACATTTGTACCCTTAGCCTAGTGAAAGCCCTAGGATTTTCTGAGGAGGATATTGACCCTAAGAAAAAGATAACCATAAAAGCCTACGATGATGAAGAAAGAGCTTCAAAAGGAGTCATAGTACTACCCATATGAGTTGGTCCCATGCAAAAAGAGACCATTTTTCAAGTGCTAGATTAAATTTAACCTACAATATCTTATTAGGAAGGTCGTGGATCCATGAAATGCAAGTCATTCCTTCTACTTATCACCAATGTCTAAAATTTCCTTATCTAGGGCAAGAAATAATGGTAAGTGGGGACTTAAATACCTTCCAATATTGTAATAATATCAAGCCTATCAATGACTCTTTAGTCCCACACAATGCAAAAGGGTCTATACCTAATCAAATGGAGCAAGGGAAAAGTTCTAAAGACATCCCATTATTGAAGGAAAAAGAAAAGATAGAAAAGGAAGTTGTTATTGAAGACATACCAAAACTCACTAACCTAACTACATCAACTAAAGGAAAAGAGAAGGTTAGTGAGGATAATATTATTGAAAAATAAAAATAAGATCAAAACAAAGCTATTCAAGTATACACCAAAGAGGCCCATTATCAAAAATGGACCAAATGATGAAGAATTTTGACAAACAGTGCAAGATCAAGCAAAAAGGAGTAGGCAAATACTCCCTATCCATGATGGACTTACCCTTATCCCCTAATTCCTATGGAAGACCCTCAAATCTACATCGTAAATATAATGATAACTTTGTGAAGGAAAGCACATCATCCACCGTGGATGAAGAAGACAATGAGATCCTAAATTGGTTATATAAAGATGAAGAATCAAGTGCACATTTCAAACATATTCAAAATATAACCATTCCCACACATCAATATGTGAAAGGGTTTCAAATCATGAAAAATATGGGGTACAAAGGCCAAGGACCTTTGGGCACAAAGAATGAAGGGCTCATTGAACCCATAGAAACATGGCGAGATAGCAAGGAGAAAACAAGATTAGGGTATCTTGAAGAAGGGTACACTCAAAACCATTATCCCAAACTTTATGATCAAATATTGCAATTAGAATCTTATAGTGATGAAGATTCTAATGTGTGGGAATGGGACACATTATCTGATGATTCATTCCATGATAAGGGTATTGATGTTATTCATACCTACACTTCTACCAAGGAAAAATGACAAATAGTAGAATCAAGTCCAAATCAAGCATCTAGTTCAAATCAAGTGATTCTAAATGATGTGCCAAGCATAGAAATAGAGATAAATCAATGGGTAGGTGAACCGTACGTACCTTCAAGGAGACCTACTATGGAGGAATCAAACGTTAGGTTTAATCCACATGACTTTTACCCAACTAAAACCTTAGAGGAGTCTAGTGAGGAGGACTTTGATCCTACTTCTTTAGAAAATTTGGAGGAAGCCCATGTCATAGACTTGTACAATACAATGTATGGACCATCTAATGAGGTATTAGCCTTAAACCCCATTGAACCAAACCCAAGTATTGACCCTTTGACTCTCATATACCTAGACTTAATCGAATGGGATTCCATTGAACCCACTACCCTTCCAATCTTTTTGAATGACAACATGGTGTCCCAATACCTTAACGTGGTTGAACCTTCTTCTACCATGGAATATCGAGAGGAGATGATAAGGGGGAGCATCCAAACTTTCAATCCACCTAAAAGAGAAAAAAAATGAAAAAAGAAACAAATCTAATGTTGAAAACCACGTAGTGGCAACATTAGATCAAAAAGAAATAAAGGATGTTTCCAAAGGTGAAAACCCAACTAAGGCACCTAAGGAAGGAATTTTGGATGCTCTACCAGAACATTATGAAGAAAGATCTCCAATCTTGATTGAGCCCACAGAAAAGATAAATATTGGGTCAGAAACTGAGCCAAAGATAATTCACCTAGCGGCATCCCTATCTAGTGAAGAGAGAACATAATTCATCAAGTTATTTAAGGAAAAACAAGTTAACTTCGCATGGTCTTATGATGATATGTTGGGCTTAGACCCAAATCTGATAATGCATCATCTAAATATCAAGGAAGGAGCCAAACCAGTTAAGAAAAAGCTAAGGAAGATGCATCCGCATATAGCACTACTTGTCAAAGTGGAATTAGAAAAATTGTTGAAGGTGGGATTTATAAGGGCCACTGATTATGCACAATGGATCTCAAATATAGTGCCAGTATCAAAAGCAGATAAATCCATCAGAATCTGCACGGATTTTAGAGACTTAAACTTGGCATGTCCTAAGGATGATTTCCCTGTTCCAAGCATAGATGTCATTGTAGACCTAACAGCAGGACATTCTATGTTCTCACTCATGGATGGATTTAGCAGATATAACCAAATAAAGATAGCACCAAAAGACCAAGATAAGACAGCCTTTACATGTGCATGGGGTGCTTTTTGCTAGAATGTCATGCCTTTTGGTTTGAAGAATGTCGAAGCGACCTATCAACGAGCGATGACTACAATATTCCATGATATGATGCATAAGTTCATGGAAGACTATGTGGATGACATATTAGCCAAGTCTCACTCAAGGAAGGAGCATTTACCTATTTTGGAGAAAATCTTTGAAAGATTAGAACAATTTAAAGTGAGGCTGAATCCAAAAAAATGTGCATTTGGAGTCCAATCTGGAAAACTGCTAGGCTACATTGTATCTGCAAAGGGAATAGAGGTAGATCCCACTAAATTCAAGGCCATTATGAAGATGGAAGCACCTGAAAACATTAGCCAAATGAGGTCTCTACAAGGGAGAATCCAGTCTATCAAGAGATTTATCTCTCAACTAGTGGAAAAATGTCATAACTTCACACAACTTTTGCATAAAGATACAATTTTCAAGTGGGATGAAAAGTGTGAAGAATCTTTTAACATATTAAAGAAATACCTCATGAACCCTCCAATTTTAATGCCACCTATTAGAGGCAAGCCTTTGATCCTATATATTTCAGCAACAAAGAATTCATTAGGGGCACTTTTAGAACAAGAAGATGAATCAGGCAAGGAAAAAGCCATATACTATATAAGTAGAATTCTAGTTAAATATGAGTTAAACTATACATTCATTGAAAGGGCATGTTTGGTCATGGTTTTTTCTTCACAAAAATTATGTCATTATATGTTAGCTCACAAAATAAGACTCATAGCCAAGATTGATCCTTTGAAGTATTTGCTAAGTAAAACATCATTGAATGGAAGGCTAGCCAAATGGGTGATGGTATTAAGCGAGTTTGACATTGAGTATTGATGAAGGGTACTCCCCTTAATACCACAAACACATAACAGAAATAGAGAAACAACAACAATATGCAAGAACAGAAAATTGGCTTCTTATTATCTCCACAAATGTGGAATTACAAACTTTCAGAATTACAATATGCAAAGCCACATGGGCATTCCCTTACAATATTCTATAGTACAAAGTCTTGAATCAATACCCAAATCTACTACCCCGAACTGCCTAGACAACACTACGGGCCTTCTTTATATAGGCAATTTCCACCGCCTGAGAAGGTTCCAAAAATTTAGCCCTTAAGGCCGACTATACATAGAATTAATTTATTTTCACAATTTTTACAATAGGCTCGGCTCAAAAGAAATACAAAATATGATTTTAGGTAACCCAACTTCTGGAGGTCATAACTTTCTAACCATAGCTCCGTTTTTCTATTGTAACCACTTTTCAGAAATGTCATGATGAGATCTATAGCACCTAACTTGTGCTAGTGCTAGTCAGCTGGGGGTCGATCGTGATCCGGAGCCTCTAAGGCCTTCAAAATTGACCTGAAAGATTTTGTACCCAAAAATCTCAATAACTTCACCAATACTGATGATGTGGCAATGAAACTCAACTAGTAGGCTGAAATGACTAGGATGAACCTCCAACTATGAAATCAAAACATTCTGAGATCATATGACCAACTTACTAAAAATAGTAAGTTTCCATAAATAGTAGCTCTACACAAGATAGCCCTTATTGAAAAGCAAACAGAAATATTTTTAGGTGATGCAAGATTGCTCTTACACCCAGGATGCTCCTGCATCAAGTATGTAGACTGAAAATATATCAAAGGGAAAGTCATTGCATACCAGTTAACAGAATCACCACTTCAAGATGATCATCCCATCCAAGTAGAATTCCTAGATTCAGAGATTGTGAATGTTGAGGAAAAAACATGGCAGCTTTACTTTGATGGTTCATACACCCAATATGGATCAGGAGCAGGCATACTTCTAATCACTCCCAAAGGATCCACAAGTCCAAAGTCCTATAAGTTGTTATTTCCTTGCACCAATAACATAACAGAATATGAAGCCTTGGTTATTGGAATCAAGTTGGCATTAGAGTGGAAGGTGACAAAACTAAAGGTTTATGGAGACTCACAATTAGTCATTAATCAGGTTAATGAGGAATATTAGACAAAAGATGACAAGTTGGTGCCATACAAAAACATGGTGTAAAGTCTTAAGAAGTACTTTACCCTTATTACATTTGAGCAAGTACCAAGAGAAAAGAACAAAGTAGCAGATGCAATGGAAACTTTGGCATCACTTCTATAGTTACCAAATCAAACTGCCAGATATGAATTCTTGGTAGAAGAAGTGGAACAACCCCCGTTTGACCCTACCCACCCTCACACCATTTTCTTGCTAACTACACATGAATAACCTTGGTATGGACCTATTTACACTTACTTAAAAGATCAAATCCTACCCATAGACCAAACCAGGAATCAAAAGAAAAGCTTCATTCGCCAAGCCGCCCGATATACCATAATTTTTGAAACATTGTATCGTAAGAGTCTAGACGGAATGTTCCTTAGATTTATAGAAGAAGATGAATCAAACATAGCCTTGCGAGAAATCCATGAGGGAATTTGTGGGTCACATTCAAATGGATTAACCCTAGCTAAGAAACTTCTTAGGATAGAATATTTTTGGCCAACGATGGAGAAAGACGCTTGTAACTTTTCCAAAACTTGTAGAAAGTGTCAATTCCATGGAAACTTGATACATGTTCCTGCACAAGAGCTTCATCCGATGACAACACCTTGGTCATTCTATCAATGGGGTCTAGATTTAATAGGAATGATTTATCCACCATCCTCGAATGGTCATCAATTCATCATCACGGCAACAGAATACTTGACCAAATGAGTGAAAGCTATACCCTTATCAACTGCAACAGGAAAGAAGATATCTTTGTTTATCCTAAATCACATCATTTGTAGATATGGCATACATCATGTCATCATAACGAATAATGCAAATTATTTCAAAAATAAAGACCTAAAGGAGTTATGCACAAAGTTTTACATGATTCATCATTCTTCATCAATATATTATCCTCAAGGTAATGGACAAGAAGAAGCAACAAATAAAAACATCTTGAAGATATTGAAGAGAAGAGTGGACAATTCAGGTAGAGATTGGCACATAAAAATAAAACCGACCTTATGGGCTTATAAAATGAACATAAGAATGCCAACATGAGCTACACCCTTTTCATTAGTCTTTGGAACATAAGCAGTTTTGCCTTTAGAGGTAGAACTTCCATCCTTAAGGGTATCTCTTCATGGTTTGATAAGTGAGGAAGACTATAGAGTTTCTAGGTTGCATGAACTAGAACTCCTAGATGAGAAACAGCAACAAGCATTTGATCATTTGAAGGTATATCAAAATAGAATGTCAAGGAAAACCACTTTTCTTGAGGGATAGGAAAGCTCTGCTTCTCTTGAATGACATTGAGAGTTGTGAGCAGCTCGAAGCTCTTGCTGGAAATTCTGCAGGTGCCCTTGCGGAATAGTTCGTCTCTAATATGACATCCATTTCTTCCTATTCTTCTCATCATAGATAAAGTTGCATAGTGCGGGGGATTCTTAGTAACCTAACCAAATTTGTCAAGGGTTTGGTGCGGAGGTTCAGGGGCTTTGAGAGGAAACCAGGTTTCAGCGGCAAAAGATAACCATTCTTCATCTTTCAAGAGTTACCGATGGCCATTAAGAAGAGACAATCAAGGGCTAATGCATAAGGATGTTTTGGCGCGGAGGTTCAGGGGGTTCCACGGTGGGGACAGAGAAGGGAAAGATTCTTTTCACAGGCAAAGGTTTATTCAAGGAAACCAATTTCAGCCAAGAAAGATTCCCAGCAGGGCTCTTTGGTTTGAATGTCCTCCCTTTCCTAACAGTCATCTCTCCTTCCCAAAAGGTGTTCATCCTCAACATAATAGATTCAGTATTCAAAGAAATGGAAGCTATCAGAGCAGCAAGGCTTCAGAACTGGTGGAGAACAACCAATGGAACCCCGATAAACTCTATGGCAATAGCAGAAATTGCACCTTACCCAAAAAATGATTTCTTTTTGAATTTTCAAAAGATGGGTCAGGCCCTACATTTTAGAATATCAACAGCCTGAATCCAAACCTGATCCCCATTTTTCCAACATCTCCAAGAGGTATTCCATATAATCCTCCCCTACCCAAAAAAGCATGGACAGATATTCATTGGAGAATACATAGAAAGAGACTGGCTCTCTTAGGCCCAAATAGAAAATCTTACCAATCTCATTCCAACAAGGGTTTCTCCAAGGCAGTTCACAAGATATGGAAACTTGTTCCGACGGAAGGCATTCAAAGAAAACTCATCAAATCTTCTAACCAACAAGGATTGTTAGGCGTGGGGGAAGATCCTTCTCAGCAACATATCTCATTCAAGTCTCCTTCTCACAACTTGGAATCATCGAAATAGGATCAGGTACCATCCATTACTTTCTTAGATGACTTTCTCAGACAAAGAAATTTACTCTTTCTTCAGCATGGAATTATATGTAAGTTCTAGAATATTAATGTGTCATACAATGAATTTAAGATTTGGGTCTCAAGCAATTGGGAAAATTTCTCCCAGATAGAAACACTTGATAATGAAATTGGATATTTCCTGGTACTATTTAAAGATAAACCAGATAGAGACTCCATATTTAGGAAAAAAGGATGGTTTTACAAAAACAACAGTTTACATATGCAACATTGGTCTCCTAACTTCAACAGCTCTAAAAACATCATCAAGTTTGTACCAATGTGGATAAATTTATTAAACCTTCCATACAAATACAAAGCACTAGATATCATCTAGATTATTGGCAACAAAGTGGGTATTTACTTATCTCATCATTTTGATAAACCCTCGGCCTCTACTTGGATTTGTCTTCTGATGAATGTAGGAAAGGAATTGCCAAACTCCATTAAGTTCATTTCCAAGTTTGGGACCTGGATTCAGCTGATCTCTTATGCCTCTGATAAGACAATAATACTAGACAAGGAAACTTCTTTAGAAGCAAATTCTTCAGATCATCAGAGTACTCAGATAATGCCATCAACTAAGCATCTTTCATATATTCATCAACAAGATAACTTCTATGAGAACATGAGAATCTTTCTATGGCTGCTATTCAGCAAAATTATTATGTTCATAAGGAAAATGGGGGGGCCCCAAACATTTCTTCTTGCCTACCCCCTTTAAGAAGAGACTGCAATCTCTGTTCTAGCGGAACTAAAGACATCTTAGGCTATGGAGAGTCTCCCCTCAAGACTTATTGAGACTAAAGGGCTGCAGGTATTTCCAAGGAATAGATATTGGCTAAATATGAAAGCTTTTGACATGATTTTTGGTAAGACCAGGGATCCAGCAAAGCCTTTAATGATCTCCTTTCAACAACCAATCTCTTATTCAGTTCATAGATTCAATTATGACTTTATAGAACATTACATCTACTTTTGGTTTAGGCAAGTTCAAAAGGAATTGTTAGAGGAAATCACTGATCAAGTTCTTCATGAAGATCATCCTCCAAGCCCCACAAAGGACTTGGCCAACACCTCAGCAGAATCAACTCCCAGGGAGGAGGCTTCCAAAAATCTCAATCAAGAATATGATAATACTCAAGATTCCCTCTTGATTGAGGATGATGTTTTAAAAATAAGGCTTTGTGACCTTAGGGATTCTGATCAAGTCCTTCATGTAGACCATCCTCTAAGCCCCACAAAGGATTTTCTCAACACCTCAACAGAATCAACCCACAGGGAGGAGGCTTCCAAAAAGCTACATCAAGAATATGATAATTCTCAGGATTCCCTCTTGATGGAGGATGATATTTTAAAAATAAGGCTTTGTGATCTCAAAGATACTGCAAAAGATAAAAACTATTCTCCTTCCCCCTCTCCTTTTCTGAAAGTTTTAGAGGATCATAAACTTTCTCCCAACTCGGGATGCAAGAAATCTTCCCAGATCATAAATAAAGGAAAAAAGGATTCAAACATAAATTCAATGTTGGATTCAGAGAACTTAGCTAAAAACAAAATGAAAGGTGGCTTAATTTCCCTCAAACCTCAGAAGCAGAAAATCATCCATACCAATCCCTCTTCAGAGCAAGATGATGTCTCAAGATGCCTAGAAGAACCTATCTCCTCAAGACTCCAAGCAGTTTATAATATTTTTGGGTGTGCATCAGGTGACCACCATTCAACTAATTCCTTATCATCCACCTTGGTGGAAAAAATGCTTGAAGATGATTATATAGAAGATGAAGAAAGATTGATGGACATAGATTTTCCAGCAGAAGCTTCAGAGGTAAACTTTAGCTCTACAGAGATGGTAAGGGTCAAGACTAAGGAGTCCTGTACTAAAAAGACTTCAGATCATCCCAATTTCACATTAGGCTTAATGAAAATAGACCACATAATTGCTTTAGATTGTGGCTCAGGGAAAAAGAAAGGCAGGGGTAGGAAATCGGTAGCTATATTAAGAGATGAAATTCAAGAAGAACATGATCAAGCTAAGATTACAGCATATATGAATGTAGGGAAGGGGAAGTTCCTTCCCAAGTCTCAATGAGACTCCTATCTTGGAATGTTAGGGGCCTAAATGCCCCTAAAAAGCAGTGGCTGGTTAAACGTTGCATATGGTCATCGAAAGCAGAAGTCATTTTTCTCCAAGAGACTAAAATGAATAAGGATCAACTAGCCTCTTTTCTCCTGACCCTAGGTGATTGGAAAGCTTCAAGGGTCGAAGCAACAGGATCTTCAAGAGGGATGGCAATTTTATGGAATCCAAGATCTTCTCACTATTCTCATATTTCGGATACTTCGAATTGGATGGGTGGTAAAATTATAAGTACACAATCAAATCTAAGTATATTCATAATCAATGTTTATGGGCCCATTTCCAGAAAAAGGAAAATGGAGATTTGGGAGGAGATTAGCAAATGGTTTCTTTTATGGCCTACAAAAAATTTCGTTTTGGGTGGAGATTTTAATGCTATCATTCATTCCTCAGAAAAACAGGGTGGATCTCAAAGACCTTCTCAGTCACAAGCAGATTTTTAGGGCTGGCTTCAAAGAGATGATCTCATGGAAATTGATTTAGCTAATGGAGCTTTTACATGGTCCAATAGAAGAATTGGTTTTGATAATATTTCAAAAAAGTTGGATAGGTTCCTCTTTAAAGGAGATATCACCCTCTTACCTTTTGATTTAAAAGCTTCCATTTATCCCTCTTCAGGCTCTGATCACTTTCCCATTTATTTGGACATTGTTGAAGAAGATAAACCCTACAAATGCTCTTTCAAATTTGAGAACATGTGGCTCAAAGAAGGAAAATTCATAGACATGATCAAGGATTGGTGGTTAGAGGTTAAGGTTAAAGGCTCTAAACTCTTCTATTTTGTAACAAAACTAAAATTCATCAAACAAAACCTTCTTATCTAGAATACAACTCATTTCAAGAATATCTTCTCATCTAAGGAAGAAATTGAACAAAAGCTTTCAGACTTAAATAATACCATTATGCAAAATGGGATGAATCAAGAATTATTCATGGCAGAAAAAGAGCTACTTAAGGATTATGAAGATGTTCTTAGAAAAGAAGAAATTTTCTGGAAACAAAAATCAAGGGAAAATTGGTTAGCGGCAGGAGATAAAAATACCAAATTTTTTCACTCCAGCACTAAGTGTCACAGAAATACAAATAGGATTCTCCAAATTGTCAACTCTGAGGGATCTATCTTGTCAGATCATAAAGAGATTTAGAAGGAAATAGTCTCATTCTTTTCCAACCTTATGAATAATTCAAATAGCTCCTCTCTCAAATGTCAGCAAGATTTACTAAACAACATTCCTAAAGTCCTATCAGATGTTGATAACCAAGGTCTAATGAGAGCATTCTTGGAGGAAGAAATCCTTCAAAATTTAACACAAATGGCTCCAGATAAAGCCCCAAGACCGGATGGATTTCCTCCTTGTTTTTTCTTACATTGTTGGAATGTGTTTGGGAAGGAATTCACAGTGGCCTTGGAAGCAGCCAAATCTTCAGGTAGATTCCTAACTGAAATCAACAACACTTTCATTGCTCTCATTCCTAAATCAGAAAATGCTAACTCCATAGATGAATTCAGACCTATTGCATTATGTAACACTATTTATAAGGTCTTATCAAAATCTCTTGCTAATAGATTAAAACTAGTTCTAGGAAAAATCATTGGAGAAGAGCAAACTGGCTTTGTTTCTGGTAGATCTATTTTTGATGGTATTATTATTGCACAAGAGACTATTCATTCCATACAACATAACAAAAAGTCCAATATGATTATTAAACTGGATATTAAGAAATCCTATGACAAAGTTAACTGGAGATTCTTATCCAAATGTATGGAAGGTTTTGGTTTTTCTAAGGCTTGGATAAACTTGATCTTTTATTGTATATCTTCCCCAAAATATTCCATCTTAATAAATGGTTCTCCTCAAGGTTTTTTTGGTGGGTCGAATGGCATCAGACAAGGGGATCCTTTATCCCCCTTTTTGTATATTATTATGGCAGAAGCTTTGGGTCGCAGCATTAGTAATCTTCAACTTCAAGGTGGTATTAAAGTGATTGAAGTCACTTCTTCAGTAAGTTCGGTCACTCATCAATAGTTTGCAGATGATACTCTTCTTTTTGGTTTTGGATTAGTCAGAGAAGCCAGTCAATTCAAGGCAATTCTGCTTAAATATGCTCAAGCTTCAGGTCAGATAGTAAACAAAGACAAATCGGTCATCTTTTTCTTCCATACAAAAAAGAGGGTGCAACTAAAAATTGAATCTTTATTGGCATTCAAAACAGCTTCTCTTCCATGCTCATATCTGGGGATTCCCATAGATAAAACCCTTAGATCAACAGGAGTTTGGAAACCAATCATGGGCTGGCAGGATTGTCATGATCAAAGCTACACTTGCAGCGATTCCTATTTATCTTCTATCATGCCTCTCTTTGTCCTTGGCTGGTTATATGGATATAGTTAAAAAGCTTAGGGATTTTTTTTGGCAAGGCTGTGACCAGAATAGGAAATTCAAGCTCATTTCTTGGGAGAACATTTGTAAACCTATATTAGTAGGGGGGACGGGAATTAAAAACCAAATGTAGTAGAATCTAGCTTTGGGAGCTAAATTGTATTGGAAATTGATAAAAAATCAAGATTGTAAGTGGGTAAGAATTCTTAGAGGCAAATACCTGGGCTTGGGAGTGGGTCTTGAGGTATTTCGTATCAAAAATTTTCCTAGAGGTTCCAGGATATGGAATTTTATATCAAAATCTAGACACATTGTGGACTCAAATCTCTCTTGGAATGTTAGAAATGGAAACTTAGCCAGATTTTGGGAGGATTCTTGGGGAGGGTACCCAATCATTCAATCAACTCCAGGTCTTAATAAGATTATTTAGCTCTGCCAATCGACTTGGGGTCCTTTCCTCAAAGATTACATTATCATGTCTCCCTCTTCAGATGTGGATGGTTCGTGGCACTGGAAGGACTTTTCTAGCGTGGGGGCAGATATCCAAGAATTAAATCTCTTAAAAGAAATTTTGCAAAATAGATCATTTCTCCTTAAACTTGGGAGAGATGAGATTATATGGAATGGATCCAAAAATGGCATTTATAAAGTACATGAGGGATATAAATTTTTGTCAGGTCATCTTCAGAATTCTTTTTCAATTGTGATTCACTTATGTTGGAATAAATTGTGCCTCCCCAAGGTAGGAGTCTTTCTGTGGGCAGCATCTCAAGGCTATATCTTAACAGCAGATAGATTTTTTAAAATGGGTTACTTGGGTCCATCAAGATGCTCCCTTTGTCTAATTCATGAAGAGACCTACAATCATTTTTTACTTTCTTGTCCCTTTTCCATGAAATGTTGGGATTGGTTATGCTCAAAACTGAATTGGTATTCTGTTCACTCTCAAGCCATTCAATCTCATCTTCTTGCTTGGCCTTCACTGTTCAAAGAAAGCCTTTGTGGTAATCTTTGGATTATCTCTCCTTCTATTGTATTATGGGAACTATGGAAAGAAAGAAACAGGAGGCTCTTCCAAGGAAAATCTATGGCAATTGAGAATGTATTAAACAAAATTGAAGTAGCAATAGTGGAAATCATGAATTCCCGTATCCAAGCCCAGACTTCTATACATAAGTTTTACACTAGCTAGGATGATAACATGATTAAAGGCTGGCATGGTCTCAAAACACCAATTTCCATTGGTAGGGGGTGCAAAGACAATCATCATCAAAGATTGTCATGTGTTTGGAAATCCCCTTCCCCGGGTTGGTTCAAACTTAACTTCAATGGTGCCTCGAAAGGAAATCCAGGCCCTTCAGGTGCTGGCTGCATCA
Source organism: Chamaecyparis obtusa (assembly GCA_027943335.1). Lineage (NCBI taxonomy): Eukaryota > Viridiplantae > Streptophyta > Pinopsida > Cupressales > Cupressaceae > Chamaecyparis > Chamaecyparis obtusa. Next base: position 401,106 of record BSBK01005228.1, read on the forward strand.
TACATTCTTCAGACGGGCAAATAATTGCTCAATCAGCTATTCCCCTAGATCCAGATACTAATAATGTGGCTGAAATTAAAGCTTTGCTTCATGGTTTAGTGCTAGCCAAGGAATTAAGATTAAATAAACTGGAAATTGAGGGAGATTCAATGATTGTGATAAATGCAATCAAATCAGGGTCTATAACCAATTGGAAATTACAAGCATTTTTAGAAATCATCTTAAATCTGATTTCCAAATTTGAATCCATAACAGCTAACCATATATACCGTGAGGGAAATGTTAAAGCGGATGAGTTGGCAAATGTAGCGGCAGGAGGTACACACATCAAACCAATTTCCCCTGAAATATGGCACATTTCTAATCAATTTTAAAAGGCCCATTTTCCAATGCAACGGTCTTATTTTAGCATTACCAGTTATTGAGAGATTGGAAAATTGGTTTTAAATTGAACAAGATCATGTATCCCAGTTTTACATGCTAAAGGTGGTTGTCATCTCATCAATTCTGGGGGTATTATCAAAACAAGCCTTGTTACACAAGTTTCCTACAATGGTTCTATGGTGGCGTACTTTCTCCTCCCAACATTGTCAGCTTTCAGTAGATTTCAGATATTTTATCTCTGGCGGGATATTGACATGTTATCAGTTTGAAAGTTAAGTTATCATATATCACCTTCCTATCTGATTTATCCTTCTCCAAAGCACACCTACAATACACTTCTCCTCAGCTATATTTAGATATGGAAGGTGGAAGATCATCGATCTTTCAAGAGGCTCAGATTAAACCACACTAAGTATTGGCGATGGTATGGGGATGGCATTTTATTTTTAATAACGCTCCAGATGACCCCATGGATCAGGGAGAATTATCCTCTCAGCAGGAGGAGGTGGAAGATAGCTCACAGAGTTCTGAAAATGATTCCTCTTCTCCATCAGACTACTCACATGGTAGATGGGTTCCAAGTTTTTGTATCCTTTTGAATCGATGTTTTAAATGGTTTTATGGTTTTAAAGACTATACTTAGTAGATGGTTTTTTGGGGAACTGGACGCGGCTAAGTGCTGAGCAATGTTGCTCCATTTTTACAGCATCTTTGTTTAGATCTTATGCCTGGTTTTAGACACTATATTACTATGTGTACACTCTATATTTTTAGCATATAAATATATATACTCCTGGCTTCGGCCTTTACCGATCAAAAAAAAAAAACAAGCATATCAAGTCAAGAACATTTCAAATAGGTGACCTAGTTTTGTGAGAGAATCCAAAGAATCAAATAAAGAGGGAAAAGAAGGGAAAATGGGAAGCAAACTGGTTAGGACCATTTATCATTACTTCTTCTTTTGGGACCGGCACCTACAAATTAGCAGATTGTGATGGAGAAGAGCTACAAGAACCTATCAATAGCATACATCTAAAGAGGTTCTATACATGAGGTAGATGAAAGAGATAAAGAGTATTAAAAATCAGATGGAAAGCATCATATTTATTGTACATAGTCAAAAGAGATCTTGAAAATACCAAAAATAATTGAAAAGAAAAAAAACACAAACAAATCAAAAAAGTAGAAAAGATCAAAAATAGTGAAAAATTGAGCATGAAGAAAGCTAAAAACATTCATATATGATCCTCAAAAAGATGTTGTCTTGGTGAAAACCTGGCAAATAAGCACCTTGGTTGCAAAAAAAGAGAAAAGCTTTAAAAACATAAAAAAAGAGCAAGATCCATTCAATCGGTGAAAACCTAGTAAACAGGTGCCATTGAAAGTCCAAGTCAATTGCATGCCTAGAAGGTCACCTTGTAAATATTGCATTCGCCAGCATTTGTATATATTGCATAATAAAACCCCACAGTTGCATTTATGAATACCCCAAGATTTTGGTCACCTAATCTACAAATTGTCCCAAGTCCCACAAATGGAATCATATCAAACTAGGGGTAATCTACTCAAAAGGAGGAAGGATTCATCAAATCAAACTTTATTCAATCATGGAATCAATTCATCAAAAATGAAAGACGAACACTTAATCAAATCTACATTCTAATCCAATTTGAACCAAACACAAAATTTGATCCGAGATCTTACATGACCTTATCTTTATTAGGATTAAAAGTATGAAATGGATGGAACTACACTTGAAATATGGATATGAAAAACACTGCAAAGTTTTTTCTAAGTGTTGACTTAATTGATGAAATCATGTCTTTCTAGCGAATTGATGAAAGTTTTAAACTAGATAAGCTATGATGGAAGGATGATATTTGTTGTTGATTTCTGAATGACTGTCTTAAAATCAAAGTTTTAAACCATGTATTATTTTTCTAAGGATGTGATCATCAAAGAATCATCGAGGACTTGTACATAGGATAGAACTAAGATTTATGCTTGTTTATGCAAAAGGATACCTTGGCTATTTTGATCTTCAATATCATAATACCAAAATCCACTTGCAACATAGAATCTGACAAAATCGGTATTCACACTCTCATGATTGGCTTCAATCAGTGATAGTCGTACCAGAAAGAGATGGGAAAGAAAAGAAAGAGGTGCAAAAAGTATTCATATCATCATAGTTGAACTAGTGATGGTTGTACTAAACAGGATTCCAAAATTGCTCAATGATGATTATAAGCTCCAAATTTTTGAATAATGACAGTTAGTTGCATACATCTTAGATTAAATGTATTTAATATATTTTGCCTTTCTTAGCTTAATTTGCAAGAGGAAGCGAAAAAGGGGGTATAGTCAAATCAAAAAATCAAAAGATCATAAAAAATAATTATATGTGATTTAGTGTGTTGGAAATCAAAAACAAAGGGAATCTCATTAGTTCACTTGCATTGAATAAGTTGCCTTAAGTCATCTTCATTAAACATTGCATTCATTTAAATGTGTCCAGCATTTGATTCATTAAGTGCATTAGATTGCATATATCATTAAATATATTTGCATTACATTAAGTGGTATTATCATTAGATTGCATCCATTTAAATTTCATCAAGTTCATTAATTATCATTAGACTACATTCATCTCATATAAGGTGCATTCTTAAATATCAATCCATTAAGTGCATTGCATTAGTTAGTTAATCATTCATTGCATATATTAACATCATTCATCATTAAATTCATATCATTCATGATAGTATCATCTATCCATATTGCATATAACATTTAGAATCATTAATCATTAAAATCTCATGATCATTGCATCATTACATATATCCATCACATTTGCATATCAAAAGAAATACATCCATTAGATCCAATAATCATTATCCATCTAACATCCTACATGTACCCATTGCATACATACACAATATCATTAATCACTAAATCAACATTGCATTCATCTATTCTATGTCATTCATAAGACAATCATTTAAGCATCAATAGAACATAGGCATACATTTGGAAAATTGCATTCTGAAAAGCATAAAACAAAGCATATAGGAGATAGAATCATATAGATCTGCATATCATAGCACAACACCTGAAAAAGAGATCCAACACATAATGACATCATATATAGTTAAATCTAGCAAAGAGAGTATCAGAGTTCATGGTACCATCACCATGAAATTAACAAGATATCAAAGTCTAAATGAATGATCATAAATTCAATATCCAAATATCTGAACATCAATGTCTATCAAAGTATCAACATAAACAACATCAATAGATCAAAAATGATACAATAAAGAGTCTAATGTCTTGATAACAACAAAGAAGAGAGATCATGTATATCAATCATAAAATCAAAGATATCTCAAAGAGCTGAATCACCAATACCATCGGTATCATCAGGACCAAGAGCACTATTTGGAGGCCAGCTCGAACTAGCCTATAAACCCTGCTGACTCATAACCACCATGAAACTCTGCATCATCAAACTCAACTAAGAAACTTGTTGTTGCACCACCGATATCTGAGTCTGAAGAGATACAAGATCTGATACTAAGGCTGGGGCAGGAGCCTATGCTGCAAAAGACTATGGAGGAGGAATAGAAAAAGAAGGTAGCGACAAAGATGGATCACCCAAAGATGGAACAAAGCTCGAAGATGATGGATGTGAAGAAGATGAAGGCATCAAAGTAGAAGCATGTGCCTGAGATGAGGTAGCCTATGAAACAATTGGAGGAATAACCTGCTGAGCAGGAGGACCCTGTGCCTGATCAAGTAAAACCTATGTAATATTTGTATCAACCTCCCTCTGACACCTAACTCTAGGTATATTTACTAGATCTCTAGCAACCTAATGTAGTACTATGTCCACTCGATGACCCCTCACCTGATCATCACCCCTAGGAGGAATCAGAGCAGCAACAATCATTGGAATATGAACTCTACCTACTCTAGCTCCTTAACGACCCCATCGTCCATGTCCTCCCCTAATCCTACCAACACCATCACCACCATCATCACCATTGTCACCACCATCTCCTATAGCACCATCATCTCCATCTGATAGCTCATCAATGGCAGGAACTCTCTTTGCAAGATCAATGAATCTAGGAAAAGGATATCGATGTAGCCAAGCAGCATAATCATCAGTAATACTAGCATCCATGACATGTGATCTAGGAGACCAAGGATGATACCCAATATCTTATATCTCTCACACAGTTGTCCCATAATCTACACATGGGCCCCATAACAATCTCTCAACCTGTACCCAAGCATACAAGGCTACTCCCTGTGGCATATCCTGAGTGCACCCGTACTGATGCAGAACTTGCTAGAAGCAAAACCTCTCAATAGTATATGTGGAATGCCTGATCATCCATCAAGGGTAGAACATGTAAGGTATCTCACCATCATCCTCTGGCCAAGCCTCGCAACCAAGACAGGGCCTCCACACAATAGTGTCCATACCATCAATGACACGCCGCTAGTAATCCAGCTTACCCATATGGGTCTAGATGATAATACCATCGTACATCCAAGAAAATGGCCAACCTGGCTGATGATCTCATGTTGTAATAGGACATGTCACTGGGATATGCTCCCAGGTCCAAAGCTATAATAGGATAGCACTTGCAATAAGTGTAGTGGAACACCTATAAACCAATGTGTGTAACTTGTGGTATAACTATGCTAGGACACATGAACCCCAATCAAAGTGATGAGGATGTGCCATCAGATCCTTGAGGATAGGACCCCAACTGATAGCAAACCCATGCCCGTGTCTATCAGGAAGTAAGAACCTGCCAATCAAGGTACCCAGAACAACTAGCAATACAGGAAAGGAAACAAACTGAGGCCACTGGATGTGAGCATCACCAATCATATGATCATGAAACACCCACCGACATGCAGATCCATCATACAGAGAATCATAGTACACCTTCTTACCATGAGTTAGTAAACAGATGATCTAATATACATCCTCGAGAGTAATGGTCATCTCCCGTAGTGGCAAATGGAAAGTATTATGGTCTGAGTGCCAATTCTCAGCCATAGTAGTGAGGAGACCCCAATTCACTTGGAATCGTGGAAGATGTAGAAGGAAAGACATGCCACAGAGACTGATATGGTGATGATCCACCACACTCAGATCAAGAATCATGCTCCGTGATAAAGGATAAGCACCACGAACATGCAATGACCTAAGGACCACCTACAAAAAAAAAGTTCAATTACATCATAATTGAAATCAATTATTATATGGATCATTCTATGTCAATCAAAAAATTTTAAAATATCAAACCACAATCAATTTTCCATTCTCAATTTTCATGTTTCTACTCAGATAGAATGGAAAATTTATCATCACCCATCATCTGAATCTAGATTGATGAATAAATATTCAAATCATGACTGACTCATACTGACATCTTACAACTTTCTAAAAACATAAAGTTCGTGACCTTAACCTATCATCTGATCGACGATGTCGACAAAAAGGCAAAGTGGCCTTCATCAATTTGAAATAATTTCTGGTAGGGTGAAAGTGCTATTTCAGGCTTTAAAAGCACACAAATGCAAAAGCGTTGTTTAAATATTTAAAAGTGCTACTTAATGGATCAAAAGAACATTTTGGGGCAAAAGCGCCAAAATAATTTGAAAGCGCAATTAAAAAGATCGGAAGCCCTGTTTAAAATAGCAAAAGCGAAAATAAGAGAAAAAGCGCTCTTTAACATGGCAAAGGTGGATTAGGGCCTAAAACTGGCGAGTATAAGCGCAGTTTTAGAACATGAAAGTGCAACTTAAAGTTGCGGAAGCGCAACTTGGAGTATGAAAGTACAGTTTAATTATGCAAAAGCACTATTTGAATTTTAAAAAGGAAAAAAAAGAGGGTTTTTAACAGGAAAATTCAAATATCCTAAAATTTAATGCATAAAATGACAAAATGAGGAAGTATAGGCACTCATCGAAGGTCCAGAGCCAGGTAGACATTGATATCGATGACAACGCTTGAATCTATACTCGTGAATGGGGATAGACATCGTCAAAAGTTAAAGAAGTCAGAGAGTAAAAAGTGAAAAGTAAAAGTGAAAATGAATTGTGAAAAGGAGTTTTTTACCCCTTTATATAGACCTTTTGACCTAAAAAGGGTATATTTGACCTAAAAGAGGAATCTTTTATCATAATTGACCTAATAACTTGAATTTTTTCATCAAATCAGCCAAATCAGGGGCATTTATAATCAAACAGACATAGAAACAATATCAGAAATGAAATTAAAATTCATTATAAATTGAACTAAAACAATGTAAATTGACCTAAATCGTCAAAATTTTCAACCAATGATCAAATTTTATTTCATTTCTGAGAGGGCATACCATCGGATAATCAACATTAGCAGCATCATCATCAAATCAGGAGATTGACCATCAAATCAGAGCAAAAGCTTTTATCAGAAAAATTTTCATAAATCAATCGAATGGGGCATCACATCAAAATCAATCATCAAATCAGGTATCACATTAGGATTTTTCATCAGATCAATCATCATATCAGGGATCAATCAAAGAATGACCATCAAAGAGCAACATCAATTAAACAAACATCATCAGAACTACATCAATCTCATATCAGATATCAAGAATTGACCATCGAATAACATAAAATGAACATAAAAAATCGACCATCAACATAATCAGGACCTATCATCAGCAAGATCAGAGTATTCTTTGAATCGACATGCTTCGCACGTCAACTCAAAGAGGGGCATTTGTAATCACCTGAAAATGGACAAAGACAATTAAGTAATTAATTAAAGAAAATCAAGGACAAGATCAAAGTAATTGAATTAAATCAAATATTTAGCCAATCAAAATTAAAATCAAGCTTTAAATCAACATCATTATCATTTCTCATTCTAGGACTGTCATTAATGGTAGTTTGCTGAGAGCTTCTCATTAACACTCTTAGATAGAGAGCCATAGGATGCTTAATTGACCATTCATTTGCTAAATAGTTGCTATATTGTAGTTTATTTAGTTTCTATTTCATTTATTGTTCAATACTAATTCTATGAAGGTACTAAATCTTGTACACTAACAAATTGAAAATAAAGGTTTAAAATATGAATTTTGGAGGATAGATCAAACTTTAGGCCCCGTTTGGTTGCGAGAATTGACCTGGAATTGGCATAAACTAATTTTGAATTTGTCAAAACCTCAATTTGGTAGTGCAAAACAAAATTGGAAGAGGGAGATGTATATGTTCATTTTGACCCAAAATTAGCATATACATCTTCCACTTGAAAAGTTGGAATTGGAATTTGAGGGCTAAATTCCCTTTTTTTTAATCCCCATTTTGAAACCATTTCAGGTCTATGTGCAAACAAATTTAAAACATTCGCATCATTTTCCTTGATGGTGTGTTGTGTTTGAATGGTTGTGGTTTTCTTGGCTAGAATGGTTGTGTTGTTGTGTTGTGTTGGAGTGGTTGTGCGTTTCCTGGCTAGAACGGTTGTGTTGTTGTGTTGTATTGGAGCATTTGTGGGTTTCTTGATTGGCACGATTATGTTGTTGTGTTGTGTTAGAATAGTTGTGGGTTTTCTGGCTGGAACGGTTGTATTTTTATGTTATGTTGGAGTATTTGTGTGTTGTGTTGGAGCAGCTATGTGTTGTGTTCAATGAAACCCATCTTGTGCTTTGCATTCCAAAAGATGAGATCTCCCTGAGGGATTTGGTGACCAATTCATTTGTGTCATATAAGTTTTTGTACTTTGCAACAAAATATTCATATGCTCTTGCAATGTTTCCATATTCCTCACACATAATTGCTGCTGAATTTTGGCTTCATATATGCCAATTATATTTATTTGGAACTTGTTTGTTTGGGCATTTTTGGAAATGTCTAGTCACTTTTTAGCTTGTTGGCATCATAAAAATGTAAAAAATTATAATTAATTCATTTCCCACACATGGAAAAAGGTTTGGGAACCATTTGAGAGGTATAAACTCTCATTTCTAGCTAAAAAATGACTTCAAAACTTTTCCAGAACAACAAAAATGTGACTCCTTTTTCAACAACATTTTATAAAAATTAATTTTACTTCCCTTTTGTAAACACCGTGTGGCTTCTCATCAATCACAAATACAAGATCTACAACACATTCCATTTCATTTGAGGAAGTAAAATGCATACTCAAATTCTAATTCCAATTCCAGTTTCAAAATGTGGAACCAAACAGAGGAAATGCATCTTCTCACTCATATTTTGTGTCAACTAAACGGTTCAAACTATATTCCAAAAATGAAAAATTCAAAATATCAAATCCATGATTTGACCATTTCCAGCATTTGATCAAATTCAACATTTTCTGATTTCTACAACCAAACAGGGGGTTAGGGATGAAATCTAATGACTATGTCCCTTGGTGTAGATATATGCAAATAGAAATATCTATCCAAAATAGACAAGATATAGATGAGACATAGAGTCCATAGGATATATAAGAGATATACATAAGAGGAGATATAAGGAATGTAATAAATGTTGATATATGAATACAAATACTTCTAACTTCCAGTCTATTATATTTATCTGTATAATTTATAATAAGATATGTCCAATACCTATCCTTGTTGCCTCAATAGGATTGAGTCTAAGGTAGTAGAATATGACAAAAAAGATCCTTTGGGTACATAAATTTGGTATGTATCCCTCAGTTTTCTTACTAACAAGAAACCTTGGCATTAATAGGGATATTACATAATTGGTTCACTTCCTAGTTCCTATTCACACTTGCTAGTTAATTTTATTTAGGGTACACACAAGATATTTACCACTAATGTATCATGGGTATATACACAAAGATGGGGTACTAAAAAGGTGCCACTTTTCTTTTTGGTCCCCCATCGACCATAGTGTCTACGCATTAAAGCGCGTGCACCCTATAGGGCCCACACACTATGGCTTGGGTTGCCAAAGCCTTAGGCTTTGGCAATTCAAACCATAGTGTGTGTGCTTTATAGGATACACATGCTTTGTAAAACACTATAAAGTGTTTGCTACATTTTGGAAATCCCATTTTTCTTTCCACAAACTCGTGTTTGCGGCAAAAAAGGGCTTCCCAAGCACGTACGCAAAATCCCTTTGCTTGTTCAATCTAATTCATTTCATTCATCCATCAATTTTCATAAAGAATGGCTCCACGGCATCATCAAGCTCAATCTGGAAGAAGAGGTAAGTGTTTTTATAGCCCATGCCTCTTATTTGTATTGAAATTTCAATTTTCAAGTAATTTATTTTGTTAAAATTTATTTTCTTAGATTTTATGTGTAATTAAGATTTTAAAATCTAGTTTTTTTAATTACCAAGAAGAAATGATATCCCTGACCAAAACCCTCAACCAAACCTTCCATCTCCTCGTGAAGAAATGAATGAAGAAAATAACCAAGAAAATGAACCTCAACCACCTCCACCAATCGAGAAACCTCCTCCTGGAACACAAGAAAATTTGATCAACAAAATTGAAAGAGGGAAAAAAAATTAGAATCTTTAATTATTAGGTTAAAATATTCTATTGCTACAAATCCTAGAAGGGAAAGACTTGTAAAATCATTGGAATCAATCTTGACCCATGTAGGCTCGGTTAGTGGGCAACTTAATTTATGGCATGATAAAAGAGAAGAACAAAAACAATATTATGCAAATAAATTATCATATGAAGACATAAAAAAGAAAAAAATCACAAAAGATAACATTTGCAAACTCTTTAAAAAACCAGGGGACACTAATACTCTTAGAACTACAACAAGGAGGTTCCCAATTCATTGGTGCTTGAATGAAGACATTAAAAACAACTTTTGGGATGGTGGATGGTCTTTGATTCTCCTCACTGTAACAATCATGAGGTTCCTATATATTTCTTGAAGAAACTCTATTGCGAGTTTGTACTCAAGGAGGTGCCAAATTATTTTGACTTTCTAGATTCTCAAGGTAGAGGAGGGGGTCATCATTTGATAGAGTGGGAGCACATCATGACCCTAGTGCACCTAGGGTTCCTATTGGCAAGCCACAAGTGGATCATGTTAGTATTCCTTCTGTTGTGAAGGAACATGTATAGGTGGACACACTAGGCACAATTAGTGCTCTAACAGAGACTCTCATTCAGTGTGCCACTCCTTTAGTTGAGGGTGACCATGGTCAATCTTTGAGGGGGCATATTTGTTGGTCATGTGGATCTTTGTGCACATTTGGTACTACCAAGAGAGAGGAAGAGGATCATGGAATGATGACTGATGATTTTCTAAATATGACATTTGGCATTGACACACAGGTAAATATTTCCAAGTTCATTAAATTTCTTTGATCATATTTCATTTATAAAAGAATAACTAATTAATTTAGTATCTATTGATTATGATCAAAATTCAGGTTAAGAGTTTCAGTGGTGGTGGAAGTGGCAATGATCCTCCTAACCCCTTCTACACATCATTGTCAAGTCCACAAGTATGTATCGAATAAAACATTTTAATTAATATATTTAATTATTATTTAATTATATGAATGATTGTATCATAACTTATTGTGCATGTGCATTAGTTCATGGGTGGACCATCGACATTCACAATAGACAGCAAAGGCCATCGTGCCACTTTCCTTGAGGTATCTTTATTTGTATGTTAATTTGATTTACTTGATTATATTTAATTAATAAATGAATGAATAACTAAATTACTAGACAAATTATGATCAAAATCCAAAGGCAAAGTGGTCATTGTGGTGATCACATTCTTTCAGCTGGCTTTGTGATGTCATCATTGAGTCCACAGGTATATATATGTAATAATGCATTATAATTAACATGTCAGTAGTATGTTCTTATATGAATGGTTGTCTTATAAATTTCCATGTACATGTGCACTAGTTGAAAGTTGGAGCTTCGACATTGACACCGCACACCAAAGAACGTGATGGAACCTTCATGGAGGTATCATTTATTCATTAGTAGGGTTGTAAAAAATATATGTAATCTTGATAACTACATAATACTTTTGTTGTTTCATTTTCAGTTATTGACATCAGAGACTCCTCCTTCTGTTCGTGATACTTTGGATCATGGAGTAGCTGCAGTAGTAGCTAGTTCTGAAGCACTGACCGAGGTATGAAAGAGATCACTTAATTTTAATTATTATTTTAATAATTTTTATTGAATTTTATAATGATATTCATGTATGTATTTTAATTATTATTTTGATCATTGTTGTAGGGACTTATTACTCCAGATCGTCAGCATGTGCCTTTAGTGGATGTACATCGTGACTATTTGCTAGTAGTAAGAGAATATTCTATTTTATGTCATTGTATAATTCAATTTTGATGTATATTAGTTATTGATGCTTAAATTTTTTTTTATCAACTCAAGCTGCAGAAGAGTCTAGATAGGAGGACTAGTGAGCGCACTCAGAAGACTACAACATCCACTGCATCTCCATTGATGCGACGATCGAAGATAGCTTAGGATTTGTTTTCTTCCCCTGGCAGGAAAGGACTAGATTAGGGATATAGATTGTATGCCTATATGGCATTAGTGGACATATTTTTTGTATATTATATAAGTGATACATTGTACATCCATTTGGCTTTGAGGAAGCCAATTTAACTATATTAGATATATTTGATGTATGACATTATTGGACATATATATTTGGCTTCATGCCCTACGAATATTTTTTTTTTATGTTTTAGGTATGCAATTCATGTGTTTGGTGTATTGATGTATACTAATTTATGTTTATGTGGATGTCTTATGCTTTGTAAATTTCCTATGAAATGGATCTAATTAGAAGAATATTCCATCAATTCGACTCTATGACACTTCTGGATATGAAAGCCCCAAATTGGTCTTAAAAACCCCTATAAACTAGGGCTCTCTCAATGTATGACCTCTGAACACCATACCAACCAAATGAAAGTTATTCCACCATTCTTATACCATCCTTAGATGGATTCAATCATAAAATGACCACCTCCAAGGGCTTGATTCTCCACTGCTATACCTATAGCTTCATTTCAATGACCCTTGGTCACTCCTCAACCCCAACAACTCCTCCAATCAATGCCCACCTTCAAACTCCTTCTCATTCTTGCATTCAAATTGTTATAATTCTATAATAAAATGATTGGATCCATCCCCAAGTTACAGTTATTACAAAAAGGGGATGGATCATTCCATTTACATCTTAAAACAAGACAATTCCTAGCACTATTTTAGACTGATCAAAAGGAAATGCACCAAATCAATTAAATGACTATAAAATTGATTCAAAAGAGGTTTTTACAATGTATCTCAACCATGCACAAGTATGGATTTCAATGATACATCCAAAAACTATGAGAAATTGCAAGAAATCTAAAATTTATTGCTCAAATAAGACACAATTCGTACAACTCTTTCCTCCAGTCTGTATCATCTAAAATAGTAAACCTCCAAGCACTTAAATAAAGTCCTATCAACCTCCTCAACTGATCCAAATCAGTTGGAACTCCTTATAGGCATTGTATCTTCTTCAAACTAATTAGTCAGCCAAGTGACCCTCCTACCTTCATTAGGGTGCCCTGAACCAGGTCTTCCATACAAACCACACAGTCCAATAGCCCATCTTCATTCAATGATCTTCAAACAACATCTTACATCCCTACATGAACAAACTACAAAACAAAGATATAATACATTTTTGCTCTCATCCTCCTACTCGCACCTTGAGGGACACTTCGGCCTAGAGTGGTCAGCAGCGTTCGAGCGACTCTATGTGCCAAACAAGGTTGTGAGTAGTGTTTACCCATCTATTTGGAGTTTTTGGAATAGACAGTTCAATACTACGAGTAATGGTTTGAAAGATACGCAATGTTGCTCATTTCAACTGAGGAACACTACGAGTTTTGACATAAACTGAGAATGTGTTGCCAAATATAAATGACCTTGAATCTATAAAAACTAAGACGGATTATTGTAGGCCTAGGAAACATGGTCTCATAGCACCTAATGGTTCGATTCCACCCCACACGAGCTCTGAGATATGACCCCATAAAGATCAATGATTTTATGCTAAAGGGACCTTGAGGGACACTTTGGCCTGGAGTGGTGAGCAATGTTCGAGTGACTCTGTGTGCCAAACAAGGTATCAGTAGCATTTACCTGGCCATTCAGAGCTATTAGAACAGATGGTTCGATGCTACAATCGATGGTTTGAAAGATGCACAATGTTATCCATTTCAACTAAGGAACACTTTGAGTTTTGACATCGACCAAGAATGTGTTGCCAAATATAAACAAGTTTGAATATCTGAAAACTAAGACAGGTTATTGTAGGCCTAGGCGACATGGTTCCATAGTACCTGATAGTTTGATGTCACCCCACATGAGCTCTAAGATATGACCTCATAAAGATGATCGATTTCATGTTGAAGGGACCTTGAGGGACACTTCAGCCTGAAGTGGTCTGTAGCATTTGAGAGACTCTGTGTGCCAAACAAGGTAGTCAGTGGCGTTTACTTGGCCATTCAGAGTTGTTGGAATAGATAGTTCGATGCTATGACCGACGGTTTGAAAGATACGCAATGTTGTCCATTTCAACTGAGGAACACTTTGAGTTTTGACATTGATCAAGAATGTGTTGCAAAATATAAATGAGCTTGAATATCTAAAAATTGAGACAGGTTATTGTAGACCTAGGCGACACGGTCTCGTAGCACTTGACGATTCGATGCCACCCCGCATGAGCTCTGAGATACGACCCTGTAAAGATCATCAATTTCATGTTGAAGGGACCTTGAGGGACACGTTAGCCCAAAGTGGCCGATAGCGTTTGAATGACTTTGTGTGCCAAATAATGTTTCCACTAGCATTTACCAAGCCATTCGGAGCTGTTGGAACAGAGGGTTTGATGCTACGACTGATGGTTTGCAAGATACACAATGTTGTCCATTTCAACTAAGGAACACTTCAAATTTTAGCATTGACCAAGAATTTGTTGTCAAATATAAATGAGCTTGAATATCTAAAAATTGAGACAAATTATTGTAGGCCTAGGCAACATGGTCCCATAGCACCTGACGATTTGATGCCACCTCACATGAGCTCCAAGATACGACCCCGTAAAGATCATCAATTTCATGCTGAAGGGACCTTGAGGGACACGTCGACCCAAAGTGGTTGGAAGCATTTGAGTGACTTTGTGTGCCAAATGAGGTTTCCACTGGTGTTTAACTAGCCATTCGGAGCTGTTGGAATAGATGGTTCGATGCTATGACCAATGGTTTGAAAGATACACAATGTTGTCCATTTCAACTAAGGAACACTTCAAGTTTTGACATTGACTGAGAATGTGTTTCCAAATATAAACGAGCTTGAATCTCTGAAAAGAGAGATAGATTATTGTAGGCCTAGGCAACACGGCCTCGTAGCACTTGACGGTTTGATGGCACCCCGCATGAGCTCTGAGATACGACCCTATAAAGATCATTGATTTTATGTTGAAGAGACCTTGAGGGACACGTCGGCCCAGAGTGGTCGACAGTATTCAAATGACTCTATGTGCCAAATGAAGTTTTCAGTGGCATTTACCTTTCCATTCAAAGCTATTGGAACAGACGGTTTGATGCTACGACTGACGATTTAAAAGATACGCAATGTTGTCCATTTCAATTGAGAAACACTGTGAGTTTTGACATCGACCGAGAATGTGTTGCCAAATATAAACAAACTTGAATGTCTGAAAACTGAGACGGGTCATTGTAGGCCTAGGCAACATGGTCTCATAGCACCTAACGGTTTGATTCCAACCCGCACGAGCTCTGAGATACGACCTTGTAAAGATCACTGATTTTATGTTGAAGGGACCTTGAGGGACACATCAGCCCAGAGTCGTCGACAATGTTCAAGTGACTCTATGTGCCAAATGAGGTTGCCACTAGCATTTACTTGGCCATTCAAAGTTGTTGGAACAAACGGTTTGATGCTATGACCGACGGTTTGAAAAATAGGCAATGTTGTCCATTTCAACTAAGGAACACTTTAAGTTTTGACATCGACCGAGAATGTGTTGCCAACTATAAACGACCTTGAATCTTTGAAAATCAAGACAAGTTATGGTAGGCCTAGGTGACACGGTCCTGTAGCACCTAACAATTCGATGCCACCCCGCACGAGCTCTGAGATACGACCTTATAAAGATCATTGATTTCATGCTGAAGGGACCTAGAGGGACATGTCGACTCGGAGTGGTCGGCAGCATTCAAGTGACTCTGTGTGCCAAAAAAGGTTTCCACTGGCATTTACTTGACCATTTGGAGCTATTAGAACAGACGATTCGATGTTATGATCGACGGTTTGAAAGATATGCAATGTTGTCCATTTCAACAAAGGAACACTTCAAGTTTTGACATCGATTGAGAATGTGTTGCCAAATATAAATGAGGTTGAATCTCTAAAAATTGAGATAGGTTATTGTAGGCCTAGGCGACATGGTCATGTAGCCCCTAACAATTCATTTCCATCATGCATGAGCTCCAAGATATGACCCTGTAAAGATTTTTTATTTCATGTTGAAGGGACCTTGAGGGAAACGTTAGCCTAGAGTGGTCGGCAATGTTCGAGTGACTCTATGTGCCAAATGAGGTTGCCACTGGCATTTACTTGATCATTTGGAGCTATTGGAATAGATGGTTTGATGCTATGAATGATGGTTTGAAAGATACACAATGTTGTCCATTTCAACTGAGGAACACTGCGAGTTTTGACATCGACTAAGAATGTGTTGCCAAATATAAACGAACTTGATCTCTAAAAACTGAGACAGGTTATTATATACCTAGGCAACATGGTCTTGTAGCATCTAGCCATTTGATTCCACCCTGCATGAGCTCTGAGATATCACCCCGTAAAGATCACCAATTTCATGTTGAAGGGAACTTGAGGGACACTTTGGCCCAGAGTGGTCGGCAGCGTTCAAGAAACTCTATGTGTCAAACAAGGTAATGGCATGGTGGAGTATGGTGTGAAGAAGAACCAATGTGATGATTCTAAATCAATTAAAATAATCAAATTCTCTGCAACAGTGAATCTGCTCGTGGAATAGTTAGTGTAACAGTGCATTCATATGCTTGGATAAAGGGTACAGTCAGTGTTTTGGATTTGAAGACTTCATAATGAAGTGGCTCTCCCACCAATTTGGCTACTGTGATTGGTGGGAGAGGTTTAAATATGTATTTTTATCCTTGTATCATAGTGTGTTTATGAAGGGATATGGAGATGATGTATTTGGAAGCCACAGAGAGGTGGTAGTTTTCTGATTGAAGGGAGTTGGTCTTGGACCAGTCACTTGGAGAGTGAAGGCCCTTAAGAATAGACACATTTCATTATGTATTATTATTGTATGGGATCAAAATGATGTGTTGGAACTATTGGTTTGATCTAGAGATAGTGTTGAAGGTCTTTTTGAACATACCCTAGAAGCAAGGGTTTGGTGGCTAGAAGTGTATGTGAGGGATGAAGCCTTAAAACCTTGAGAATATTTTATTTTTAAACTTTAGTAAAGACTTTTCCTTGGTTGGAATTCAAGGGGATGAGTATCTTTATGAGTTGCTTTGCAAATGAGGGTGAATTAGGCCTATTTGGTGGGTGTTAGGTTATTGGATCAAACATATGGTCCAAATGATTCTACCTTGAGAATTGGGGAGGATTTAGAGAACCTAAAAGGGTATCTAAATCAATGATTAGTTTCTAGAGTTATTTGGGAAAAGTGGAAGAAAAAGGTCGATTTGTGACTGGTGAAGGCTACAAGCCTAAAGGGTTGTTGGAGTGCATTGATGGAAGATGAGTTGACCAGACTTGGTGGGTTGGTGAAACATGGTATATGGGCCATTTTAAGATGTTATATGGTGTTAGAATCAAGGTGGAAACCCTATTTGAAGTTTTGGCATAATGGAGGCTTTAGGTGCACTGGGAATCCTAGATCGGGGTCCTTGTGTGTGGTGTCAAGATAAGTTGGAATAAGAGATCAGAGGAAGTGAACTTGTGCCTAGTGTACACTCAAAATGTGCACTTCTCTAAGTCATTACTTCCAAAGGCATCCATGGATTGGAAACCTTGAAAAAGCAACCTAGAGCTCCCTAGACATGGAGTCACAAGGGTGTTTAGAATGCTCTCAGCTAGAGCTATCAAGCCTATAACCTTGCTAGTAAACCATGCAATGGGAGATTCAAAGAGACAAGGGAAAGGATGTCAATATCTTCAAGAATCTTGATGAAAATGTAATGCAATGCTGTGCTAGAAATGAAGATGCAAGAATGCAACTAAGCTATAAAAATGAAAGTATTACAAGCCTTTGCTAATTAAACTATGTGAGTTAAGCTAGAACATGAAAAGAAAGTAAACTAAAATGTCATGAAAGCTAAGCTAAATGCAAGAATGAAAGCTAGAATGCAAGAAGATCTCCAAAGCTCTGAAGTCACCAAGAAAACTTGTAGCATAAGATTAGCCTAAAGAGAGGGATCCTTTGAATGAGAAAGAGCTCTCCTTTTAAAGATAAATGGACCATGGAGATTAAGAGGCAAAAGATTTGATCAAGGGTGGAGTTTGAAAGTGGGATCAATCCATGTGCACAAGTCTCCTCCAATGAAAAAGAAGTGTTGACTTTTGAGCCTCATGTGAGACAAAAAGGTCTTTTCTCCTTTTTATAAAATAGGAATAATGCTTTATTTGTGCAACTTAGGATAATAAGAAAGTGGGGGATTTTTATTTAATAAAAAGGGAGGAAATTCCTTTTAATTAATAAAGACTTAGGATAAAATGGTTAACCCATAGAATATAATTGAATAAATGATAGAATTAGGATTTTATCAAGGAAAGTGATTTGATTGAAAATATTGATTTAAAATATTAATTCGGGAAATTGATAAATTGAAGAATGGGACCCAAAGACTAGGCGACCATTTTAGGGTGCATACACCTAGATCAGGGTCCATGGCATATATAAATATGCAGTGCTATATAAATATACATGATATATGCACATGTATTCAAACAGATTTGAAATTATAATATTTTGTATCTCCATTTATTCCAATAAACCAATTGGATTTTCCCTACCCTTGATTGTCTCAAGTATTGCCTCGTGGTCTGACTCACGAACCTTCCAAAGAGTTTTATTATGTGGTATTCTCCCATATCTAATCAAGTGGACATTTGATGCAACAACAAGGTTTGAATAATGAAAAATATTTCTTTGTCTCCCAATCCTTGAACAACCACAACCTAGGGTTCTTCATAGCATACCGCCTAAGCCATGTGCTAGTTACAACCACTGCTCCTATAGGGTATTCTAATTCTTCACCATCAATAACCAAGTGATCCAATTTATTTTTTGCCTCAACACAATGACACAAATAATAATTTATCCCTTCTTCATTGTCTCTAGGTGCTATAACAACAAAAACATGGCCTATAATGATATAAACATAATGAGGACATTAGTTTACTGAATATTTATGATAAAGTACTAAATTTGAGATTATTTGTATGTGAAAAATTTACCTGATTGTACTAGATCAGATAAGCGATCAAAGTTAATGGATAATTCCATTTCTATTAGTTGTAGTGATTCATGGGGATGATAGGAGGTAAATGGGCTCAAAATACATGTATACCATTCGTCAACTCAATCCTTTGACTCACACCCATCCCAATCTTCATCTACACATGATAAACAAAAGCACACCATATGTCATGTGTGGATACTCCATGAACCTGCATTACAACTTCTAAAAGAGTGTAGCTCACTCAATCCTGTGAGTGTACAACAATCCTCATATGGTGCAATGTTAGTTTCATCCATCAACCAAAAACATCTACAAACTGTAGACTCACCTTCATTACCTAGACCCATTGTAGCATTACACCACTGGACAATACATCTTGCATTTGATAATGTTGTTTGCTATTTGTACTTTAATTTTTCATGTGCTAAGGCTCTTTTATACATGCACCGACACCATTGTGCTCTCCCTTTCCATGACTAACCTCTATGAAATTTTGCATATATTGAATTCCAGTAATCTTATGCATCCTGCACAACCAATAAAACATCTGAGAATTCTTGAATTATGATGCACAATTATTTGACCATATGATATGTTAATGATATTTTATGCCCTGTTAGCCAAATGACCATAAAATAGTTGAAAGAAACCATGTACAAACTCTGTAGAATGTGAATGATCATCGCTGATATAAAAATGATACTCCCTCAATATCTTCTTGTTCTCCTCTATCAGGTGAATGTATGAATGCTATATGAACAAATATAGTCACCTGTTGAGAACTGTAATACTTTTCTTGCACCTCATTCTGTGGTTGTAGTGTGTATTTCTCTACAAAGTCCACAACTAAAACAATGGTATCAAGTGGGAGTGTGTCCTTACACAACTTGAATTGCATATCCAAACCATCACGCTCTATGTGTATGTCTTGCATACTCATAAATAATTTTTTGACGCAAAAATGTCCATGAACTGATACATTGGAATTTTTTTCAATAACTGAATCACATCTTTTAGCCTCTTTTCCATCTTTTAGATCGTATGTCACAGTCTTATATTTTCTAAATTTCACTATTTCATTACCGGTTGCATGCGTACTCTCCATATGTTGACAAATTAAAAAATGTCGCAAACCTCCACAATCTATGCATGTACCATTCAAGCATGAGAGCTTGTAAAAATTTTTACCATCCACTCTTTCACATAAAATGGTAGATATTAATTCCCTTGAAGATCTAGGTGGGACATTTATGTTACAATCCTACAAAACATTGTTAGAGTGAAATTCTACACATATATTCTTATAAACTTCAAAATGGTTAGAAAATTCAATATGTCCTCTACAACAACAAGTTGTGCATGTGTGATTTATCTTCACATAAAAAGGTTTACACATTTCAAAATATCTCTGACTAATTTTAATTTGAGGATACATATGTGTAAATTTTACAAAGAATTGTGTCTGAGTTGAATCCAAAAAATGTTTTGGATGTGGAACATGAATTTGACTACCAATCCTCCTTCTTACAACATCTCTTTGATTAGGAGATACCCATGTGTTATTCTTCCAAAATTCTTCAATCAAGGATTTCAAATCTTCAACAATTACTTTATCTTTTCATGGTAGTCTACCGGAAAATGCCCATAACTCATTACTATTTGGATCTTCCACTCTTTGACACCAACCAGGGCTCTCATTAGAGACTTTCTACTTATTTTCAATGTTTTGCTTGTCTTTCTAATGAGTCGAGATTTCTTCATTTGAGTGCTTACTATTGTTGATGTAAGTACATGTCATGTGACATTATTATATTTTGTGCATGATGTAGAACCCACACTCTCATATGCAGTCATTAGATTCTTTACAATAGATTTTTCACTTGACTCATCCATCATTCTTAGCCCAAGAATCTTCATAATGGGCCTAAATTTTAGATTTCTCATCATTTCAACAAATAGTTGACATCTTCCTATCATGTTTAAATTCTCAAAAAATGATCTCCAAATACGATTAGCATTTCTTTGACAAGTACGCTTGGGAATCTTGTCAGGCATTGCTTACAAAATGTTAGTATCAATATCAATAAAATATTTTGGCTTTCTATAAATAATTCTAGGAGCATCAAAAAAATTATGTGTGAATTGCGTACCATCTTGAGTGCCTTCAACATGACACGATGTTGTGCCTACACCTTGGGATTTAGATAATGGTGTACCTTCAACATGATACAATTTTGTACTTCCACTTTGGGATGTAGACAATGGTGTGCCTTCAACATGATACAAGGGGGTGTGTACACCTTGGGATGTAGACAATGGTGTGCCTTCAACATGATACAAGGGTGTGCCCGCACCTTCAGAAGTAGACAATGGTGTTCCTTCAACATGATACAATGGTGTGCCTCCAACATTGGATGATGATGTCTCTTCAACTTGGGAACTCATAGATGATGTGCCCGCATCTTCATAATTCAATTGTCTTGTTGCATGCAAGTTTCTCATTCATTGTCTTTTTATTTCCAATTCCAATTCTTGCTCACTTTGTATTGATGTTTCATGTTCCTCATCCAAAGAAAAAACTTCTTCTATGGTATCCAATTTTTTTGTTCACTAAGTTGTCTCATTCTTTCAATTTTCTTCTCTTTGTCTCTTTCATGCTCTTCTGGTGTTAAAGTCTTTGCTCGTTTCCTCGGCATGATGATGATTTCTACATATGAATTGATTAAAATTTAAAAAATATAAGATAAATCTATTAGAATAAGTCAAATTATAATATAAATCTCTTACAATATGACAAATTAAATACTATAAATTTATTAAAATTATATCAAATTATGTATTCAACAAGTCTATATCATACCAATTATAAACCAAAAGACTCTTTATTCACATTTCACATGTAAAAAATTAAAAAACTTACCTCAATCGATAAATTTTGGTGAAGAATGATTGACTTTCACAATTTGATGTTGATTTTTGAATAAAAAGATGGTGCAAATTGATATAATATGCTTCTTTGTCACCTTCAAGACCATGAAAAATGAATATTTGTTGGATAAAATGCAGAAACCAGACAGTAAACAGAAAAAGTGGGCCTCTTTCACGAGATCTTTAACATATAAGACCATTTTTTTAGTCTTACATAGTGCGTGCACCCTATGAAAAATCACAAAAGTGTAATCCATATTCTTACATAGCGCGAGCGTGATATAGGGCGTGTACCCTATGCAAAACTAGAGAGAGAGAGAGAGAGAGAGAGAGAGAGAGAGGGTGATGTGAGAGAGAGAGAGAGGTGCACGCGCACACACTCTCACTCTCTTCCCCCCTCTCTCTTCCCCTCCCTCTTCCCCAATCATTGTCAGCTTCTCACTCTCTCTCTTCCTCTCTCAGCCTCCACCACCTTCTTACTGTTTCTCTCTCACTATTGAAATCTATGACTTGAATAGGGTGCACGCCCTATGGAAGTCATAGTTTTCAATAGTGAGCATGCCCTATAGGGTGCACGTGCTTTGCAAGACATTGGAATCCACCAATCCTAAGGCTTGGATTTGCCTTGGAGATCCAACCCAAAGGATTCATATAGGCCTGAGACGTGTTTTCCTGCAGACATACAAAAAAATGACATCTTTTTTTGTGTGCTCCTCGTCAAGTTTACTCATGGTTCACTAACATAAAAATCAGATGACGTGATATTGTAGATCTCTCTGTTAGCTATCTAAACATATAATTTATTTTGAATTCTGATTATGTTAAGTTTTTCATCTCTAATTTCTTTTGTGTGTATGTTTGTTTTTTTGTAAAAAACCAACGTGTAGTATTTTGGGCATAGATTTTGGCTCATTCATCAAATTTTGCAACAACTTACATTTTTAGAAACTAGACTCCATTCTACACACTTTGAAAAAAAAAAAAAAATTGATTTTTAATTAGTTTTCAATGATTTCTATGGGGAGCACATAGAAATTTCACATTTTCAAGATGTGTGCACTTCGTAAATTCATAAAAAATTATACATTCATCAAAAAAATAGCAAAAAAATTTGGGATAAATTACCTAGTGTTAGCTAACTTCTCACTAGAGTGATTAAAAAAATTCAAAAAAAAATTTAACATTTTAGGGGGAGCACACCAGACGCTATGTTATGTTTTTTCACAAAAAGCAAGACCACTTTTTGTGCTCCCCCTTTTTGAGGGCCTTAATTTGCACCATTTTCAAAATAAATTAGTAGTTTAGGAACTAGATTTAGATTATTACAACTCTTGTTCTTGTCACATTTTAAAATTTTGAGTCTAACTATCTTCAATTTCTTGTTGAAGTTCAGAGTTTGCTGATTTCAGAAAAAAAAAGAAAAAAAAAAGTGGCATCTTATACCCTCTTTTTGGTCCCCCATATTTGTGCACTTACCCTCATATCATAAGATTACTTGACACTTGGGTGAATGCACAAAGTTTCTAGTAAAAAAAGTGGTTGCATGATTTAAAAAACCCAAAATTTTAAGTAACTCGATCGCGTTATTCAAAATTTGAAACAACCCGACCGGGTTACGCCTTGGTGAATATCAAGCCTATGTTCTTCAAAATGCGTACAAATTATGAATAAGTAAAACTACCAATTTTAGTTCTTCATAACGCATACATATTTTGAGGAACTAAATTCTAATTTTTAGTTCTTCATAACACGTACGCATTTTTCTTGTTTAATAACATTTATGTTTGTATTCAAAGTCTTATAGAACATGTACACATTTTTCTTTTCTAATAATATTTATGATTTAATTGAGGATAGATTGGGAAGATAGAAGAGAGAGGAAGGAGATAATGTAGACAAAGAGAACAAGTTGAGAGAGAGAGAGAGAGGGGGGGGGGAATGAAGAGAGGGTGAGACATGCATATATAGATATATATATACATAAATCTATATAAGTATATACATACATATATATACATATATACATATAAATATACATAACACACACACACACACACACACACACATCTATATATATATGTGTGTGTGTGTGTGTGTGTGTGTGTGTGTGTGTGTGTGTCATATTAAGTTTACATGCATATATTTTTTAATTCTATAGAACACGCTCGCGATTTGTAAAACAAAAAACATATGTTTTTAATTCTACAAAATGAAATCGTGTTTCGTAGAACTAAAAACATATGTAAAACCTGAATCATGCACAATGCATTTCTACTTCTAGTTTTTAGTGCTTAGAAACTCGATCGCATTATTAACAAGTAGGATAGACTATCTTAGTCTTACATAACCCGATCAGGTTTTGAAATAGTTAAAAACCCAATCACATTATGGTTCGGTAAGAGGGTTGAATAACACCCCTAAGGATTTAGAGCATTTTTTCCCTCCATTTCTCCCTTTACACATCCTTTATTCTTCTAGGTTGATTCTTCAACTTTCTCGTCATCAAGTTTACACATCATCAAGTGGGTATCTATAAAATTGCCACCATAATTTCACACATCTTCTCACCTTTCTAACCATATAATTATTTATATTTTTGGACAATATTAGCATAGTAAACTCTAATTTTCTTTATGAGTGTCTCCATAATTCTCAAAGATATATGTCCACCATTTTTTAATAAAATTTGATCTACTTGACTAAATTTTTAAAAAAAAATACATATTTTTGTTCTAGACTTGATTCTATACACTTGAAAAAAATAATTTTTGATTATTTTGATACAAGTTATGCCCAGCACACGAACAAACACTTGATTTT
Source organism: Chamaecyparis obtusa (assembly GCA_027943335.1). Taxonomy (NCBI): domain Eukaryota; kingdom Viridiplantae; phylum Streptophyta; class Pinopsida; order Cupressales; family Cupressaceae; genus Chamaecyparis; species Chamaecyparis obtusa. The sequence goes on from BSBK01005228.1 coordinate 425,859, forward strand.
CAGGATGCAACCACTTCAAAAAATCATAAAAAAATAATCAACAAAAAATTACACAACTTCTAGATCTCGCTCTTACCTACCATTGTACTAAAGGGTTTTTCAAAACACTAAATCTAACTATATCTTTTGTGATGCACATGACAGACACTATGTTATGATTTTCTAAAAAAACCAAGAACAATTTTTCATGCACAGTGGATTTGATCCTATTAATCTTATCCATTTTTTAAAAACTTTAGTAGTTTAGAAACTAGATTCGGAGTACTACGTTTCTTATTCTTTTCACATCTCCTAATTTTGAGTGCATGACTCTCAAATCTCTCTTCCTCTCTTCAAAGTTCAAGTTTACCTGATTTTAGAAGAAAAAAATAAGAAGAAGAAGAGGAAGAAAAAGAAGTGGCCATTTATAGCCTTTTTTGCACACCATCTTGGTGCACTTACCCACTTATTATAATCTTTTATTATCATATGTCTCAAAGAAGCTATGAATGAATTTATTATAGTTTTAAAAAGTCATGTTGAAACATAATATCACCCATTAAAAATACTATAACTATACATAATAATTTATTAACAAATATTTAAAAAATAGGACAAATTATTCTTTCAAATTTTAAAAAGTAATAAACTCATGAAATCTCAAAAACTAATTTATATCATCTCCAAATTATTAATTATTTGCTTCCTATAGGTGATAAAAAGTTCATGTTTTGTTTAAATTATTGGTTGTTGGTTTGAGTGTTCTATTTAGACTAAAATGTGGGATACACTATTGTGTCATTACTTAGATAGAAAATGAGCTCGTGGATTCAAAAAGGAAAAAGAAATAAACTAAATAAGTCTAAGGCCCCATAAAGGAAACAATTATCAAAACATAAATTAAGATTAACAATATAGGAAATGACACAATTAACTTATTTGGGAAAAAATGTTATTAGGAGATGATCTTTCCCATCAAGGTTGTCCTATTCACCGCCTAGAAAATCCATGTCATTGTGCATAGGTTCTACCCATAAGTGTAGTCATTTCTCTATACTCATGATCCTATTGGATGATGTTGAGTAGAATTTGGTAGAGAAATATTAAGCACCAAATGAGGGAATTTTAAGATAGGGTCACCTATGTCATTAAGATGAAATGGAGTGATGTAGAGACAAAGACCACTCACTTTTGTGTCCAAAATGCTAATGCATGTGAAAGGCATGCCTAGATTATTGGGCCTCATTGACAAGAATGAAGGTGAAGTGGTGGCTCTCTAATGATTTTGTAGGCAATAATCCAAGGCAACAGCTATGCAGCCACGAAAATTGTTAGCCATATGAAGGGGAAACACTTAGTTTTTTTTTCCAAAAGATTACAAACATTATATAAAAAAAATGGTTTTCGTGGTTGGATAGCCACTACCATAATCTAAGGTCTCTAAGTAGGTATACCTTTAATATTTTTAATTGGATTTGGTATGGGATGATAATGAATGAAAAATACAATTGAAAAATATCAGCATGAATATTGGTTCCATCCCCTTGAATGACATTGTGTTGTGAACAATTTGGGATTTAGATGTTGAAATAATCAAGTATACATTGTCAAGGATTTTTAGCATTGTCATAATATAGGAAAAAATGGAGAAGGATTTCTAGTTTCCCACAAATTAAGGACTTCTTGGATAAAAAATGTTAATAAGTTTAAAAAGTGCCAATTGGAGTTATGTAGTGGCAAAGAGCTCTCACTTTGGTGTCCAAAAGGCTAATGTAGAGGAAAGGTATACTTGGATTATTAGGCCTCATTAACAAGAGTAAAGGTGAAGTGATGGCTCTCAAATGAAATTATGGGCAATGGTTTAAGGATTATAAGTAGTTGTTCCTTCGATCTTTTAAATTGAATTTGGTATGAGATGATAATAGATGGAAAAAATATACATAATTCAAGGGGAATTCCCCTAGAAATATAATAAAATATGGAGATGCTAAAGCTCTAGCTCATTTTTTCTAGTGTGAACTTAAATTTTCATAAACACATCATAGATTAACAATACTTTCTATATTGAATAATTTTTTTATCTTTATAAATATAAATATCTACAATTTGAAAACATTTTAGAGTTGGGATAAATCAACATGAATTTTGGTTCAATCCCCTTGAATGACATTGTACTAGGTGAACAATTTAGTCCCTCAAATTTGAAAAACCTATATATACATTGTTAAGAATTGTGAGTATAGGCACAATATGTAAAGTTGGAAATCTAGTTTACCACAAAATAGGACATCTTAGATAACAAATATTTATATTTACAAAAATAGTCCTTGTTGGAAGACCATGCTAGAGAAAGGAATAAGTAAGTTGAGCACATTTTTGCCTGTATATTAGATTTATATATTGTAAAAAATATTTTAGCCTAGAAAAATTTAGGTGATTCTAAATGCCACTCTGTTTAATTTTTTAAGCATGGGTATGTGAGGAGATAGATAGATGTAGCTTTCCTTTATAGTGTTTTTATGGAATGGTCTAGATTGATATATAACTTTCAATCCAGCTTCCATCAAGGCCTAAGGGAACACACTAATATTTTACAAAATATTCTAAGAAGGTACAACTTTAATTATACTCTAATAGGCCTATGTATTAACTTGGCTTAATTAAAAAATTTCTTTTTCTTGAGGCTAGGAAATCCATGTGGAAATGGCATTGGAAGATCCTATAGATGTTTGATTATTTTTGCAAAAAGCTCAATGGAATGAATCCAAGGAGTAGTTTATAGAGGCTTGTCTCAAAATAAGATAGTGTGATACCATCATATCAAGTATTCATTGATGGATAAGCCATTGAAAAATCCATCATAATGACAACTTGATAGTTTTCAATACTTTCCAAATACTTGTGATGGTTAAAGTGTCATTAGTTTTTATGAGCATCAAAGCAATAACAAGAGAATGGAAGTAAAGGATATTCTAGGATAAACTCATGTACAAAAGTTAGAGATAATACAAAATTTTAGAAAAAATATTTAGACCTCATTTTTATCATAAGCTCTAATAATCTATTTAGCATAAAGAAAAATTCTCTATTTGTTGACATCAATATGACCTAGCCCCTAAAATCTCTTGTAAATAGAAAATATCCCATTCAATATGATGAAGCTCTTTATTTATCCAAATTGACTTAGAAAGAAAATATTGTAAGAGGTTCAAGATCTCATAGTATAACACTTTCGAGGGAACATGAAAAGAGGAGTACTAGACATGAATTGCATCAAAGACTCTAAAGAAACTTTGGAATTTACTATCAACAAAATTGGCTTGGTGATCTACTAGGAATTTTTTTTCCAATTCTTTCGTGCATATATACCAAATCTTAGATAGAAGAGCTTGGAGGGAAAGCAAGATTCCTCAGGAAACTAAAATTATCCTCGTTAATAAATGATTTTTATCCAAAAGTATGAAGCTGATTTGGGGGACAAGAAAAATATTGATTTTAATTGTATAGAGGGAAATGAGATCCTATCCTATTATACAAGAAGGGAGAATACCAAGAGTCTACCACCAAAGGAGGCCTGATTAAAACAAAGGGGAAGTGCTAATGCATAACCTTCACAAAGGGGAGGCTTGCTTGGATTAACTTCTTCCTTTCCCTACAAGAGGGGATTGAAACTAGTGTGCAAAGGAAATCTATGAAAAGAAAGTGAGGAAATCAAGAAATAAAACCAACTCACCTTGAAAATAAAAACATGAGAATGCGCTGGAAGACTGTGTCAGAATCTAAAATAATTCACAGTCTGAGAGAAAAAAATACAAATTTGTGAAACCTAGAAATATGGAAGCCTCAGGACTAGGTCAATTTGGAGGAGCTATGACGACTTGGAGGAAAATCCACCTAGGGCTAGGCTGAAATCGGCCTCCTACTGATTTGTAAGTTTTCCCAAGATCTAGATCTATAATAGAGACCTATTTTCAAAAGTTTCAAATCTGAATTTGCACCTGTAACCTATGCATGCATAAGGGAAAAATGGTTTTTGTTTTTGGAGAGGGGATTTCCTCAGTCAAGCCCCAGTTTATGAATTAACCTTATCTTTAAAATTGAGACAATGAAAGAGTATGTTATAAAGTAGTAGAAGTAGATCTAACAATGAATTATATTATATCAATGAATATGCAATTGTGTTTAACATGTAATCAATAATGATGATGCAATAGCCTTGACTCTACCAAAAATATAGAAAGGAAAGAAATGTAAATAAAAACCTCATGTATGTATGTGTTTTTAATTCACCTTGAAGAAGGACGTGGATCTTGAAGCTATGAATATGGATCTTTAAGGTATGAAGGTAAATCTTGAATGTATGAATGTGGATCTTCCCTCCTTGATGGCCAACTTCACGATCTCCTTGGAGAAAGAAGCTAGATATAAAAGAAATAATGCATGAATGATATAGATCTTGAATGCCTTGAACAATATCCTTAAGTTTCTTTAACACTTGAATGCTTGAATGCTTGATCTGCAATGGACATCTTGAATGATTGCAAGAATATCTTTAATTATTGGATATAGCTTGTTCTCAATTGATGGATAACTTGGATCAATAAATTGGATGGTAAACTTGGATTGATAACTTGGATGGATAAATTGAAGTGAGTAGACCTCCTTTTATACCAATTTTGTGACCAAAATTGAAAAAGACCTACTACACAAGGCGGGAAAAGAATTTTGAACCCTGAAACAAGCCTGGGCTCCCAAGGCATTCCACCTCAGGGGGAGGCCAACCTCGGCCTCACCCTAGGGAATGGTTGAACTCAGCCTACCCTTAGATGGTTTCACCATGGGGTTTTGTGCATGGGGTCTCAGGGAAAGAGAAAATAGAAGTGGAAATAACATAAAATAGGGGTACAAGAAGCAAAAGGGTAAAAGGGGACATCCAATAATTATGAAGGAATTCAAAAGGACCTAGGAAATCCCACTAAGGAGGGATAAAAGGTCTTATCATGGGTGCTTCCATTTAAGACAATATAATAATATAGTATCTTTGGACCTATTGGGTACTAGACTCTAAAGCTAGGTCGAAAGTGATAAGGCATGTGAGGAAAGATTGATGGATATTGTCCTCATATTTAATGACCATCAAGAAGTCACCTAAAAACTACCCATCAAAAAATTATTAGGAGGAAGATTCAAAAACATAATTCATTTGAAATATTATTATATATAATTGGCAAGGAAATAGGAAATTTCCTTAGTAGTTATTGCATAAAGTGAAGGTGCTAGTGGGAAACCTTTCCTTTTAAATCAAAAGAGGTTTTAAATTGAACACCATCAAGGGTTAGCTAGGTTGAATCATTTGTAAATAGAATTTGGATTGACTAAATGACTATAGGACTAAATGTTGATCCCTGCATATTTGTTGTCCTTGATGTCAAAACATACTAACTTGGTTGATCTAACTCACCACTTGTATCATTAATAATTTCTTGATTATCATTATCAGCTGTAGTTGATTATGTCATTTTAATTACCATTTGTAGTTTATTTCATGGTTCATAGTTTGTTTTGCATCATTAACTTCACAGTTATTTCAATTACAATCATGTGTATTATATACTTTGAAGACGCTTGGTTTATCCAATGTTAAAACATGAATCACAAGTTGTGACCAAGGAAATTTAAAAGTTGTTTTTGCTAGGACCTTTTGGTCGACTTATTTACATTTGAAAAAAGGGTTTTTGGTGCAAAATGCCACATTAAAGTCATGGTTAAGAGAATTAATTGAGGATGTAAGGTGGGCACCATATTTGATGCTTCAAGCATCATCTTTGATAGTTTTGTATCATTATGGTTAACTAATAAGTTAACCCTAGCTCTATCGAGATAGGGCATCACAACCATTCTCAACATCTCCTTGCAGTTACTTTATCTGGTTGATGAACTGCCATTGGGAATGACAGTTAGAAGGAAAGTGAAATAATTTTGAACTTGAGATTCTTTTTGTAGAGATACACGGGATCTTCAATATTTAACTCCAGGTGTATATAATTCTCATTCTTTTCATTTTGAGTTCATATGATTGTGCTTAATTGAAACATATATACGATTCTTTATTTAAAATATTTTAATCAATGTGATCAGTTTATTTTCTTAAGGGTTGAGAATTTATTTTGTATTCTTTTCTAAACCCTTTTCGGGTTTGTCTTAGCCATGGTTGTATTTGACAATTTTTAGTATGATTATGTATGTAAAACTTGTTAACTATTATTAATATTTTCATGTTATTCTCATGCAATTCATGTATGTTATGTATATGTCAAAGCTTTGTTTATTCTTCAAAACCCACATTAGGGTTTATGTGTTCATTTTGCCAACACATTCTTTCATAAAACCCTTGTCGGGTTTGGCATATAATGCATCATGCTTACTATTGTGATAATCCAAATGCCATATGGATAGTAAATATGTCATTATTAATTAATTGGGTTCATTGTATGGATGTCATTATTTTCATTCACATTGTAACTATCTAATAGTTTCTGTTGTATTGTGTGTATTTTGAATCACAGTTTCTTTGTATGTATATCATATGTCATGCATTGTTCAGTAATCTTATGTAAGGGCTCTGATTTTTCTTAATTATTGGGTCCATGCATTATGTTAGTATGTGTTTTTCATAAACATACTTAGATGCACTCATTCGAGAAGATCACAACATTATACAATTATCAGTTTGGTCTGATGAGCATAAAAGTTTGTTCATATCTTATATAGTTTTGTGTTTTAGTCCTTAATTTTTACTCATGTTATGTCTATGTTTCCATATTTTTAGTCTTTAACTTTGACCTGGTTTGGAAGGTTATCCTGTAGCCTTATAAGCCATGAATTTCATGACTTAGACCTTATAAACCTTTTATGCAATATGCCTATAATGCAGTACTTTATAATAATGTTTTAATAGATAATTTGGTATGTGATAAATGAATATGTGTTTCATATCTCCTGGATGTGTTTTTATTTTTTTCTATAACCATTTATGATACAGGAAAGAAGGAGTGATTAAAGAAGTTGTAAGCCCGATCATGCAGTAAAGTGGTTAAGTAGTTGCAAGACTCGGTCTTGTAGCAAAAACTATTACTTGGAGCAGTCTGCAAGAGAATGATGGCACAAGTCCAATTTGATCGAGTCAGAAGGATGAAATCTTAATGATGATGAAATCTAGGAAGTTATGGATGCTATATTTATTCCTTATGATGTTGAGTGAGTTTCTTGTTCATTATTTTAGGAGTAGTTATGTTCCTTTCGGGGATGTAATTATGATTCACCCATTTTATTGTGGTGTGATTAGTTAGTTGATAGCTTATTTTATTATTATAAATAAAAAGCTACTTCTCTGTGCAATAATAGCCATAACAAAGATCAAGTTAGATTTGTAATAGTTTTCTTGAAGTTCAATTCATCTATGCATGTAATGAAATTAGTTTTGATGAATAAAATGATGCAGTTTTGAGAATATATCTTTAGTAATTGAATCTGGATACTTGCTGAGGAAACCCACTTAGTGAGTAGTTTCCAGTTAGAGTAGTTTTCTTTTCAGTATTCTGTAGTTTTAAGTCTTGGTATTGGACTGTTCCTGCAGCCACTAGAGTCCATTCACTGTGACTATTCATGCAGCCACGATAAGTAGAGTAGTCCTTGCCTAATGCAAACCAAGCTTTATTTTTCTTAAGTGTGAGAGTTTAAATTAGTACTTTATTTTGTAGAGCATTCAAGTTAAGTAGTTTCTATAATTTCATTTCCTTGCAACCATAGAATAGAGTTACTTCAAACATTTACTTCAAGGACTACAACTTCATGTTAGAATGGCTTTAGTAGGCACTTAGTGCACATACTGTGCTGCACCATTTCAAGTACACATCCCTATATTGATATTTAAATGTGTCTCCATGATAATAAATTAGCTAATTGGATAGAATATTCAATTCCCAAGATGAGTCATGGACCTCGTTATTAGTACCTTTTATGGAGCCAACCATGGTCTATGACATTATCTTTCTCAAAGACCATATGGTAGTCATGCATATAGTTATATCTTATTTTTATGGAACAAAAATGCTAAGGTATACTTGATACTATCATTTTGACATGCTACTTTATGTATTGGGTCATGGTGACATTAATATTGATGTATGAAGACTATGAATCAATTTTTAAGTTTAGATTGAACATTACATTGATACTTGGTTTGGGTTAATAGAAATAAATTATGAAGAGGTGAAATGGTACCATGATTTAGTTTATCACATGTTATTTTATTTTGAGACATATTGATCATATCAATAAAAATGATTAATATGATTGAAGTTAAAGTGAACTATTGTTTTGAAGGATACTATGTAATATTTAGCACAAAGACATGTATTGTGCTCAATAATGTGTAGTATAGAATTATGGGGGCTAAATAAAAATCAGGTTATCTAATCGTTGTATGTATAAAGTTGTAAAAGAATTGAAAAGACAATAAGCCATATTGTAATAAGGCCATTAAGGCATAAAGCCAATGAGGCACAAGTCCAGTAAGGCATTAAAATTTTTAGTGAGACAACATCGGTGAGATGTACAAATTGATTTGAAAGATAAAGCCAGTGAGACTATTTTTTAGTGGTTTTATTCCTCGAGAGGGTTTCCACTTAGGACAATCCTTGTGTCAATATTTTGTGCATGTTGTGTACTTTATGCTATATGAATTCTTTGGTTTAAAGTGATTCAAGTTTGTTTAAAGTTTCAAAAAATTGTAAAGGCTTGATTTTGTGTATGATTACTAATTTGCCCCCCCTGTCCCCCCTCAACAATCATTTGTACTCCAACAATTGTTATCAGAGCCATCCACTATCTTTAGGGTTTATTTTGGTTTCTAAAAGGGAGTACACTATGGATGGTCAAGAAGGATTATCAATTTTTAGAGAACCTTTGTTTGATGGATCTGATTATTCTTTTTGTAAGTATAGAATGAGGTGTCATTTAAAATCCTTAGGAGATGATGTATGGGAAACCACACAAATTGCTTATACTAAAACAAAGCCTCCTTCATTTGTTGATGAAAAAAATCTTATGAGAATGATGCAAAGAAATCAAATGCTATCTTTTATGGTCTATAAAATGACGTCTTAGTTAAAACTATGGATTGTGAAACTACTTTCATTATATGGGAAAAATTTTCAAATATATATGACGGAGACAAAATTGTCAAAGAAGCAAAACTAAAAGCCTACAGAGCTAGGTTTGAAAGTTTAAAGATGACTGAAGAAGAGAAAATAGATGACTATTTTCTTCATGTTTATGATGTTGTTAATTCCATTTGAGGATTAGGTGAAACTCTGGAAGAGAAAATAGTGGTTAAGAATGTCTTGAGATCACTCACATCATAGTATGACTCTAAGATTTATGTTGTTGAAGAAAGAGATGTGAACAAGGTCACTCTTGACACTCTACATGGTCTTTTTACTGCATATGAAATGAGAATTTCTTCTGATCAATCTAAAAAGGAATCAACATTTAAAATTTCTAAAATAGAAACAAATTTTGGAACTAATCAAATAGACAATGTTGAATTGACATTTGTTAGTAAACTTTGGAGAGGTTCAGGAAGGTATAAAGGAAAATACCATGCAAATGTGTCTCTTGTGGTAAAATAGGTCATTATGAAGCTTAATGTCCTAACAAAGATAGTGAAAGTGATGAGGAAGATAACAATAAGACATTCAAGAAAAATAAAAAATAAAGTTTTAAAAATAAAAATAACTTGAAAAAGAATAAGGCTTTGGTTGCAGATGTAACTAAGTGGTTTAGATGAACCTGTAGAAGAAAATGAAGAAGTTGTTGGAAACTGCAATTGAAGCAATTATTGTATTGTCATTGATGTCAAACCTTAACTGGTAAGATAATTGCTATCTAAGAAATTACTATATCTATTGGTTGATGAGAAGAATTAGAGAAGGGGTGATAATAATAGAACCTAGAGAAAGGTTGAGTTATTTGATTTATTTGATACTACAATGAGTACTTGGTTATATGGCACAATGATAAGATAATGTATTGTTTATCTAAGTAAGAAGCAAGACTGAACAAGTAGGCTTAACCGAGCAAAAGTGAAGAAAATCAGATTAAGTTGAGTGATGTTAGTGTCGACCGAGAGACAGTATATGGCAAGTAAAATCAGTGTTGACCAAACAACAATTTATTGTTGAGTGACAATTTTTGTCGAGCAAGACAAAGAGACTACTGAGCTATGTAGCAATGCCCAAGAAGATGAACACAGTATTGACCAAGCATTAGTAATTTACATTTGAGGGAGAATTCAAATTCCTAGCTGACGTTGTTTGAATTTTTGGGTTATGTAAATCATGTTGACTTTATTAATTAAGAGTATGGAGAATTTAATGCATGGTAAACCATTTTATTGAGGATTCAATAAGGAGATTAAGGATGTTTCTAGAAGGATGGATGAAGAACTTAAATGATGGAAGGATTCAATGAATCTGACCAAAATCTAAGATCTATGGAGGAGATCAAGCGGTAAGAGATGGATTTACCTATTGAAGAGGTATACATGAAAACCTAAGTATGAGGTTAAGTGTGTGAGAGTATGCTGAAGTTGTTGACTGATAAGTCTAAGCAGAAAGGCTAAAGGTGAAGGAGTTGATCAGAGTTGTGATTGCTTGAATATTTCTGAGCAGATAAGTGATGGAGATGGAAATGGTATTCAGTCAGTAAGCCAGCATATATGTGTGAGTTGGATCTGTTATTTGCAAAGTGAGTTGTATGTTTTTCAGATCAGATACTGCTACTAATTTCTAGCCATTGTATCAGTCTAAATCCTTTAATCAAGGTTGACCTAACAGTCATTGTTTAAATCCTTTGAACAAGGTTGCATTCTAATGGAATGTACTTAAGTCCTTTAACAAGGCGCACACCTAACAGGGTGGTTGAAATCCTTTAACAAGGTCACACCTAGCAGTGTGTTTGTAAACCTTTAATAGGGTTGGATTTTCACAGAGCTCACTTCAGAAGAGTGAAAATGTTAGTAACATGTTACAAAGTGGTTTTTCTCAAATTGGGTTTCCACTATAAATCCTGGTGTCATACTTGTGTGAATGTTTTGGTGTGAACATTTCTGTGTTTTACAAGTTAAATACTATTGGATAGTGGACTACATGTTTTATGTTTCTGGTATACATTCAGTAATGACTGAGTAATGTTGATGATTAAATCTGAGTTTGTTGAAGTGCTTGAAAGTTGAATTATACATCTGGACCTGAGAACAACTAATTCACCCCCCCCCCCCCTCTCTATTATTCTATATCATATTAACAATTGGTATCAGAGTTGTTGGTGCTTACAAAGAATAATTTTAAAGGTACTTGAAGCAAATGATCAAGATGTATAAGAAGGAGGTACCAAAGTTAAATAAGAAGAACTTCCCTGCATGGTAGAGTCTGATGAAACTGCATCTATCTAGTATTGGTGACTCAAAAAAGTATTATGTTGAACATGACTATGTTACACCTGTTGCACCCTTGACTGCCTAGGAGATGAGAGCTAAACAAGAACACAATCAAGCAATGTTGGAGATTGCATCTACCTTAAGCTATTCTGAATTCAAAGACAATAAATACTACATAAATGCAAAGCAAATGTGGGACACTCTTGCAAATATCTATGGTGGTGACACAAATGTACTAAGAGTAAAAGTTGAAAGCCTGAGAGGTAAGTTTGATGAAATGAAAATGCAAGATGGTGAAAACATTGCTCAATATTGTAGTAGAATCAAGGAGGTAGTAAATGCTATAAGAGGAGCTAATGGAAATATTGATGATGAGACTGTTATTGGAAAGGTTTTGAGAACTTTGCTTCCTATATATGCTATCAGAATCTCAACAATTCAAGAATCTAGATGTAACCCTGGTAATGTTTTAACTCTTGAAAGTCTTGTTGGTAAGCTTACTACTTTTGATATTTCTAATTATGATAACTACACTGTTGCTAATTTTGAATCTGCATTCAAGTCACAAATAGTTTTTCATAAGTCTAGAAGGGATAAAGAAAAATGTATCAGTGAAAGTAAAAGTGATAGTGACACTACTGATGAGGAACTAGATGATCTTGAAGCTCTTATGGCAAGAAGATTGAAGAGGGGAAAAGGAAAATATAGAGGTAAACTTCCTATCATATGTTTTTCATGTAACAAATTTGTCCATATAGTTACAAGATGCCCTGACATGAATGACAAGGATGAAGAAAGAGAAAGCAAGTATAAGGACAAAAGGGAAAATAAAGGTTATCAAAGGTACAAGGACTACAAGGATAAAGGTAAGAAATCTTGCTATATTGCTGAAGAAGAAACTAACACTGATGATGATTATTTTGAAGTTGAAATAGTTTATGTTGCTATGAAAGATGATTCTGATGAAGATGAGAAAATTGCACTTGTTTCTTATGTGAGAAAAGGTGATGAATGGATTATTGATAGTGGTTTCTCACATCACATGACTGGTGATAAAAGTAAATTTGATACCGTAGATCACTAAAAAGGTAGAAGTGTTAAGTTTGGTAATGATGCACCATGTCCTATAAAGGGTAAAGGATTAATTAAGCTAACTAATAAGATCACTTGTGAAAATGCTTATTGGGTTGAAGGTCTTAACTATAATTTTCTAAGTGTTGCACAACTTAATAGCACTAGTTACAGAGTGGAATTTCATCACAGAAAGGCTAAAATATTTGATGCCACTGGTGAACTGATTGGAAGTGGAGAACAGACAAGAGGTAATTTTTTCTATCTAGATCTATCTGAAGAGACATGTTTAATTGCACAATTTTATGATGTATGGTTATGGCATAAAAGGCTATGTCATGTTAACTTTGACAATCTGGTTAATATTAGTAAAAAGAAGAAAGTCAAAGGATTGCCAAAATTGAAGAAACCTGATAATGTGATGTGCAAACAATGTCAGTTGGGTAAAATGACAAAGTCTAGTTTCAAGAGCAAAACTTTTACTTCTAAAAATATTTTGGATTTGGTTCATACTAACCTTTGTGCACCTATGGGTGTACAAAGCTATTGTGGTGCTAAGTACTTTATTCTATTTTTTGATGATTATTCAAGGATGATGACTGTAATATTTTTAAAAGAAAAATCTAATGCATTTCAACTTTTTAAGTGGTATTTGGCTAAGGTTGAAAAAGAAACAGGTAGAAACCTGAAATGCTTGAGATCTGACAAAGGTGGAAAGTTTATATCAAATGAGTTCAATCTATTCTGCTATGAGAGAGAAATCAAGAGACGGATGTCTGCACCTAGAACACCTCCATAGAATGGTATAGCCAAGAGAAGAAACTAATATATCATGGATTGTACAAGGACACTAATGATTGAGAAAATTTTTGCACAAAAGTACTGGAAAGAAGCTATAAGTACAACTATTTATACCTTGAACCGAGTACAAATCAAAAAAGGTACAAATGTTACACCTTATGAATTATGGCATGGTTATGCACCTAATGTAAAGTACTTTAGAATCTTTGGGAGAAAATGCTATATATTGAAAGATAATAGGAATGGAAAGTTTGATGCAAAAAGTGATGAAGGCATATTCCTAGGTTATTACACAAAAAGTAAAGCTTATAAGTGTTTGAAATCTAACACTAACAAAATTGTGGAAAGTGCAAATGTGAAAGTTGATGAATATGAAAAGAAAAATGAACAGGAAAGAAGAAGAGAACCCGAAGACTATAGATCTTTTATCTATATAGAGGAAGGAGAGGCAAGTAACACACTTGCACCTGATGCAGAATCATAGGTAACCAATGCCCAACATCAGGTAGATAATGTCGACCATTAGAGAGATGATGTCGACCATTAGGAGGATACTGCTGACCATCAGGAAGAAGCTACCAAGCTATTAGAAGTTGAATCTGATAATCTTATTGATGAACCTGAAGAGCAAGAAGAAAAGAGAGCTGAAACTACATTGGCACAATATGTAAGAAGACATCATAAGCTTGAGAAAATCATTGGAGATAAAGAAACTGGAGTTTTGACCAGAAGTAAGTTGAAAGATCCTACATGTTTATTGTGTGGATTTGAGCCTAAAACAACAAAAGAGGCATTAGAAAATGAAGACTAGATTCAAGCTGTGAATGAGGAAATAGACCAAATAGAAAAGAGTGATTCTTGGACTTTGGCACCTAGACCAAAAGAACAAAAATGTCATTGGAACAAAGTGGGTATTCAGAAACAAACTCAATGAACATGGAAAAATCACAAGGAACAAGGCAAGGCTGGTATGCAAGGGCTATGCACAAGAAGAAGGAATAGACTATGGGGAGAAATTTGCCTCTGTAGAAAGATTAGAAGGAGTTACAACTCTACTTACATATGTTGCTTGCAGAGACTTCAAGGTATACCAAATGGATTTCAAGTCTACATTTTTGAATGGTATATTAGAAGAAGAAGTGTATATTGAACAACCTGAAGGATTTGGTGATCCAAACAAGAGAGAAATGGTTTGCAAGCTGAACAAAGCATTGTATGGATTAAATCAATCCCCTAGAGCATGGTATGAGAGGTTGCACAATTACCTAATACAAATTGGATTCTCAAGGACAAATGACAACAACAATCTGTACATGAAAGATGAAGAAGGTAAAGGGATTTTGATAGAAAAAATTTTTGTAGATGATATCATATTTGGAGGATAGGATGCCCTGTGTAAGAAATTTTTAAATGAGATGAAAACTGAGTTTGAGATGTCTATGTTTGGTGAGATAAAATTCTTTGTTGGTTTACAAGTTTATCAGATGGAAAAAGGCATTTTTATCACTCAATCTAAATATGTCAAAGAGATATTAAAAACCTTTGGTATGGAAGATTCAAGGATAGTAAGTACTCCCATGGCTATTGGATAGAAGCTATCTAAAAATGATGATACTGATGAAGTAAACCAATCCTTGTATAGATCCATGATTGGAAAGTTGCAATATGTTGTACATAGTAGACTAGATATAGCTCTAGCTGTTGGGATTGTGGCAAGATTCTCTGCCAATCCTAAGGAAAGTCACATGATGGCTGTGAAAATAATAATGAGATATCTGAAAGGGATAGAAGAATATGGACTGTATTACAAGAAGCATGAGAAATTGGAACTGAGAGTCTACATTGATGTAGATTGGGCAAGAAATGTAGATGACAAGAAAAGTACTAGTGGTGGAGCTTTCTTTCTTGGACAGAGACTAGTCTCCTGGACAAGCAAGAAACAAAATTGAATTTCCCAATCTACAACTGAAGCTGAGTATGTTGTTGTTGCAGTGAACTGTTCAAATCCGGTATGGATAAAGTAATTGCTGAAAGGCATGAAAGAGGAAATCATAGAACTAGTTGTCATATACTATGACAGCACAAGTGCTATCAACATATCAAAGAATCTAGTGATGCACACAAAGACCAAACATATTTCCATCAAGTATCATTACTTGAGGGAATTGGTACAAGATAAAGAAGTGAGAATGGAATATGTGAACACAAAGGAACAACTAGCAGACATATTCACCAAAGCTTTACCCAAGGATGCTCATGAATATCTTAGAGGTAAATTAGGGGTGCTTCCCATAACTAAGGCTGCCTAGTCAATCTAGGAGCACTGCATCAAATGTGTTGAATAGAGTATTTGACAAATTGATGCAAAAGAGGTCACACTTTAGGAGCATCCTAGAGTTGTGAAAAGTACAACAAAGTTGATAATTAGTCATAAGCAAGATGACAGAGGGAGAAATATTGCTACTGAACTAATAAGATGACATCTACATCCAAAAGATGTAAGTTTTTAGATGTCGCTTTGGCATTGTTGTCAAAGAGGGAGAGATACAGAGATGAAAACACATAAAAGAAGAAGACAAAGTTTCAGAGATAAACCAAAGAGGGAGAAAATTTAGAGATAAGAGAAAAGGGACACATAAAATATTCAGAGGGAGTAACTGTGTGGATGATCAAAGCAGGCAAGGCTAAGTGATTTAGAATCAGAATGAAGCTAAGGATATTACAAATGTTTCTGATGCAATGAAAAAGTTTTGGGTTGATTGGTGAATCATGTTTTATTCATATGGTGTTTCCATCAATGCCAAAAAAGGAGATTGTTGGAAAATGCAATTGAAGCAATTTTTCTATTGTCATTGATGTCAAACCTTAATTGGTAAGATAGTTGCTATCTAAGAAAGTACTATATCTATTGGTTGATGAGAAGAATTAGAGAAGGGGTGATAATAATAGAACCTAGAGAAAGGTTGAGTTATTTGAATTATTTGATACTACAATGAGTACTTGATTATATGGCACAATGTAAGATAATGTATTGTTTATCTAAGTAAGAAGCAAGACTGAACAAGTAGGCTTAACCAAGAAAAAGTGAAGAAATTCAGTTTAAGCTGAGTGATGTTAGTGTCGACCAAGAGACAGTATATGTTGAGTAAAATCAGTGTTGACCAAACACCAGTTTATTGTCAAGTGACAGCTTTTTCCAAGCAAGACAAGGAGACGACCAAGCTATGTAGTAACGACCGAGAAGATGAACATAGTATTGATCAAGCATCAGTAATTTACATTTGAGGAAGAATTCAGATTCCTAGCCGACGTTGTTTGAATTCTTGGGTTATGTAAATCATGTTGACTTTATTAATTAAGAGTATGGAGAATTTAATGCATGGTAAACCATTTTATTGAGGATTCAATAAGGAGATTAAAGATTTTTCTAGAAGGATGGATGAAGAACTTAAATGATGGAAGGATTCGATGAATCTGACCTAAACCTAAGATCTACAAAGGAGATCAAGCGGCAAAAGATAGATTTACCTATTGAAGAGGTATAAAGGAAAACCTAAGTATGAGGTTAAGTGTGCAAGAGTATGTTGAAGTTGTTGACTGATAAGTCTAAGAAGAAAGGTTGAAGGTGAAGGAGTTGATCAGAGTTGTGATTTCTTGAAGATTTCTGAGCAGATTAGTGATGGAGATGGAAATGGTATTCAGTCAGTAAGCCAACGTATATGTGTGAATTGGATCTATTATTTGCAAAGTGAGTTGTATGTTTTTCAGATTAGATACTGCTACTACTTTCTAACCATTGTATCATTCTAAATCCTTTAATCAAGGTTGACCTAACAGTCATTGTTTAAATCCTTTGAACAAGGTTGCATTCTAATGGAATGTACTTAAGTCCTTTAACAAGGTGCACTCCTAACAGGGTGGTTGAAATCCTTTAACAGGGTCACACCTAGCAGTGTGTTTGTAAACCTTTAACATGGTTATATTTTCACAGAGCTCACTTCAAAAGAGTGAAAATATCAATAACATGTTACAAAGTGATTTTTCCCAAATTGGGTTTCCACTATAAATCCTGGTGTCATACTTGTGTGAATGTTTTGGTGAGAACATTTTTGTGTTTTGCAAGTTAAATACTATTGGATAGTGGACTGCATGTTTTATGTTTTTGGTATACATTCAGTAATGACTGAGTAATGTTGATGATTAAATCTAAGTTTGTTGAAGTGCTTTAAAGTTGAATTATACATCTGGACCTATGAACAACTGATTCACCCCCCCTCTCTCTCATTCCAAATCATATTAACAAAAGTTTTATTTATGGATGTTATCTCAAAAAGGGAATCATGGGATGATTCTTTATCAGAAGATACAAAATCTATAGTATATTATCAAAGAGAATTAAAAGCTTCTCTTAAGGAAATTAAGAGAGTTAAAAGAGAAGAAAATGACTTGAAAACAAAGGTTCAAAATGATTCTAAACTAATTGCTTCCTTAAAACTTCAATTAGAAGAAAATAAACGTATTCTTGAAGTTACTCAAGAAACTAGAAGATTAATAGATAAGAATAGTAGTAATCTTGAGGTATAAATTGTATGTTTGAGGAATAAATTAAATGAAGTCTCTAGTACTGATTCAATAGAGACTTCTAAAGAAGGTGGAAAAGGAAAGGTTTGTGTTCAATACTATTATATTTTTAAAAACTCACTAAATAAATCAAATGATTACAAGATGATTTCTAAAAGAAATACAAGTTTATTTAATGGAAAGATTTATCAATTTCTAACTAAACTTTAATGTGAAAAATTTAGTCAATCTAGTCATATTGCAAAATTCTATCAAAATTCTTCTAAGAGACAACCTGATAGTGTCTTTAAAATAAAACTTGTTTGGAGACCCAAGAAGGTTGCAATGACAACCCAATCATGTGTTTTCTTGAAGATAGAAGATACTTGGATGTTAGATAGTGGATGTTCACTTCATCTAACTGGAGACACAAATAAATTTTTGAAAATTGATATATTTAATGTTGGTACAGTTAGATTTGGTGACAATAAGTGCTTCGAGATCAAAGGTTCAAGGTCAATTCATCTTGATGATAATACTTTTGTTAACAATGTATACTATTTTGAAGGAATGGTTCACAATTTGTTAGTGTTAATCAAATTTGTGAACAAAGTTTCATAGTTGTCTTTATAGTCACTAGATGTCAGATTTTGAAAAATGGTCCTTATGTCATAGGAATTAAAATAGTAATATATATTATTTACAAGGAGTGATATCCAAAGATAATAATGAAATTTGTATTGTCAGTGAAATAGGAGATTTTTCTGAGAAAATCATTACAATAGATTACTATAAACAGTTGGTAAATGAAACAAAGGAAATCATAAAACTTCAAAAGAGAATTGATAAACTAGAACTTAATTTGGTTGAATGTCAAAATATTTCTAATGAATTAGAAAGTAAAAATTCATATATTTGTACCATAATAAAGGAAGCTAACAGATCACAAGTAACTTTGAGGCAGAGACTTACAAATAAAAGTATACAGTATGATAAGGATGTTTCACGACTAATGATAAAATTAGCTAAATATACTGAAATTTTTTTATTTTCTTAAGAAAAATACATAGAGCATGACAAACCACCTACTATTGTACTATAGTTCTCATAAAAAAGTTCATACATTTGATTCAGACCAAAATTTTAAATGCTCTACAATTATATAATGAATGTATAATCAACTCAAAGGGTTTAATCCTTCATCCTTTGAGTATCAATAAGTAGTTCTTTTCAAGGATGTTTCAAAATAAAGTATGATTTCTATGTTTTATTGTTTTCAAAAGGATTTCTCTCAATATTGTTTTTGTAGTATTATTTTGATAGTTTCAAACAATATGTTGATAAAAATATGCACTTACGTTCACATATTTTTTTATCAATTTGTTGTTTGTGTTCACTAACTATCAATCTAATATTACAAAGATACATTTTAAAATTGAAGGGGAGTCTTATCTTATTCAGATCACCTTTGGTTCTCATCAATTGGTTTAGCTTTCAAAAGAGAACTATTTTTTTTTGTAAACACATTATTCAGGATTGTCTTTTTTCTTTAAGTTACATTTATTTTTTTACTAGTATCATAGTCGAATATTCTTTTGACTACTCAGTCTTCAGAAATTATATTACAAATTTAAATGGTTATAGTGATCATTTTTATGTTGGTCCACTCATGATATTTACACACTGTAGTAATCATTTCCATTTTTTCAGTAAGGGGGAGCTTTAATATTTTCTCTACATCCCTCATATTTCAAACTTAAAAGACTGTTGTCCTTTCAGTCTTGGCTTGTCAATTCAAATTTAGTGTGATGGTAGATTAAGTCATAGTTCACTTTTCTAAGAAATATTATATGGGTTAACAAGTGGCATTTTAAACAATATTTTTTCAGTCTTCAAGGTAACCTTAGTAACAGCAAATTTCTTTGCAGATTGTGAGCATTTTTATTTTAAAAATACAGTGCAATCGATTCCCCATTATGATTTTATTCTCTTTCAGTCACAGTCAAATCTATTGAGGATATAGATAGTTATATTGTTTAATACTTAGTTAGATCATTAATGTTATTTCCATTGTTAATGACTAACTCTTTGTTGTCCTTGATAGCATGAAGTGTATGCAACTCTATTATTATTCATAGGTTGGGTTACAATCTTTAAGCTCTGGAAAGGTTTTGTATAAGTGAGATTTTTTCCCTTGCATACATTACTCAGTTTATCTATCACAACATGGTCTTTTTCATTCAATTATTTTCCCTTGTTGATAAAAAGGGGGAGAAATGGTGAGCATGTTAGTATTTTTTCCACCAAGGAAAAATGGGGAGTTTGTTGATCCCCACATCTTTTTTGTCCTTGATGTCAAAACATACTAACTCAGTTGATCTAACTCGCCACTTGGATCATTAATAATTTCTTGATTATCATTATAAGTTGTAGTTGATTATGTCAGTTTAATTACCATTTGTAGTTGTTGTAGTTGATTATGTCAGTTTAATTACTAGTTGCAGTTGATTTCACGGTTCATAGTTTGTTTCACATCATCAATTTCATGGTAATTTTAGTTACAATCATGTGTATTATGTGCTTGGAAAATGGTTGTTTTATACAATGTTAAAACATGGATCACAAGTTTTGACCAAGACAATTAAAAATTTATTTTTTCTAGGACCTTTTGGTCGACTTCTTTACATTTGCAAAAAGGGCTATTTGGTGCAAAATGCCCCATTAAAGTGGTAGTTAAGAGCACTAATTGAGGATGTAATGTGAGCACCATATTTGATGCTTCGAGCATTAAATTTTATACTTTCATATCATTATGGTTAACTACTAAGTTCACCCTAGCTCTGTCAAGCTAGGGCATCACAACCATGCTCAACATCTCCTTGCAATTACTCGGTTTGGTTGATAAACTGCCATTGGAAATGACTGTTAGAAGGAAGGTGGAACAATTTTGAACTTGAGATTATTTTCATAAAGATACATGAGATCTTCAAGATTTCACTCCAGGTGTATATGATTCCCATTCTTTTCATTTTGAGTTCATCTACTTGTGCTTAATTGAAACATATATACCATTATTTATTTAAAATATATTAATCTGCATGATTAGTTCATTTTTTAAAGGGTTGAGTATTTATTTTGTATTCTTTTCTAAACCCTTGTCAGGTTTGTCTTAGCCATGGTTGTATTAAAAGGGTTTGACAATTTTTAGTATGATTATGTATGTCAAACTTGTTAATTGTTATTAATCTTTGCATATTCTTCTCATGCAATTCATGAAAATGATGTATATGTTGAAGTTTTTTTAATTCTTCAAAACCCACATTAGGGTTTGTGTGTTCATTTTCTAGCACATTCTTTCATAAAATGCTTGCCAGGTTTGACATATAATGCATCATGCTCACTATTGTGATAGTCCAACTATCGTATGGATAGTAAAGATGCCATTATACATTCATTGGGTTCATTGTATGGATGTCATTGTGTTCATTCATGTTGTAACTATTGAATAGTTTCTATTGCATCATGTAAATTTCAAATCATATTTTTTTTGTATGTATTTCATATGTCATTCATTCTTCAAGCATCTTATGTAAGGGCTATGTTTGGTCTTAAGTCTTAGGTCCATGCATTATGTTAGTATGTTATTTTTATAAGCATACTTAGATGCACTCATTTGAGAAGATCATGACATTATATAATTATCATTTTGGTCTATGCCATAGTCTTTCTCGAAGACCATATGGTAGTCATGGATACAATTATATCTTATTTTTATGGAATAACAACGCTAAGGTATACTTGATACTATCAGTTTAACAGGTTACTTTATGTATCAAGGTAACATTAATATTGATGTATGAAAATTATGAATCAATTTTTAAGTTGAGGTTGAACAATACATTAATACTCAGTTTGGGTTAGTAAGATTAAATTATGAAGAGGTGAAATGGTACTATGATTTAGTTTATCACATATTATTTTATTCTGAGACATATTGATCATATCAATGCAACACCTCGCTAGGTAACCCAGGAGAAATCAACCTAAAACATATTACTAAGTTTAATGAATAATTTTTTTCTTGAGAGTTTACAACCAATAATGAATAACAATGTGGAAGCAATATAACATAAGATAATACATGCTCATAAATGTAACTCATTTACAAATTACAAGTCTCAAGGGTTCCATGATGTATAAGTATGCATATATAAATTAATCTACTAAGAACAATCCATAACATAATCACATGATATATCTTAGGTTCATTTTAAAACCCAAATTGAAGTATTCCTAATCCTTTACTTAATCACAAATCATAAAATACACTAACATATTCATTTCAACTGAATAATAAGATACATCCATTACATCAACATAATCAAAGGTACATACAAAAAGATACAAACCAATGCATCATAGTCTTGAAGATAATACATCTTCCACTACACATGTTGCAGGAACAACAACAATACAATACAAGTATATACACATCAAGATGATAATCATAAAGTCTCCAAGAAACAGACAAGAAGATAGAAGCAACATCAAGGATCATCCAAGCACAAAGTTAGAAATGTTGGATCTCAATGGTAATAGAATCACTACCACTCAACCATGTGGAACCAAGAAGCCCACTCCCATTGTGCTGAGGAGATAACACCAGGCCTCACTCAAGAAAACATCCAAAACAAGCAAAACTAACACCAAGGTACACTGGATAAAATGGTAGTAATGGTTATAATCAAGAATAATGATCAAGACACAAATCAAGTGTACCAAATGCAATGTAGAAACCTGAACACATATAGGGAAGTGTCATCACTTACATCTAACCCTTAGAATTTATCCTGGTAGCCTCTTTGGACTCCGACACCCAAGTGACCATATGCGGTATCAATAGTCCTTTCGTACAGACAGTAAAAACCAACTATCCTAGACCTCAACGTCTCTCTGGATGGGCAAGCATCTTATCCCACTCCCATCCTAGCCTGTACTAGCACTCAAGGCATGGGCAAGACACACTTATCTTATTAATGTTTTCTCTCAATAAATTTATTAATTTATCACTTATTAAGTCTACTTAAAAATGATACCCATGCAAACACTTTAGGGCTTCGACACCTCCAAAGTAAGCCACTTCCCCTCTATGCTCCTAGATAACCTATCCTAATGCTCTCAGCAAAAGAACCAAAGAGAAAGAAAAGCCAAAACAATAAAAGACTTCCATAAATTAGTAAACCATGAATGTCATCAAAGACAAGTGTTAGAGGGTAACAAACAATATCTCATCCTATACAAGGATCCAAATTGTCCATCCCATACTGGACATCTCAATAAACAATTACCAATTCTCATTGTTCATATCACAAGATCAAATGATCATCAAAAGTATCAAAGCATCTCTCTCCAAATATGGAGTAAAACATAATCCACAAAGGTCGTCATTCAGAACACAAATTTATCATAAATATAGAAACAAGGTGACCAAGTTAAATAAGACTCAACACAATAATGGTCGTCACCTTTTGTGGTTAAATTACCTAATGATCAAAACTCAATAGAACACAAGACATCATTTTTCAGATGCACCCAACAACTCAGGAACCGATCATGACATAAGAAGGTCATGAAATTCCCACCATACAAGCCTAAAGAATTAAAGTTCAAAACTATAAAAGTAATTCAAGTCGCAAAAGAAAAAATCCATCTACGATATCAATCTACCCCAACTGACCTTTTAAACCAAGGCCAAATAAAACAAAACCCTGATCAAAAAACACCATTTCACATCAAAACTCCACCTACAAATAAATCAAATATTTACCAAATTAATCTTTATAAATTAATTTATTAAAAATAATTACTAAAAATTAATATAATTAAATAATTAACTACAAATAAAATTAACTAATTAAGAAAACCTTATTTTAAAATAATAATTAATATTACTAATTAATAAATATTACTAGTTAATAATATAATTATTAAATACTAATATTTAATATTAATGAATATTAAACAAAATTTATTTAAAAAGAAAACAAACTTTTACAAAAATAACAAATAAAGTGTGGGGAGCATAGCCCTCCCCACGATTGCTCACAACAGCCTATTGTCGTAGCAATGGCTATCGTGGCAGCTTGGCTACCCACGACAACTTGTTGCAGTAGCAATGAGGCATGCCATGGGTGGGAAAATAACCTCGCCCAACCAATTTAATTTTTTTCCCGTTACAGAATAACTTTGTTTGTATTTTTTTTCCAACAACTTTTTTTTTCTTTTTTCAAAAATGTTTTCAAACAATCATATGTGTGTTATATATATATATATATATATATATATATATATATATATATATATATATATACAATAACAAAAATAACCAATGAGCTTCATTAAATTTCTTTAGGAGGGTTATACATTTAAAAGAAAGTTTTTACAAATTAAATCAGGTAGGTTGTTTAATTCTAATAGCATCCAAATTTCTCATGGTAAACCTAGGGTTTTCAACAAGTCTATTTAACCAAAGTTTTCTCTAAATTGAACACAGAGGTATCCAAATCTAGGTTTTTACCAAAATTTTCTACACAAAGAATTAATCAATTCTTCAATCTAATCTCTCAAAATAACGAAAACCAAATCAATTATTTTCTTTAATCAAGATCAATTTCATAATTTGACACCCAAATTCCATACAAATCCTAGTAGACAGTCTTTTCTGGAAGGAAGAATTTACAAAAGGATTCAAAACCCTACCTCCAATCCAAAGACACACTAAGAAAAAAAGAAGAACACAATCCAAAATCCAAAATTCTAGCTTTCAATAAATTCCTTCAATTACAATCCAGAGCCAAAACTTGTCTCCCTAAAACCTGTCTCCCTAAAAGTGACCAAAAAGGACTCTAATATAGAAATCCCAGCAAATCGAACTCAAACATGCAACTCAAAATTGGAATTAGAACTCAACTCCTAACTTTGTTTTCATCAACACCTTTTTGCATGATTTAATTTGAATTTAATAATAATTACATGCAGTTTTCAAATTATATCTTTTAACTTAAATTTACATTTTAATTATACTAATATTGAATGTGCAACTTTAAATGCATATTAGTATTTAATTGACAATTATTATTTTTAGCATATTAATAACATGTAAATTGATAGTTAAATATCAATTCATTAATTATGCCTTTAAATTAAATTTTTGGATTTAATAATTAAACCCTCTATTTCTATAGTTAGACTTTTTAATTGAGTCATTTTGAATAAACATAAGTATTTAATTAATTTTTATTAATTAAATACCCTATATTTAATATTTTACTATATAATAAGATTTAATTATTCAACCATTTAATTAGTCTTAATTAAATCTTTAAACTATTTTTAACACAAAATCACA
Source organism: Chamaecyparis obtusa (assembly GCA_027943335.1). Taxonomy (NCBI): domain Eukaryota; kingdom Viridiplantae; phylum Streptophyta; class Pinopsida; order Cupressales; family Cupressaceae; genus Chamaecyparis; species Chamaecyparis obtusa. Next base: position 451,178 of record BSBK01005228.1, read on the forward strand.
TCAAACCTCCTGACATGAAACCAAGATGGAAACTGACTAAATCAACATGCAGTAATCAAGATAAAAGGATGGGTTCATGAATAACATGACCCTGACGAATTCAAAGGGTTAACCAATTAGAAACATGTCCACTATGTCCGATCATGAAGAGCATAAGGAGGAGATTAGCAGGAAGAGACTGATGAAAAGCCCTAGCGAGGAGGAGGAAGAGACTAATGATTCTAAGGCTATGTCCAATCATGAAGAGCACAAGGAGGAGACTAGCAACGAGAACTTGGAGGAGGAGAACAAGGAGATGACTGGGGAGGGGGATAAGTTGAAAGATGATACTGAACTACAGGGTATTGATGATTCCCAGAGGTGGGGGGATGAGACTGAACCTCTATGCACTGAGGATAAGGATATTGCCATGTGTAATGAGGATAAAGACATTGCTGATGCCAAGGACCCTGACATAAATATTCAGGAGAGTATAGTTGAGGAGAAAGGTAAAGAAGTGGAAGAGGCTAATTTTGAAGGCACTGTGGCGCTTAATTCCCATAGCCTTGAAGACCCGATTGACATTGCCATCCAGTATGCGAAGAAAAAGAAGAATGATAGGGATTTTAATAAAGAGGAGGTTCCCATTCTAGATGATTTTGTCGAGGGTATGAGGCATGATATGCCTATATCTGAAGATGCTGAGGACAACATTCAAGAGGGGAGTGATGATTCCAGTGAACGGAAGGCCAGAGATTCCTCCATCAAGCTTATCTTCGAAGGTTTTAATGATAGGGAAGAAGTGACTACTGGCGTTTTGAGACTGCCAAAGCTGAGGCCTTTTATTTTTTTAGATTCAGCAAGTGGTGCTTTCATGAAATTAAGAGGCTCCATTTGAAAAGTAGAAAGCTTGAAGCTAACAATGTCATCCTCCAACAGAAAGTGGAGTCTCTTCTCAATGAGAGAACTTCCTCCCCTGCTGCTGATTTGAAGGAAAGAATGGACAAAGTTGATAATACTCTTATCAACATTCTCTAGCATAGTATGGATAGTATGAAGACTTCTAGTACCAACCTCAAGGCTCTGGTTAACTTGTTGGATCATACGTCAAAGGTTGATACTGAGGTTAGGAGTGCTCCTTTGCTGAACAGTGGTGGCCCCAACTCTCAAACCCATGGAAAGAAAAATTCCCCTCTGATTAAGAAGAATTTGGATGAGCTAAAAAGTGTTATTGGCAGGATGGATAACATCCAGGTCAAGATGGAGAAAATGCTGGATGAAAAAGCTGGGGTTCTGTATGTGGATGCTTAGCCTGGTCCTCCTGCTGGTTTTTTTATTTCTTTTGCTATCCTTTTAGCTGGGTTTCTGCCCTTTCTTTGCTAGCCTTGTAGCCCCTAATATGGGTATTTCATTGTTCTATGTCTCTTCTTATGTTGATTATGCTATCTTTTTCCTATCTTTTGTTCCTTAAGTTGTAAAGGGTTTCAGGTCCCTTCAAAACCTATTTTTTCCAGTAATCAGAACTTGTCCACTATTTTAGGACAATAATTAGCTTAGGATAGGATTTAGACCTAGATGTTATCTTCCCTCTCTTACCATTGAGATATTGTGATAGGACATGCTCATCTTGGCAATTCAAGGAAGTCGATGCCCAATACCTGAAATCCTGCATAAAAGATGATCATGTACATACATACATACATACATACATACATATATATACACACACACACACACACACACACACACACACACACACACACATATATACATACATACATACACACACACACACATACATACATATACTGATCATGTGGATCTCACAAGCAAGTAACTACAACTCCATCCCTCAACCACATCAGACACATCAAATAGAAATATAAAACATACACACCAACCATACACATGCAAGTATGGGGTTAGTAAAAACTATAAACATAAATAACATCATCATATACAAATAGCCATCATCATCTTACTAACATGATATAAATCAAATGATTAAAGTATCATAGCATCGAATCATTAAATGTAACTAAAGATCTAATATTCATAAAAAGTGGTCTTGAAAGGGTTAGCATCATAAACATAAATGATGGCAAAGATGTGGGTATTACAATCAATAACAATGATTAATATGATTGAAGTTGTAGTGAACTATTATTTTGAAGGATACATGTTGGTTGATGGTCATATCAAGGCATAATGTGTTAAGCATTTTGAAATCAATTTTATTATTTAGTTTGATTACAGTTTGACAGAAATACTTATATACTCTTCATGAGAAGATTGATTTCATATACAGACAGAGAAGATAGTGAGGCTTGTATTGATCATATTTTGACAATATTTGTGCACAATTAATTTAGACAAGAAGTTTTGAATGACTTAGAATCTATAATTAAATACTATGCAATATTTAGCACAAAGACATGTACTGTGCTCAATAATGTGTAGTATAGAATTGTAGGGGTTAAATGACAATCAGGTTTTTTGATCTCTATATGTAGAAAGTTGTATAAAGAATTGAAAAGCCAATAAGGCATATTATAATAAGGTCAGTGAGGCATAAAGTCGGTAAGGCACAAAAGACCAATGAGGCACAAGTATAGTGAGGCATTAAAATTGTCAGCGAGACAACATTAGTGAGATGTACAAATTTATTTGAAAGATAAAGCCAATGAGGCTATTTTTGAGTGGTTTTATTCCTCGGGAGGGTTTCCACTCAGTACAATCCTTGTGTCAATCTTTGTGCATGTTGTGTACTTTATGTTATATGCATTATTTGGTTTAAAGTGATTCAAGTTTGTTGAAAGTTTCAAACAAATTTAAAGGCTTGATTTTGTGTATGATTACACTACAACATTTGGGGTCGAATTTTGATGCCAATTTCAATGGCAATACCATTTGTGTGTTTTTTTTTTGCAAGTGCGCCTGACAGTGTCATAATAGTGATGGTGCCATCATAATTTTGACACTCGCGTGATTATAAATTAAAAAAAAAAGAAAAAGAAATGCTCATTTCTAATTTTTGTGAGCTGTGAAGAGGGCTTGACGATTTGGAAGCATGAAGAGGACTTGCATATGACAGCCATGACTTGAGGTAGGCATTCGAGCTTTGTCTTCTCATTAACTCAATTTCATTTTGAGGTAGTTATTTTCCTTGTATAGTATATACAAGTTATTTTTCATATATATATACATGTAATCTTTAGATGCAAAAATTTATTTTCCTTTACAGGTATATTTGCATGAAATGAACACAAATTAAACAAGATCATCTAATAATGCAAACTAGGGTACTGTAGTCACTCATCTAGTAATTAGTTCCCCAAACCATTACTAAGGATTGAACATAAGTCTAAGTCCCCAAACCTATTGTTCTATATGTCCTTATTGCCTTCATAATTTTGGTTCAACCCCTATAGGATGCCCAAGCCTAGAGGTCAAGGAAAGTACCCAAGAGCATTGGAAAGAAAGATGAATGAAACCATTGTCCTTATGTGGGTAAACCCATAAAAGTGTTCTTCCTTTGCATCACAACTCCTACTTGAGGATCCACAATCATGCATTTATGTTCAAGACTTATTATTACCTTGGTCCTTTTGAATCTTAGGATGACATCTCAATTGGAAAAGGAAAACCAAAACCTTTCATAGACCAATAACAACCAAGGCATTGTTAGGATTAATAGTCCATAATACAACTGAGAGGGGGGGTGAATTAATTATATGACAGAATATTAGACTTTAAACTTTAAGCTTATCAATATCAGATCCAATGAACACAATGAATTCCAACACAATAACACAATATTTTGGTTACGGGGAAACCCTGTTAAAGGTAAAAACCTCAGTGGGAATTAGCACCCACTAATGATGTACTGAGAGTATAGTAATCCTTGTTAGAAGATATAGCCCTATTAGGAGCTTATTGAAACATTATAGTACATAGTCCTTGTTAGAGGATAGACCCTATTAGGAGTAAAGGACAAAAGAGGGCTCACTTCCCAAGGCTTACTGCCCAAAGAAGGTTAAGTCCACCTTTTGAACTCACTAGTTCACAACAAGTGTATATGAAGAAATACACAATCTTTTGAACTGTTTGCCAGCAACTGTCTTTGCTTGATTAGTTCCAATGAAGTGCACCAATAATCCTCTGCTCTACATACAACAGACACAAATTCGCAACCTCCTTATATCACACTTATAACATCCATGTCTCTTCCAAAGAAAAGACCTTTTATTTATACCTTATTACATTTTACCAAGAATAGGTCAACCCATAAGGCTTTCCTAATTACAAACAATTACATAGGTCCTTGCTAAGATACACACGGTATCATAAACAAGTTTACAATGATTACATTACAACAATTAAAGACCGCCATCTTTGAATTATGCTTGCCAAACAAAACACACCCTTCATTCCCTAAGTCAACTTCCTGATAAGCCATTGCTAGAGCACACACCACATATGATGTCACCAATCATTCCATATCTTGCACTTACCAATGAAAATATATCAGTACCTCTTCCATCATCCTTCAAGATCACATACCTTGAATCCAATCCCTCTGAAATTTATACTAAAAACTCAGAGACTAACTCTGTCATAGTCCAGTGACTAGTCTTTACCAAAACAGTTGTATCTTCCTTAATATGCATCCATTAATGATGTGATCTTAGATATAAGATCACAACATCCATCCAAACTCTCTTCTAACTTTGCAGCATCTGAAACATCTGTACACCTTCCGTACACTGTGATTACCAGTCTGGTTCCTTCATAGAAGCATATGTCGACATCAGTGACAAAACATAAATGACAACAGTATGAGTGCCCATTCAGTAACGTAGTGATTAAACATATTAAATGTCTCAATCACCACCCATGCATTAGCAATATCCAACAATCTCCCCCTTTGGCATTGATGTCAACATATGGGAAAATCTTATCCCAAAGTTGTATCAACCCAAAAGTCCTTCAACTGAACAATCTCCCCAAACAGTGAGGATTTTCTCATAACAACACTCCCCCTTTGACAACAATGGAAAAGGGTGCCAACTTCCTTTACATATAAACTTTCTTCCATGATCACTCCTCTCGAGGGGTAGATCCCTACATCTAGTCCAGAAAATGATGAGGCTCTTAGCACTTCTGGACTGATGCATCTTTGCATCATTTAGGTCTGACTAGGAGGGGCCTAAACCCCTAACATACCTCTGAGATATTCAAAGGTATCTTTTGGTAGTGGCTTTGTAAAAATGTCTGCAATCTGCTCTTTTGTATTGATATATTCAAGCTTGATTTCTTTTTCTGCCACCTTGTCTCTTAAGAAGTGATATTTGATAGAAATGTGTTTAGTTTTAGAGTGCATCACCGAATTCTTTGACATGTTTACTATGCTGGTGTTATCACAATGGATAATCACAGGGTCATTAAAAGTTATTCCAATTTCTATCAGCATTTGTTTCATCCAAATAATTTGAGAGCAATTTATAGCAGTAGCAACATATTCTGATTTAGTAGTAGATTGTGCTATACAATCTTGTTTCTTACTTAGCCAAGAAACCAACTTTTTCCCAAGGAAAAATACACCACCACTTGTATTTTTTTTGTCATCAATATTTCCTACCCAATCAGCATCAGTATAAGCATGAAGTTCAAAGCTATCATTCTTGTCATACCATAAACCATAGTCTATGGTCCCTCTAAGATACCTCAATATCCTTTTAACAGCAGCTAGATGAGTCTCTTTGGGTTTTGCCTGATATCTAGCCACAATTCCAATAGCATTAGCAATATCTGGTCTGGTGTGAGTCAAATATTGTAGCCCTCCAACCATTGATCTATACAAAGTCTGAAAAACACATTTTGATTCATCATCAATTGTTAGCTTGTTTCCAGTCACCATAGGTGTTCCTACTAGTTTACAATCTTCCATACCAAATTTCTTGAGCAATTCTTTGAGATACTTGGTCTGAGAAATAAAAATACCATTCTCATTCTAAGTTAATTGCAGTCCAAGAAAGAATTTCATTTCACCTATCATGGACATCTCAAATTCACTTTCCATTTCTTTAGCAAACTTCTTACATAGATCATCATTGCCTCCAAAGATAATTTCATCCACAAATACCTCTACTATCAGGATTCCATCTTCAGTGGTTCTTAAGTACAAATTACTATCTGCATTACCTTTTATGAATCCAAGTCCAAGTAGATACTTGTCCAACCTTGCATACCAAGCCCTAGGAGCTTGCTTCAACCCATACAGTGCTTTCTTTAATTTGCACACCATGTCTTTGTCTTCGCATAGAGGAAATCCATCTGGTTGTTCTATGTATACTTATTCTTCAAGATCTCCATTCAAAAATGCAGATTTAACATCCATTTGATACACTTTGAAGTTTTTGTGTGCGGCATAAGATAGAAATAATCTTACTACCTCTATTCTAGCAACATGAGCAAATGTTTGTCTTTTTATCCCATGCTCTTCATAGTAAGAATTGAATAGATCTGATGTAAACTCTCCACCTCTATCTGATCTTAAACACTTTATATTAAGTCCTAATTCATTCTCAACCTTTTCTTTAAACAACTTGAATTTGTCAAATGCTTCTGATTTCTCTCTCAAATAAGTAACCCACATCATTCTAGAAAAGTCATCAACAAAGAGTATAAAATACCTTTCACCATAGTATGACTTTATTCTTGTAGGCCCACATAGATCTGTTTGTACTAGATCCAAATTTCCTTTTGATGTAAATGTTTTTCTTTTATGAATGCTTTTAGTTTGCTTTCCCATAACACATTCTCTGCATACAGTGTTAGAAGGTTTCACAATCTTCAGTAGATCTCTTACTGCATTAGCCATACTTGCTTTCACAATGTTATCAAAGTTAACATGACAAAATCTTTTATGCCATAACCAACTATCATCTACCTTCACAACAAAACAAGAGGCTCCAAATGTGTTTAGTTCAAATACATTACCTCTAGATCTTGAACCGATAGTAATCAAGTTTCCTTCCTTGCTTCTGATAAAGCACTTACCATTAACAAAACTTAACTAAAAATTTGTATCCATTAACTGTCCAACACTCAACAAGTTATGTTTCAATTCTTCAACAAGTAGTACATTGTCTGTATTAGTCTTTCCATCCAGAGTGATGGATCCTACTCCTATGATGGATTTTGGGAGATTGTCCCCAAGCCTTACAACACCTCCATCATAATTTACTAATTTAACAAAAAAATTCTTATCACCAGTCATGTGATGAGAACATCCACTGTCAATTATCCATTCAATTTTCTTGTCAACATGAGATACTAAGGCTTTTTCTTCATGAACTGGTTCATCTTTAATAGCAACAAATCCAATATCTTCATTTTCTAAATCATCATCATTATCAGAGATTCCTTCACTAGCAAAATAACATTCTTTATCTCTTCTAATCTTTGCATAATCAAGTTTGTATTTAGGAACTCTTGTAGGATATCTAGATGCAAAATGACCTACCTTATTGCATGAAAAACATTTCAAAGGTAATTTTCCTTCAAATTTTCTCTTACCTCTTTTCTCTCTTCTAGCTATTAGTGCAACAAGTTCTTTCATCTTATTTTCTTCTTCCATTATCTTCTCTTATTCCTCAGCATACTCACCAAGCTCTTCTCTCAGGTCTTCTTTGCTTGTACTCAGAAGTGCAGATACTTTCTTGTGTGCAGATGCCCTAAATGCAAATTCAACTTTAGGAGCAGCTTCTCCTAATTCTGCAGCTTCAAAGGTGGTTAACTTTGCAATCAACATCTCTCTGCTAAAGTTTGGAGTCAGGGGTATAGTTTCTTGAATTGAGATTGCCTTGAATTTGTAGGTAGGAGTTAGAGATCTGAGAATCTTTGCAATGACTTCATCTTCATCATAAGTACCTCCATAATTTTTGATTCCAACAATAGCTTCTATAACCCTTTGAACATAGGCTCTAATGCTTTCATCTTCATTCATTTGCAACTTCTCCATCTTTGTCTTCCAGTTCTGTAATTTCACTTGTTTGGTATATTTGTCTCCTTCATAGAGTGCCTCTAGTCTATTCCAAATATCATTTGTCGAATTCAAATCTTTAATTTCAATAAACTCACCCTAAGATAATGGACTGATCAATGCTTCTCTTGCGACCATGTTGCATGAAAATAGTTTCTTTTCATCATCAATGGCTGACACTAAGTCATTCTCAGCTTTCAAAGTTTCCTTCTTCTTCACAATCATCCAGTAGTCTATGCCCAAGCATAGCAAATGTGTTCGCATTTTGTTTTTCCAACTGTCAAAGTTTTCAGGATCAAACTTAGGACTATCCTTCCTATAGTATGCCATTTTCCAAGAACACCTCAAGTTGTTAAGCTTTCTCTCTGAGGACCACAAGCTCTAATACCAATTGTTAGGATTAATAGTCCATAATACAACTGAGAGGGGGGGTGAATCAGTTGTATGTCAGAATATCAAACTTTAAACTTTAAGCTTATCAGTATCAGATCTAATGAACACAATGAATGCCAACACAATAACACAATATTTTGGTTACGGGGAAACCCTGTTAAAGGTAAAAACCCTGGTGGGAATTAGCACCCACTAATGATGTATTGAGAGTATAGTAATCCTTGTTAGAAGATATAGCCTTGTTAGGAGCTTATTGAAACATTACAGTACATAGTCCTTGTTAGAGGACAGACCCTGTTAGGAGTCAAAGAAAAAAGAGGGCTCACTTCCCAAGGCTCGCTACCGAAAGAAGGTTAAGTCCACCTTCTGAACTCACTAGTTTGCAACAAGTGTATATGAAGAAATACACAATCTTTTGAACTGTTTGCAAGCAACTGTCTTTTCTTGATCAATTCCAATGAAGTCCACCAATAATCCTCTACTCTACATACAACAGACACAAATTCGCAACCTCCTTATGTCACACTTATCACATCCATGTCTCTTCCAAAGAAAAGACCTTTTATTTATACCTTATTAAATTTTACCAAGAATAGGTCAGCCCATAAGGCTTTCCTAATTACAAACAATTACATAGGTCCTTGCTAAGATACACATAGTATCATAAAAAATTTTACAATGATTACATTACAACAATTAAAGACCGACATATTTGAATTATGCTTGCCAAACAAAACACACGCTTCATTCCCTGAGTCAGCTTCTTGATAAGCCATCACCAGAGCACACGCCACAGATGACATCACCAATCATTCCGTACCTTGCACTAACTAATGAACATCTATCAATACCTCTTCCATCATCCTTCAAGATCACATACCTTGAATCCAATCCCTCTGAAATTTATACCAAAAACTCAGAGACTAACTCTATCAATTCTCATTGTCACAATCCAGTGACCAATCTTTACCAAAACAGTTGTATCTTCCTTAATATGCATCCATTAATGATGCAATCTCAGATATAAGATCACAACATCCATCTAAACTCTCTTCTGACTTCGTAGCTTCTGAAACATCTGTACACCTTCTGTACACTATGATTAATAGTCTAGTTCCTTTATAGAAGCATATGTTGACATCAGTGACAAAACACAAATGACAACAATATGAGTGCCCATTCAGTAACATAGTGATTAAACATATTAAATGTATCAATCACCACCCATGCATTAGCAATATCCAACAGGCATGTGGGTGCTCTTCTGTTGTACAGTTATACTCATAAAATACGTTAATTCTATGATCATATCTAGATAATCAAAGATAATCTTTCAAATAGTAAATGAAATGAATGAATAAGGGAACAACAATGCTAATCTAAAACTGAAAACAAACACAAGAAGTATCTTGGGAAAACCTCCCTCTTGGAGGTGAAAAATCCAGCAAATAATAAGATCAACTATCATTCACAGAAATTACAATGACTCACAATATCTTTATGTCATTAGAGATTTTCTGAGGATCCCCGATCCATGAGGCAAATCTAAATTCACCCAACAGACTGATCCATAATAGTAGTAGTAAGGAAATCATTGTTTACATGCAGATCAGATCCCTTTTCAGTATGTATAACTTCAATTGTAGGCGATCAATCACTAATTGATTGATTTGTAGCTGAACGTAGAATTGTAGAGACACAAAGTGATATGTATCAGTTGTAGACATCTTAATGAAGTCACACATGAAATGTTGGTGTAGAGAGAATGTTATTGCAGTTCTTATACAATAATTGCAAAGGCCATGAATAACAGAATTCTGATTGTATAAGTTGTTGTTACTGTGTGTCCACTTGAGTGCTAGTAACCTGAAGATCGTAGATGAATCAAGGCTGTTGAGTAGGTGATATTGCAGAATGTGTGTATCCAGACTTTCACTTGAACATAATCACATATCACATGTATTGCTTTTGAAGCGAACCAGGAGCAAATCGGAATGGCAGAGATAGTTTGCTATGAAGCAGAGATATTTCGCAAGTTGTTGTGTAATATGTCATGTTTACAATAACCAAAATCCTCATATATATGAGATAGTAATAAATTACAAGCAAGGTCGGCCAGGACTTTAGCCACATGTTTCATGTAAATTTGATGGATTTGGCGCTAACCATAATTCAAGCCCACACGCTGGATTTGGACCTAGACCAAAATTTAATTTATATTATTTTAATTCTCTAAAATAACTACCATGAATAAATTATTTAATTCTCCAAATTACATATATATTATTTAATTCTCCTTAATTAAATAATTAATGTATTTAAATTATTTAATTCTCCCAATTAAATAATTAATTTATTATTTTAATTCTCCTAATTATAATTAATGTGAAGCTAGAATCTGATCTAGCTACCAAACATTAACAAAATATTTGTACAGTTATAAAATTTCATGCCTTGAAATTTTATAACATAGTTCCTCTTCATCAAAATAGAATGGAAGTGGTGATTCAATGCATCTACCCACATTCTATGTGCTTTGAGCCAATGAAATTTTTATCATCATGATGAAGTAATAATGCATTAAATGTCTTGCTGATGTCCCTATTTTATTGGCCGGTGCTTTGTTTGTTATATTATTTCTATCAAAATAGAATAGCAATGGTGATTCAATGCATTTACAACCTCAAAAACATGGTAGCATTGATCCAACAACAGAAAATACATTACAAATGCCAAGCTCACGGTCTCAATGAATAAACAATGTATAAAACAATATATGGTGCACAACAGCAACAAGCATGCAATGACGGCAATAACATTGCATGATGCCCGAGCTCAAATTCAAAACAATAAGTGTATTAATGTATGATCTAATAGCAACAACCTCATTTATCATTACCTTTCACTCCTCCATCATTATTGAAGAGATAACTACCTACAACTATATTTCATAATTCCTGCTTTGAAGTCATAAGTTAGTTTAAAATGGAGAAAGTATACAAACTCACCAATTTAATCCCAAAACATCATATAACTAGAATTAATCACATCTCACAAATTTATAGATTATACTACATACCATTGTATTATATATATCAAGTATAATTATGAGTTTACATCATATATTTAGTCTTAATAAAATTTTATAAAACAACATAAAACTAATCCAAAATACTTTGTCTTAATAAAATCTTAATAAAACAATATATTTAGTCTTAATAAAATCTTATAAAACAACATATATTGTGTGAAGTGTTTGATCTCTCTTTATTTGTTTTGTTGTTGATATTCACTATGTGGTACTCTCTATTTATGATCATTTCATGAGGAAATGTCTTGATGGCTCGCGGGCTGCAAGCTAGGGCATCATGCATTATTTATGAGCTCATTTTTTGAGCACCTCATGTCCCTATTTGATTGGTCGGTGCTCAAACAATGAGCTCATAAATAATGCATGATGCATTAGCTTGCAGCCCGCGAGCCATCAAGATATTTCCTCATGAAATGATCATAAACGAGGAGTACCACATAGTGAATATCAACAACAAAACAAATAAAGAGAGATCAAACACTTCACACAATACCTTGAAGGTAATAGAAATGATGCCCTAGCTCTCAAAGCTCGCGGGTCATCAAGCATTCCAAATGAAAAGATGTAAACAATACCAGTATTAAACAGTGAGCTCATAAACAATGTATGATGCCCTAGCTTGCATCCTGCGAGCCATCAAGACATTTCCTCATGAAATGATCATAAATGGGGAGTACCACATAGTGAATATCAACAACAAAAAAAATAAAGAGAGATCAAACACTTCACACAATATATGTTGTTTTATAAGATTTTATTAAGACTAAATATATTGTTTTATTAAGATTTTATTAAGACAAAGTATTTTGGGTTAGTTTTATGTTGTTTTATAAGATATTTATTTAGACTAAATTTATGATGTAAACTTAATATAACAAACAAAGCACCGGCCAATCAAATAGGGACATGAGGTGCTCAAACAGTGAGCTCATAAATAATGCATGATGCCCTAGCTTGCAGCCTGCGAGCCATCAAGATATTTCCTCATGAAATGATCATAAACAGGGAGTACCACATAGTGAATATCAACAACAAAACAAATAAAGAGAGATCAAACACTTCACACAATGCCTTGAAGGTAATATCAACAATGCCCTAGCTCTCAAAGCTTGCGGGTCATCGAGCATTCCAAATGCAAAGATGTAAACAATGTCAGTATTAACATTGATATTGTGCCATTAAATCAACAAATGCTATCAAAATGAAATTGAGTTAATGAGAAGACAAAGCTCGAATGCCTACCTCAAGTCATGGTTGCAATATGAAGATCAAATGCTAAGGACATCAGTATTTAGACATGCACAAATTAGTGACGTGATTAAGCAAATTACCTTTCTTTATAATTTTCTGGGGCATTTTTTTATATCAATGCATTTAATCTAAATATTATCTTATGAGAGTTACTTCTGCTAATTTTATATTTCCTTGCACATAAATGATGTTAAATCGTAGGGGATTCTCGTTGTTCCCTACAATGGAGTGAGCTAATTCTGAAAGTATAAATAGATAATTTTAGCAATGTATAAAGTCCTTCACAAGATGTAATAAAAACACTAGCAAGGCACAAGAACTGTTTGACGAAATGCCACAATAGTGGTGTCTCATGCAATGCTGAGATGTTTAGTTATATGCAATGTTGAGATATTCAAAATATTGTTGGATAAATAGATAATTTTAATAATGTATAATGTCCTTCACAAGATATAATGAAAACTATGGAGTGAACTATGTTTGTTTGATTATATAACTATTATCTTATGTCAAGTATCCCACACAGTCTCATGGATTGTCAAGTACAAGTCAATACACCCCATAGAGATTAATATCTTTTACCATTTGTAAAATATCTCTCTCATTGCCACCTGTTTCTCTCATTGCATGAAGTGCAGGTACCAATGAATAGGTATTTGTCAAAATTATCTTCCTCGAGCAAGGAAAATGTAGGAATGGAAGAAGAAAGTGAGACATTTAGTATGTCTAAATCAATGAGATCAACTCGAGGTTAAAAGATCAGAAATAAATTCAATAAACGCATGAAATTTTTCCTTGGTCAAGGGGGGTCGTGTTCTTATGATGATGAGAGCAAAGGAGACTCTGAGGTGCCCTTTAGGTACAAACATCTATAGAAACAATGGGTCCCTGATGAACTTCCTTCAATAAACACTATTTTTTGTGTTAAAGAGAGGATATATCGCATAGCACCATCTTCATTACATGGTTTGGGCCTATTTTCCATGGATGGCATAAAGGTCTCTTACAACAAAGTTGTTGAATTGATGGAGTATGTCAGACCTTGTTATGATTATAGTAGTTGGATGCAGATTGTTAAATATAAAAAAAGTATGTGTAGGTATGCACTCGCGGCAAATTATATACAACAAAAAGTCAGTGAACAAAGTAAAAAAGTAGCTATATACATTGACGAAAGGCCAAAAGCATCAGGGAATATTGCAGGTTTTATAAATAGTACATGGCCTACATCAACTAAGGAGAAACCCAATTGCATATTTGAGGTGCGTGAGGGAAATCATGTATTTGTATGTGTGATCAAATCAATACATGGAGGTGAGGAGCTGCTTATCGATTACAATTTGAATCACATAGATACAAAAAATCCCGTCACTATCATGGATGAGGTGGTATGCATTTTGATAATTATCTATTATTCAACGTAACTTAGAATAAGAACACATGTGTTTTAACATGTCTGAATGATTTTTTTTGAAATACAGAGCTATAGTATGGATCAACAGCCACACGATACGCACAATGGTGATAGTTCTCATGGGACTTCTTCTTCCTGATAGGTAAAACTCATTGTTGTTGTACAAATGCACATACAAGAAAAATGTTAATGCATATTTTTTGTTATGTTAATGCGTATTTTTTGTTGTTTTACTATTTTGGATTGCTTTTAAATAAAGTGCTAATAATATTGTTCTCACAAATGAGTGATGATCAGAAAAAGGGAAAGGAACAAGTAGTCCATGAGGAGCTGCAGGATGAGCAAGATCCATTCAATGTTGTTTTTTTATTAGAGGTTAATCATGTGCTTGTATTGCAAAGGGTCCTTCATGCAATATCAAAAGAGTTAGCTTGAATGGCAGATATTCAACCTCACACTCCTGAAATATAGAGGATAGAGGATGTTTTGATTCACCATGTTCGGAATTATACAGTAAGTATTAATGTAGTTTTTAATTATAACAAAAGTTCAATAATGATTTTTATAGTATACTATTTTATTTATGTCATTAACTAAAATATATGTGTTCTCTTTATAGAGGATGCTAAATACATTAAAGGGTGACACCTCAGATGCAAATACTTCGAGTGGTACATCACATGTTTTATCCTCCATCTTGTCCATGGTTATCCATATTTTTTTATGCTCTAACAATATTTTTGTTTAGCACCTACTATTGATCCTATGTTGAGTACGCCGCCTGCTAAAAGGATCAGATCCACAGAGGTACTACCGCCTGCAATGTCAGCAACACGTAGCATGACCATAGATGTGATGGCAACACCTGTTATTGGTAAGTAGACTCCTCTTTTTCTCTCTCATTTATCATGTGTTTATTTCACTTGAACTATATATTCTTTCTTAGGGGGCATTTTGTAATATTAGATTCATTTTATGTAGGAGGTGATGACACAATTCGTAGATGTACTCGTGTTAAATGTACGGGAACAATACAGAATTGTGATCAATTGCTCGTGAGCAATGAAGATTGACTTCCCTTGAGAGTAGCCCAACTTCCAGGTACTTTAAAGATTGATCCCTTCTTTTACTATACAATATAATACTCATAATGTAATGCACTAACCCCCTGTGTGGTCCCTTGCAATAACTAATTATAATAATTTTGTTATTATCTTGTAGGGAATAATCTATTTTATGAAAAACTTAATGATGAATGTTTGTGCATTTTCGGGCCGACCATACGCACATGGTATCATATTTTGATTTCATTGCAAGATCAAATTTCATTTCATCCCTTTTTTCAAGTATATTAAAAGGTAGCTTCACTTCATTTATGAATTTAACAATTTTTTTTCTTAAAAGGTGGTCATCACAAGATAAAGGGTTAAATAATAAACTCATTGACTCTATGACAACACTTTTTGGACCTGAAGTCTTTCATAGACTTAAACTCATTGAAAAAGTGGGCCATGTTTTGAAGTATATTACGGACAACTACATGAACCAAATAGAACACAACCCTTATTACAAGCGGCCTCCCTATATTCCTATTAATGAGTGCGAGAATCTTAAAAAGGATGCACTTGAGAGAAGCGCAAGACATAGTGGACAAATACTATCACCCGAGGAAAGAAGGTACGTGATAATCTTAATAATGAAATTATGTACTATTTACTCTTTGTACTTATGTGATCTAACATATTTCAAACATCACATAGGTTGCCTGACACAACAAAGACAACAAAAGAAAGAAAACAAAATCATGAGCAACACAAGCTTGGCTCGACTGGATATTCAAAAGTTGTTGCATGAGTTGTAAGTATTAGTATCACATAAAGAACATAAAGAACATGCGAGGGAGAGAATCCAAACACATAAAGAACATGCAAATAAACATGACAGCTACAAAACATAAATGTAGGTATCACAACAGCTGAGAAACATAAATGTAGGTATCACAATAGCTGAGAAACATAAATGTAGGTATCACAACAGCTGAGAAACATAAATGTAGGCATCATGGTCACAATTTTTTGGAGACACAACATAATTGAATGTTATACCTAGAGGATGCAACACAACCACTACTCGTGCAGTTCTAAGTTGACACTGCAGGATCCAAAAACCATATATAGATTCCTTATCTTTGGTTTTTGGATCCCGCAGTGTCCACTTATAATTACAGGAGTAGTGGTTGCATTGCATCATCTGGGTATAGCATTCAATTATGTCGTGTCTCCAAACAATTGTGACCATGATGCCTACATTTATGTTTCTCATTTTTTGTGTCCCAAGACCCCTTATGACCCTTTATGACTCTTTACAATCCCTAAGAATACATCTTCGAGGTCTTAAAGTGTCATAAAGGGTCATAAGAGGATCCTAGGAGGGGCCAGATGAGCTTCCACCTTCACGTGGTTGGACCTATTAAGTAGAGAATGTTAAACTATACTCGAAACAAAGAGAAGCTCAATAATTTAAGATCTCAATCCACGTACGACAAATATATATTTCTTTTTAAAAAATAGTGTGACCCATCGCAATTACGATGGAAACCATAGAATAACTGACAAAAAAACTAAAAGTGATGGCTATCTGTTGAAAACATCAATCACTTCAAGGAGCAATGATCACTTCAGCTCGCCTCAAGAAGTCTTGACCCAAGATCAAGTCATATCAATCCATCTCAATGGCTACCAAATCAATAGATCTCTGCCAAGAACCCAATCACAAAGAAACACCACAGACCACACTACAAACCCACTGTGAAGAGGCATCCAATGTCTCATAAGTTGCATCAAATGTCCCACTTTCTGTAATCCAAATCTCTCAGCTCAGTTCACCAAGAAGAAGACTTCTCCCAAGTAATCACGGATACAATAGTGATCTACGAATCTCCAATTTGCAAGTTATGGAAGTCACTCTCTCGACATCAAATCTAGCTCATTCAAAATTGAGGCAAAAATGGTAGATGATCCCAGTGATCCCTCATAACCCGATCTCAATAACAATGCAAAGAGTAGCTTGATTCTGTCTTCAAGCCGATCAATGCACAGTCTACTCAAACTCCAAGTCAAGTTGCTGCTACACTCCATAGGAACAAAGCACATCCAATTCGAACCAAAGAAGTTAAGAAGTCACTCGAATCAGATCTAAATGCAATCAAGTCCGTATATATCCCATGAACACATTAGGAAGAATGCATATCTGATCACCGCACTAGCTTCTTGTGCTGGAGCAGTCGCTGTCACAAATCTTGATTCAGTTGGATCCATTCCAAATCCAAGTCTCTAGACTCGACTCAATAATCCATGAGCCACTACCGAATCTATTGCAAAGTCATCTCCAAATGACATAACCAAATCATGAGCAGGAATAAAAGACATCGACTCACCAAACCACCTTGCAAGTCGATTAAGATCTGAAAGTAATGCAACCAGCTCGAACCAGATCCACAAGAACACCATTTTGAATCGATACCAAATTGATCGACAAATATATATTTTTCTTTAAAAAATAGTGATTTCTATCGCAACTATGACGATCAAACAAAAGTGATAGCTATCTGTTAGAAAAATCTGATAGCTAGCTATCGCATGTACATCATCACCGTCGGTAAAAACCTAAAAGTGACAGATATCTATCAGACACTTCCGACAGCTAGCCATTGCATGTACAACATCACCGTCACCAAAAAACTACAAATGATGGCTATCCATTAGAACATTATGATGGGTAACCATCGCATGCACAACATCATTGTTGGGAAAAACTACAAATGATAGATATCCATTGAAAACTTCTGACGGGTAGCCGTCGCATGTACAACATCTCCGTCGGAAAATAATCTACAAACAACAGCTATCCGTCAGAAGATTATGACGGGTAACCGTCGCATGCACAACATCATTGTTGGAAAAAAACTACAAATGATGGCTATCCATCATAAACTTTCAATGAGTATCAGTTGCATGTATAACATCTCCTTTGACAAACAAACTACAAATGACGGCTACCCGTCAGAAGATTCTGACGGGTAGATGTTGTTTATAGTTTTTTGTGATGGATAGATGTCGCAATTGCGATGGCCACAAATAGGCCCGATGATATGTTCACCATGTTGGCACCCCCTTTTTGCGACATCCATAGTCATCGTAATTACGATGCCAATCATAGCCATCATTTTTTTGACTAAAAAATTGCGACGACGGGTGGCATCTTTTGATTGGTGGTATACTGTTAAAAGTCTAACGGCCAGCCATTGAAAAAAGGTCTCAAATGTGTGTGTGCTTGAATGTGACCTCTAAATCAACCACATACGCAACATAGTCATTACTCCTATGGCCAAATTACGAAGACAATATGAATTATTCAATCCGAAATTCGTGAGGAAGCGACCTGTTGCCTCCTATGCAGGCGGGGTGTATAATCGCTCTCAGATTGGAGAACCAACAACCATCAGACCGCTACTACAACGGAGGATTTTTCCAAGAAAGCCATAAAGATGATATGCAAAACTAGAATCAAACTAAGATGAATGCAATTAATCTAAGAATACTTTGAGAGAAATATGCAATTAATCTAAAGTACTTGAAAGAAAATATGAAATGCAGATTTTTTAGTTGATTTTGGAATAAAAATGATCTTAATCTAAGAACAATTAAGCAAATTTAATCTAAATGAGAAATGCAATTACACTAGAATGAGAAATTAAACTAGTTGCAAATGAAAGCTTGAAATTCAATCAAAAATTCACTATAGTGCCTTTTACTCTCAAAATTGCCTTTTTTTGAATGAGAATAAGAGGCTCATTAAATAGAAAAGCTCGGGAGAGGAATGAAGAGTTTCTTGATTTGTAACTCGTGACTCTTCATTCCCACATTGAGACAAAAATGCAAGAATTACTTAATAAAAAGAATGGAAAATGCCACACAGGTGACCTTTCGAATATCTTGAATTATCAATTCAAAAAAGTGTGTCCATTCGAATATCAAGTAATTATTAATTCCTTTTTATGGGTAATTAGCTAAAGAGGGTAGATTTTAATTTAATTAGAAAGCACTTAGGACTTTATAATTAAATTAATTTATCATAGGGGTAATTTAGCCAATTAAGTCTAAGACTTTAGGAATTAATTTAGCGTTTGATTATTGCAATTTATGGTCTTTGCAATTGACATCAAGTCAAATTAGGTCAGGTAGGAGAGAGAAAATTACCTAGGGAATTAGGACTTTGGTGATGTAAAACTGAGATAATGCACCAAAATTGATGAAATTAAATAGGTGCCAATTTTGGGGTATTACATTTGCCCCTCTTTGAATTGATGTGCGAACAGTGCGTTGATTCAAAGAATAGTCTGAAGTGACAGATGATGAGAATCGGGTGTCGAGGTTAGGTTGCCAAGACACCGACCCGATTGAGAAGCAAATCAAAGCAAGATCCACCAAAGTCTAAGTTAGATTGTGAAGACAACGGTCTTAGAAGAGAACCAGAATCGGGGTTAGATTGCCCCAATACCAATTGATGAAGATGCAGATTTAGAACTATCTCTGAATCAGGGTTAGATTGCCCCAATACGAAGCTTAGTCCTCCGAGACCTGGGTTATATTGCCCAAATAACGGTCTAAGAGAGATTTCGAGAGTCATCTCCAGAACGAAGCTTGACTCCCAGGAATTAGGGTTAGATTGCCCCAATACCCAATAGATTTCAAGAACCATCTTCAGAATGAAGAATGATCCTCAAGGATTCAAGTTAGATTGCTCAGATACCTAAGAGATAAATGATGAGATAAGCAGATGTGAGACACCGAGATGCCCCAAGCAATGAGAACTGATGATTCAAATCAGACTGATTCAAGGATAGATTCGACAAGATTCAAATGATGTAATCATCCTGCCCCCTCGGGAATGAAATCGAAAGATGACATGTCAAAAGGATGATAAACAACAAGAGATTGCAGAGCAAAAGCAATTAGACTAGATTTGCAAAGCTGCAGAAGTGAATCGGAGCAAAGCAGAGGTCTTGTTGACCAAGTTTGACCATAGTGGACCATGGTTGACTAAATTTGACTTAAATTGACTTTGATGAAAAGAGCCAAGATCTCAAGAACATGATGTAAAGATGAGGATGTGGCAGGAAGATGACACCAGAAGGCTGACTGCACAAGCATCCAATCTAGGAGTCCAATATTTAAAATGCAATTTTGAGCCACTTAGAGATGTCAGATTTCAATTTTGATCCTAAAAATGGATTCAGAACAGTCGATTTAGCAAAGGGTGCAATTTTCACACAAAACGGAGCACTTTCAAAAATTAGGTCAAAAGCTATATAAGGCCCGGAGGAGTCATTTTCAAATCATTATTCATCGTTGTCTTTTAGTGATTCTGAGCTCTAAGATAGAGAAATGGAGGGTCTGCCACTGCATACACACCGATTTGAG
Organism: Chamaecyparis obtusa; assembly: GCA_027943335.1. NCBI lineage: Eukaryota > Viridiplantae > Streptophyta > Pinopsida > Cupressales > Cupressaceae > Chamaecyparis > Chamaecyparis obtusa. The sequence continues at coordinate 471,835 of BSBK01005228.1, forward strand.
TGTTCCCGATGACATGCCCGGCCACCAGAGTATGACGCACCTGTAAGTAGTCGATAAACTTCCTTGCATTTCAATTCGTACAGCGTGATAGGTTAGATTTCAAAAAAAATCTAGCGTAATTAGGAAAAAGTGTGAAATCTCGCGCGAGAAAGTAGTTCTCTCGCGCAAGCTTAGGTTTCACTTCACGTGAGAAAGTAGTTTCCTCGCGCAAACTAACAAGCTCGAAGGGTAGAACTTCGCACGAGCTGGAGGGTCATCCCGCGCGAGCTTTCAGTTTTCTCGCACGAAGTGGTAGTTTTCTCGCGCGAAAGAACACTTTTCTCGCGCGAAAGATTGTTGCAAGTGTCCAAATTTTATCAGATTTGCATGAAATCAGCCAAATAAAGTCTTGTAAAGCCTTGTCATAGGATAGATGCTCTGCTGTAGTTGTTGTTGTAGTAGTAAAAACCAACATGATTGAGGTACTGACCCAATGTCATCGTTTGCTTTGCAGGTTGACTTTCCAGATATCGCATTCCAGGCACACCACCCTGTTATTACTACATTAGTTCAGAGACTGAAAGATGCCGAGAGTGCTCACATTGATGCTCTGGGCTTGGGATATTTGCATGAGTTACCCGACATTCGGGTGAATCACGGTCTTCTTACTGCACTGGCAGAGCATTTCCATTCGGAGACGAACACATTTCATTTTTCGATGGGGGAGATGACAGTGACCACCGAGGACATATATAGGATCCTGCAGATACCCATTCATGGTACTCGTGTTGAGTACAATACACAGCCGCGGTAGGGTACAGTGGCCTTGAGGACTATCTTCAGAGATGATCTTGTGATGGGTCGGGCCATCTCTTGGGAGGATCTGGTGCACAGATATGGCAAAGCTCATCCATTCTAGGTCGTGTTGGCTATATTTCTAAGTTGTTACCTCGTACCTGATCGAGGTCAGCATGGACTAGAGTGCGGTTGGGGTACCATGCTGTAGAGGATGCTGGACAGACCAGCTGTGAGATTTGGATGGGGGGAGTGTATGCTAGCACACATGTATCATGAGATGCATGAGATTGTGTACAGAGGTGCAAGATTGATGGCAGCAAGAGTCTTCATCTTATAGGTCTGGGCCTAGGAGCACCTCCCCATTTGTAGACCCCTTTTCCATGATACGCGACAGGTGCTGGAGCCTTATATTTATAGATATTTAGGTGTGATGACCCAGCCCCTGTTGGGTAAGACAAAGCAGTGGAAAGCACAGTTGGATGACATGGTCGTTGTAGTCTGGAGACCTTGGATAGCTACTGAGCCCTGAGACGTTGCTCAGAGAGAGCTTGCTACCATGTTCGTGTTACGTCCATTGATTGGACGGCCTATTCAGATGATTGAGAGATTCTTGGTTACATGTGTCCTGTGCCAGTTTGGCAGACAGTAGGATATTTCACAGGAGTACTGCCCCTACACTCACTTCTCTGACGAGGAGAAGAAGGGGTGGCGTGCACGATTGGATCCGGGGTGATGCGCGATAGAGTCACGCATCCCACCAGCATGATGGGACTACATGGTGGATGTCACCAATGTAGGGGTGACACCTGCATATAGAGACCAGTTGATTGCATGGCCTCATCTGAGGTTCACATATCCAGTTGGCATAGGAGCGCAGCAGCAGGCACCACAGCAACAGTAGGCACAGGATCGACAAGCGCAGGTAGAGCAGCCTATACAGCAGCAGGCTGCGCAGTAGCAGGCACCATAGTAGAGACCTGGGCAGAGAGTTTTGAGGCCCCGATCAGGATAGGTGAGCATCCCTGCTAGGACCATGGGCTCAGATCCCGAAGCAGGGAGTAGCGGTACACAACAGAGGTCCACGAGACCACATACAGCTGACATATCCTAGTAGGTACCACAGGGGGAGGATACTGACATGCCAGACGTGGTAGTTGGAGCAGGTGTAGGGCAGGTACAAGAGGCTCTCAGGAAGAGCCAGGAGAGAGTACAGCAGGTGCAGCGTGAGCATGATGATTTTCACACGCATCTTATCTGAGAGGAGACTCAAGTAGCAGATAGGGATGCAGAGATTAGATAGCTACGGGTGGAGTTAGTGCACTTGAGATTAGAGACGAGATATGAGACCACCCAGATGGTTTATTACTATGCAGCATACTGCGGGGCTGTTCCAGATATATCAGAGCAGGTGCGGCCATTTTTTGAGTATGCTGGGGCTCCACAGGCTCCTCCTCTAGTACCTCCATAGGTTCCTCCACAGGCTCCTCCACAGGGACCGATGCCACCACTGTAGACATTAGGATAGCAGGCTCCTCCACCTCCACCCCCTCCCAGTGGGAGTGGATCTTGATTGTATCATAGCTCATTTTTTTTGTTTGGGTATTGTGCTCGAGTAGCACCTCTTTGTATATGACATTTGGATCGAGAGATATATATATATGAGATTAATTATTCTTTTGATATCATTGTACTTGTTGTAAATTGCTTGAATGTATGATGTTTATGAGATGTGCTCTTATATGCTTTAGATGTATGAATAGAAATGTATGCAATGGAGTGATAGATAAATGATTTATGCTTATAGCGGATGCACATGTGGATGCAGATGCAATGAGTTTATGGATGTAAATGGAAATAGAATGCAATGGATATGGTACTAATCAGCTCATGCAGGATTGTAGCAATATTTAACAGGTACTAATCAAAGGATAGACATGTTCGAGGATCGACAATGAAGACTGGATACTTGTGCAACCAAGAAGAACCCGAGGCAATAGATGAGAGCCTTTGATGAAGACAATTAAGAGAGTAAATAAGGCATCATCTTAAGTTCAAAGCTGAGAATGCAAATGCAAGCCTAAGCTAAAGATGCAAGCTTAAAATGAAAATGCAAACCCTAGGACTTGGTTGTTGGACTCACCGGATTTATCATCATAGAGCCTTTCAAGTTCAGACAATCGCAAGATGTCATACAATCCTTACTAATATCGCTATCATGAGAATATGAATATGACATGAGTCTTAAATTTGTCAGAATGAGGTGTAAGCATTAAGGCACAAGAAGCCAGAATGACCTGAACACCTATTCCTTTTAATCTAGCAAGTTAACATAAGCATTAGAGCATAAATGCTAGAATGACCTGAATGTCTCTTGCGAACAAACACACCAAGCACGCAGGAGTTCCTTCTTTTGCCAAAGATTGCTTGCAGTGACCCTTAGGTGCACTTAACAGGACAAGCATTTGCAATTTCATCAGTAGCAGAAAGAAGTCACTCAAAAGACAAGGAGAAGAACCAACCTCACCAAAGCATCCATATAAAAGGAGTCGAGGTACGCATGGCCATCCAATACGAGATAGAGGCTCTTACAGACGGACACCCCTCTTAAATGAATTCTTTGGATCATTGGAACTACACCAACAAACAGAAAGCAAAAAAAAGCAAAAGAAAACAAACAAGCACTCAAAGAAAACAAAGCTCAACATGCCTCAAAGGAACACAGATTTAGTTTGAGTTTTAGTTCAAGTTCATGTTCAAGCGGATTGAAGTCGATTCGGAAAGATAACGTTCGAAGTCTCAATGAGATAATGATAGTAGGCAGACGTAATGAGAATCACTGGTGATTGATAGAAGGGAGAAATCCCGAAGAAGAGAGATCGAACGAAAGCTAGGTATCCGTAGGTAGGCATAGGGGAAACCACTGGCGACCAATGCTCAAAAGAGTTTCTGAAAGTGATAGGACAATGCCCCCTAGACTAGGCAGGTGCCCCCAAGTGTGAACCAATTCCAATCTATGAAGAGTCGAACAAAATCTCGAAGACACTGAAAGAAAGGTATGAGCTAGCAAACCAAAGCAGGAAACAAACTAAAGCAGGAAAGCGGGAAAACAAACTAAAGTAGGAAAGGAAGGAAACTAAAGTAGGAAACTAAGAGCCTAGCGACGCTGAGATGAGATGTTACTTCAGGAAAACAAGAGGTGCCTGTTTACCAGGTTTTCACCATCTTGGCAGAGATTCTATTTTTGCTACCATGACGCCTGTTTACCAGGTTTTCATCAATGGCACATTTTTCTCTTTTTCAATTTTTTGTACTTTTCTCTTTTTTTGATTTTTTTGTATTTTTTTTTAATATTTCATTTTTTGTTTTTTTGATCTTTTGATTTTTTTTTTGTATTTTTGAAATTTTCTATTTTTTTTTGTATTATCAAGGTGCCTATTTACTAGGTTTTCACCAGGATAATAGATACATCAAAGCGCCTGTTTGCCAGGTTTTCACTAAGATGATCATTTTTTCAGGACATTTTGCAATTTTTAGGATTTTTTGCAATATACCATTTTTAGGATTTTTTCAAGACCAATAAGTATGTACATGAGCATATTGAGAATGTCAGCTATAGAACTTTTTCAAATGAAGAGCGTTGATAGGCTCTTTGAGTTGCTCTCCTTCAGTGGTGGAGAGGCGGTAAGCACCATATCCAAATGCTGCAATAATAATGTATGGACCAAGCCAGTTTGGTTCAAATTTTCCTTTCTGGGCTCTCTGCTGCTGATTCTTGGGGTTCTCCCTCAAGACGAGGTCACCCACTTGGAATTCCCTTTGTCTGACTTTCTTGTTATATGTTTTTGACATTCTCTTTTGATATGCTCAAAGATGATCGAACACCACCTTCCGATGTTCATCTAATAGTTCAAGCTCTTGCAACCTAGATATTCTGGTATCTTCATCAGTGATGAGGCCCTTCAGAGAGATTCGCAATGTCGGAATCTCAACCTCAATTGGCAATACTGCTTCTGCACCATAGACTAAGGCAAAAGGAGTGGCTCCCGTTGGTGTTCAGATACTTGTTCTGTAAGCCCACAAAGCCGGATTAATCTGGAGATGCCAATCTCTACCAGATTTATGAACTGTTCTGTGCAAAATTTTCAGGATTGTCTTATTAGAAGCTTCTGCTTGTCCATTACCTTGAGGATAATAAATAGATGACCAATGCTGAATGATCCTAAATTTAGTGCATAAGTCTGTCAAATCCTTGTTCTTAAATTGTCCTCCATTGTCAGTGATAATAGATGAAGGTATGCCATATCTGCAAATAATATAGTTCAAAATGAACTTAGCAATAGTCCTTCCATCAGCTACAGTCAGAGGGACTGCCTCGACCCATTTGGTAAAGTAATCTGTAGTAGTGATTATGAATTTATGTCCTCTTGAAGAAGAACGGTGTATCTGACCAACCAAATCAAAAGCCCATTGTTGAAATGGCCAAAAACTAATGAGAGGACTGAGCTCTCTAGCAGGAGCGTGGATCAGATTCCCATGATATTGACACTGCTTGCAAGTCTTGACATATTGGACAGCTTCTTTTTCCATATCTGGCCAGTAGTATCTAGCTCTAATAAGTTTACGAGCTAACGTCAGACCACTCGAATGAGAGCCGCAAATACCTTCGTGTACCTCAGCTAATGCTAAAATGTGTGTGCTTGAATGTGACCTCTAAATCAACCACATACGCAACATAGTCATTACTCCTATGGCTAAATTACGAAGACAATATGAATTATTCAATCCGAAATTCATGAGGAAGCGACCTGTTGCCTCCTATGCAGGCGGGGTGTATAATCGCTCTCAGATTAGAGAACCAACAACCATCAGACCGCTACTACAACGGAGGATTTTTCCAAGAAAGCCATAAAGATGATATGCAAAACTAGAATCAAACTAAGATGAATGCAATTAATCTAAGAATACTTTGAGAGAAATATGCAATTAATCTAAAGTACTTGAAAGAAAATATGAAATGCAGATTTTTTTAGTTGATTTTGGAATAAAAATGATCTTAATCTAAGAACAATTAAGCAAATTTAATCTAAATGAGAAATGCAATTACACTAGAATGAGAAATTAAACTAGTTGCAAATGAAAGCTTGAAATTCAATCAAAAATTCACTATAGTGCCTTTTACTCTCAAAATTGCCTTTTTTTGAATGAGAAGAAGAGGCTCATTAAATAGAAAAGCTCGGGAGAGGAATGAAGAGTTTCTTGATTTGTAACTCGTGACTCTTCATTCCCACATTGAGACAAAAATGCAAGAATTACTTAATAAAAAGAATGGAAAATGCCACACAGGTGACCTTTCGAATATCTTGAATTATCAATTCAAAAAAGTGTGTCCATTCGAATATCAAGTAATTATTAATTCCTTTTTATGGGTAATTAGCTAAAGAGGGTAGATTTTAATTTAATTAGAAAGCACTTAGGACTTTATAATTAAATTAATTTATCATAGGGGTAATTTAGCCAATTAAGTCTAAGACTTTAGGAATTAATTTAGCATTTGATTATTGCAATTTATGGTCTTTGCAATTGACATCAAGTCAAATTAGGTCAGGTAAGAGAGAGAAAATTGCCTAGGGAACTAGGACTTTGGTGATGTAAAATTGAGATAATGCACCAAAATTGATGAAATTAAATAGGTGCCAATTTTGGGGTATTACAAAATGTACTAGTGTTACTAATTCACCCCTCCCTCTCAGTAATCATTTGTACTCCAACACTAAACCAAGAGCCCTAATCATGGTGATAATTAAAATGCCATTCAATTCTATAACAAGTCTTTTCAAAACTAATTTTGATGCAAAGCATTTGTTGGTTGGAGTTTTGTGCCCATTCCATACAATGTATTTTTGATGAATAGTGCCTTTTCTATTAATAAAATATTAAAGTTACATATTCACAAAAAAGGGGTCGGGGGACATAAAAATCACCCCGCAGAGTTCACGCGGCAAAGCCAAAAATAGCTAACAACTATTCATAAAAAAAAGGCATAAAGCCATTAAGCAACAAGAGCAGTGCTAGAAGGAGGAGGATCTTTATCATCAGAACCCCACACATCATTGGGGTTAACAGGAGGGTCAGGGAGTGACCAACCATCATCTTCAGCTTCTTGCTTTTCTTTCTCTTCCGCCCTGGGTGGAGAAATGGCCAGCACCAGGTGGGGAAACTTGGAGGAAGTGGCAGGATGCCAATCAAAGCCATGATGAGTGTCAGGAGCATTAGGAGGGGTGGATAGAGCTGGAGTTGGAGACCACCTAGAAGCACGACGAGGTGAAGAAGTTGAGTAGTGTCACCAACCATCGTCGCCACCTCTAAGAGAGTGGTGGCGGGGAGCCTGAGACCGCAAGGTATGGGAGTGGCGAGTCGAAGAGTCGCACCCACGACGGTGCCCTCTAGGGGGAGTACCTTTAGCAGACACGACATCTAGAGGAACCCTGGCAATAGTGCAGGGGGCATTACCCCAGTGATTGAGTAGCTCTTGCAGGTGAGCCACCTCTAGGGCCACTTTATTAGCTTGAACCTGAATATGCATCATGACATTATTACATATGCAAGCCTTGTTATACAAAGCAACATTTGTATCAAGAAAGCTGTGAGAAAAAATAACAGCATTCCTATCTTTCCACAAAGTGAACAAAATCTCCATCCTGAAAGTATGCCAAATATGGGTAAACTTGGAAGGAAGTCTAGGAGAATCTCCTAAGACATTCATATGCCAGGAGAAAGGCTCAGGCCTAAAAGGTTTGAAAAAATCATGAATCCACTACCAGTACTATTGAGCTCTCCTATAGAGCTAGAAAATGTGTAAAAACATCTCAAGGTGACCATAGAAAGGACATCGAGGGTCATAACACCCAAATGTTTGAGCCTAGGTCCCACAGGAAGACCTTGGAAAAGTAAACACCAAGCAAAGAGAGCCATCTTGGGCTCCGTAATGGAAGCCCAGATGGTCTGAAAGCGAGAGCTCTAGTGAGAAGTGGAAGAATGAAGATGCCATCTCTGGTTAAGAGTGTCCACCATCGGAAGATGGGGAGACAACCATTTGTAGCCTAGCCTTGGCTTGTAGTTGTTGAAAGGAGTGGCGGGATACCATTTCCAATCCTTCCACCAAGGCTGAATAGCCTGAATACCAAGCTTATGAATCAAATTATCAGGAATTGCAGAAACCAGGAGATCAAAAGTCTGATGATCTATGCGAGCCAAATGGTACTGCACCTGCATATCCTCCCATGAGCAGAGACTCATAGTGGCCCTAGAAAAGAGGTCCTTGGGATTCTGAATGCCATGTTTGAAAAAATGCAAAGCACTGGCCCCTTGGATCTTGGCTAGAGGGATGCCTTGAATAGAGAACAACGGGGACCACCAGAGGTTCTGTTGATTAAAAGAAAGCCCATTGCGAAAGGCATCACCATCCCATCAAAGCCAAGGCTTTCCAAATACTCTTGATGATGAAAGTACCCTGAATCTAAATAGGTTCTTTCATAGTGAGCAAGGTTTGAAGACTAATGCCCTTCCAAGTCAGCCTGTGAGCAGGGAATCCTGAAGAGATGCAGTGCCTGACAAGAATCTTCCAAGCCTCATCACTAGTAAGAGCCTGAATAATCCACTTAGCATAGAGAGCATGACCTTTCTTCTGGGTGGAGAGAAGGCCAAGGCCACCGGAATCACAAGGAAGGCAACAATATTCCCAGGCAACCCTGTGGAACCCATGGCTGTCAGCTCTAGAGGCCCAAAGAAAGTCTCTGAGGAGGTGCTCCAGCTTGAGATATAAGGCTTTAGAAGGAGCCCAACAAGAAGAGTAGTAGACATGAGTAGCAGCCAACACTTTGGAGCAAATCTAAAATTTCCCAGCAAGGGAGAGAGGCTTGCAAATCCAATACTACAACTTTTTCTCAATCTTGGCAATCACAACATTCCATAAGTCCACAGAAGATCCATGGAAAACAAAGGGAATTCCCAGGAAGCGGAAAACTTCCCCATGCTGAACCCACTTCTAGTCAAACTTAGCACGCCAGGGAGGAGCTGGAAGGAAAGATTATCTAAAAAATAGAGTCTTATGCCATTGGATAGCAAATCCAGAGGCTTGACAAAAGGTGTCCAGACACTATAAGGCATTAGAAATGTTCTCCTCATCCTCAATAAGAGTGAGAAAGGAGTCATCAGCAAAATGACCATTAACAAGCTAAAAAGAGGACTTAGGAAGAGAAATGCCCTGAACCAAACCAGAGGAAACAGAATTGGCAAGCAAATACCCAAAGCCTTCAGCAACAAGCACAGATAACGCAAGAGCCAATGGACAACCTTGCCAAATGGATCTAAAAAGCCCAAAAGTATTAGATTGAGACCCATTGATAGTAATGCACGTAGAGGCATCACCAAAAATCATTTCTATAGACTGCAAGAAGTTAGGACTGAACCCAAGAGCTTGGAGCATGGCAAGGATAAAAGGCCATTCAATGCGGTCATAAGCTTTAGCAAAATTAATTTTAAGCAATATAGTGGGATGCTTAGACTGACAAGCCCATTCCATCCCTTCCCAAACAACAATAATGTTGTCAAGGATGTACCTGGATTTAATAAAACTAGTTTGCTCAGGGCGAACAATAAGAGGAAGGAGATGTTTGATTTTGAGAGCTAAAGCTTTAGCAATTATCTTGTAGGAGACATTCAACAAGGTGATGGGCCTCCAATTGCAAATATCCTTGGGATCACCAAACTTAGGCATGAATTTGATATTCCCTTTATTGATTAAAGCACCCAAACTTTTATTATGAAAGGCCTCGAGATAAACTTTATGCAGGTCAAGACCTATAGCATCCCATAAGTTCTTGTAGAATTCACAAGGGAAGCCATCACATCTTGGAGATTTATCATCGGCCATAGAAAAAGCCTCTTCTTTGAGATCACTGATGGTAAGCAGTTGCTCATAAAAGGCCTGCTGCTCAACCGCTATGCAGTTTGGAGTAACAACAATACAAGCCTTAAGATCCTCCTCCCGCGCAATAGAATTGCCCTGCGAAGCAAACACTTTTTCATAGTGTTGAACAAAAGCCTGAGGAATGGTAGGGAGCTCAGTAAGGGTTTCAGATCCTTGTTTGATTTTTTGAATACCAACATTGGTATGCCGGGCTTTGAGAGCATGAAAAGACTCCTTAGAGGCTTTATTGCCCACCTCCAACTAGTGGAGGCGCGCTTTGATTTGAGCTCCACGAGCAGCATAGACATCTGTAATTTTCTTCTCACGATGAAGTTGGGCCAACTTAAGTTTAAGATCAGAGTCAAAGGGGTTCAACACAAGCACATCAGCAGCATTGCGAAGAGCCTTAGTGTTAGCTTCATAAGCACGCTTCCTGTAGCAAGCAAGCTGGTGGTCGTAAATGCAAAGAAATCTCGCAGTACGGGTGATGACGTTATTCCACCATTGATTCCAACCAAGTTGATTGTGGGGCCGAGGCTCTAAATTCCAAACTTGAAGAATGTGAGCAATAGTGGAAGCATGCGTTAGCACTAATGTGTTGAGGTAAAATTGCATATGAGCAGCCCGCTTGGCAGAGGAATGCCAAGTGATGGAAAAATAAATGGGGAAGTGGTCTGACAAGGTAACATCTGTTAGAGGAATGATAGGTAGGCCTCGATCTTTAGAAAAAGAGAAAAAAGATTGAGCTGTTATCATAGCATGATCTAATCTCTTAAATATACAGTCAGAATCGGCTTTGAAATTAGACCAAGTATGCCAAACCCCACCCTGCTAGCGGCGGTTAGCATTGGGATCAAAAAGGCCCAATTTATTGTGCATGTGGTACCAAACTTCTCTCTCCCTAGCTATCCATCAAAAAGGCAAAATCCCTTCCTTATCAAAGGCCAACTCAACCATATTAAAGTCCCCACACATAACCCAAGTGGAAGGAGGCAAATTGTTAGCTAGCCAGCACCAAAGCTGAGATCTTTCCACAGCATCATTGGGAGCATAAACATTAATGATGCCAAAAGAATGGTTGTGAAAAGACAACAAAATCCAAGTGACACGCTGCATCGGATCAAACCCATGAGCAATAACAGAAGAATGAAGGCGAGGTGACAAAATAGTAATGACACCACCTTTACCAGCTTCATGATGAGAAGAGAAAACAATGTCGTCCAACCAAATGACACGACAAGCAGAATTAAGCAGGAAACCTGAAATTTTAACTTCTTGGAGATAGAGAACATCCAAACTATGAAGTCTGCGATGAGTATCATGATCATAGTACTTTCTGGAGAGGTTAGTTAGACCTCGCACATTCCATGAAAAAAAATTCATAAAAACTCTTGCATGGTTTCCTCATCCCTAAGAGAGGAGAAACTATTCTGCAAGAAAGTTGGTACAAAGCCAAAGCTGGGGATTAAATCTCTAGAATAGATAAACTACTTTTTTTTTGGGTCATTTGAGCATCCATTAGGACTGTGAGACTGATGTAGAGACAGGGATGAAACCGAAGAAAAAGTTGGCGACATGAGCACCACCTTTGAAGTGGAAGGCCTCGCAACCGAAGATTTCCCTTGAATAACAGAGTGTGAAGTAGGCGACACAATCGACAGTGCTTCAGCGAGAGGCAAAGGCTCTCTAGCCGGTGGCTCTGGAGGTGACACAACTACAAAAGTAGCATGTGCCATCTTAGAACCTGAGGCATTCCTGCCTTTTCGCAAAACTGTAGTCCATTCTTTTTTTTTTCCAGCGTCTAAATGTTTGACCAATGCTTCCTTTGGCGATGGCTTTACCCAAGGGGTAACCAGCAGGCAGTCCTTAATCTTGTGCTCTGTCGATTGACACCTATAGTAGGTGTTTGGTAGATTCAGATAAAGCACTTTTTGAGAGATGGTGAGAGAACCAACCTATATTTCAACAATTTCCTGAGGTCCCTAGAAAGGTCGACCTCAACACAGACACGCTTCTGGGGTCAGGCATTGAAAAATTTGTCATGCTCCATGACAATGACCTTACCAAGGGTTTTAGCAATAGACTCAATAAATGGCCAGCATGGAAAAGGGAGACCAGGAAACTCAACCCAAATAGGCACCCTAAGTTTCTTGTCATCCAAGATAGTGAAGTCTCAAGACCATCTCTGGAAAACAAGCAGGGATGACCTAACCGTCCAAGGCCTATGGCTAAAAATAGCTTCCGCCTGGGAAGGGTTAGAAAAATAGAAAAGAAAAAAACCTTTGGTAAGGTTTTGCACACCATCAAGGTGGACCCCATGAGGGGTCTAGCTCTTGTTTACCCAATCTTTAAGGATACTTTCAGGAGGAGTGCGACCCACAAAATATCCAATTAGAGTATGCTTTTCTAACCATTCACATGCAAAATCAAATTCTTGTAGATTAAGAACAATATTAGGATTACCTCGTGAAAGACCTTTGGGATGAACTTGCGAGGACATTTGTTAAGAGGAGGCACCATGGCTTTTCGAAGCTTCAACTCGTGCACCAGCATCAACTGTTGGGCCGAAGTTGGCCGGAGCCATACTAAAATCTAACCCTAATGCAAAAATCCTACAATAAATGTGGTATGATAGATGGAAAGCTCAGTGCAGAGACACAGACAGGACGCCATACGCATGAAACCCTAGCAGAGTGAAAAAAACCCTTTTTCACTATCACAATGTATTAAATTTAGATAGATCTAATTTATTTAGGATGAACCACCAACATTAAGAGATGTTTGACATTTATAGTTAAAACCTTGCAATAATTTTGTAAGAGGTACTAAAAAAGATTGAGATTGATGGGCCTCAAATTGAATATATCATGGGCTTTTATACGAACTTGATATCTCCTTTATTAATTTGGCTAATATGTCATACTTAAGATGAACACATCTTGTAACTACCAACAAATTGGCAATAATTGGTCTTAGAAAAATGATTATTTTTTATTTTGTCATTTAAAATAGGGATATGAACATGTTTTATAATCCTCTTATTTTTTTTAAATTTATTATAACAAGGAATAAATCTATTTATAACAATATAATTGAAAAGAAAAGATGTAAAATGTATATTGCCACCACGTGCAAATAAAATATTAGATTTATGAAATAATTTATAATATTTGATTGCTAAAATTATAAATAAAATTTCTTTAGCCTCCATGACACTAGTGGTTGTCCATCCCCAGTTTGGTTGAAAAATGAAGCTCAAACATTGCCTATATATTAGAAATGTGACCTTTCCTTTGTTTTCTGCTATCTTTTCTAAGGTTCACATTGTATGTTGTTTTCACATAATATGTTATGAGGATACACAAGCCAAACTTTGGAATAAGGCCAAGGCGAGGTTGAGGAAGCTTTTGCTTAGTTTTAGGGTAGGTAGAATGACCCAATTCAAGCCATTGTGATATATAAATCCTATTGTATGTGTATCTTGCAATAATAATCATTGGGTCGTTTATTAGATCTAAAAGTTCAGGGGACTTGAATTTATCCAAGACTATGAGCTTTTATTGATTGTCAATAAATATTGAGTTGGAAACCTAAGAGAAGCTAAGAAAATAGAGTGCTAGGTCTCTTTGTTTCACTATGCCCACAATGATATGTCTTCTTGTTTTACTATGCCAACAATGATATATTTTGCATACAATTACATCCCTATTATGTTATTGAGAGTTAAAATCACAAAACCCCATTGATTTGTGCATGTACCATCACATTGTCATATAGTTTTCCTTACTAAACATAATAATTTGTAAGGGTTCTAAGTCTAGACATTCAAACATGCAAGAGATCCTAAATGTATTAAAGCTTCTCCTTTATTCAAACTCTTCATTAAATCAATTAATTCATTTCTAAGGCTCTCATCTTTCAAGTCAATACATGAATTCACATTCTTAGCCTAGTTGAGCACCAAATCCACCCATTCTTTGATATTAGTCATGATATGTAGAAAATGAAGTGACAAAAAAACCATGGCTTTCACAAATTTCATCATCTTAAACAATCATAAAGACACATAATTATTTTGCATGATATTCCAAATACAATTGTGTTACTTGCATGTCTCTATAATAAGTTTGACCATTTGTATTAAGATTAAAAGATATCTCAAACTTATGATTGTAAAGGGAGGTAGTGGGAGGTCTATGCATTTTATACGTAAAGACCATTTAGATTATGTTGATTCTTTTAGCGATAATCACCATATTTTGAATAAATGAGACATCTTTTACTTTTCTAATGGCAACATATCACAAGATTATTTTTTATATTTAAAGTAGAAAAACTAGGGTGTTGCACCTTAAATACAATAGCCCAACAAGCGTAAGTCAACTAATTAACAATTAAAACACATTAACAACACACTAACCAAACATAAAAAAAATAGCCAGTCTAACATCAAAACAATTAAGATAAACTAGGATCCATGGTCATAGTAACCACTACTAATAATAACATTATCAGCAACACTAATCAAAATAGTAATAAAATTCCTTAAACATGGCCACTTAGGGTCATACAAGAATAAACTACCAATTCAAAAAATAATAGTACCAGTGATAACAATAGAGTTTAAAGCAAGGCCACAAGGGTCACTATCAACAACAATGCAAAAAATAAAAAAAGGACCACATCCCTAGGCATCCTTCGACTTGCATGACTTGGTCAGCATCCCCATCACCCAGTCCTTTGTAAGAAACTTATAAAGCTCACTATAATTTGCACCCTCCTTGTCCTATGCATCGGGCGCATTCTTCTGCAACATGTATAAGGTGGTAGTCGAGGTATGCATGATTTTTAAAGCAAAGTGTTAGATGTCCTAAAACCTCTTCTCCATAACTGCAATTGTTTTCTTAATTTTGTTCATCTCCTCCCAATTTTCCTCACATTTACCACCTTTCCCACTAAGGGAATTCTTTCCCTTACCATCATTGGGTGACTTGGCCTTCTCCTCAAGAGCCATATTTTTGGTGAGGCCGAGGGATTCAGTTTTGTGTCTCTCTAAAACACAGGAGGAACTGCTAGAAGTCATTGAGTGGACCTCCCTCTCAACAGTTTTTTCATCTTTTCCATTAGACTCTCTCTATCTGCATTCTTTGGAAACTGACTCCATATTTTTCTCCTTTTATAGGTTTAGTGGTTAGTCTAGTGGATCATCAGGGAGTCCTAGTTTCCTTGGTAGCTTCAATGTCAGAATCCATCTATTGGATGTTAAGTTTAGCCTTTTTAGGGGCCTTAGCCTTCAATTTTAGAGGAGTGTCATTTCTTTTCTTTTCCTTTCTTTTCTCTTCAACATGAGTGTTAGAGGGGGCATTTGGAGAACCGTGATGGGCTTTAAGGGCGGGGTTCTTTAGGAATTTTTTCTTGTTAGGGTCGAGAGTATCCATGATGCTAACAAGATTGTTGAACTAAAGATTGATAAAAATTAATAACATTTTGACTTTTAATTTATATAAAAATTTAATTAAAATTAGGATTAATAAATATGAAAAGTAGTTAATCATTTTTTTATAATATTATAAAGATTTAATCATATAGATTTTTCTATTTTGTGTATTTTCTTTCAAATATTTTTATGTATATATTTTTTATTGTAATTTTTTTCCACAACGAAATGATCGTAAAGATTTATAGAGACAAGCATGCATACTTTTAATAATGTCATCCATCAATTTATATAGCTAATAACTTTGAAAATAAATAGATACATACCATTTAATAATAAATTTATAAATATTTATGCCCATTAACTATTTAGTCTTATGACAATTGTTGTCATAGCATTTGTGCTTATAATATTATGTCTTGCCATGTATATGATTTGGTTATCTTTTGATTTACATGTGAACTACCTTTTTACAATATATAGTATGAATATGTGGCAAGAGTAAATATTATAAGCACAAGTGATGTAACAACAATTAGACCTTGCACAACATCATTATAAATATCTAGGTCCATTAACTATTTATAGTATATAGTATAGACATGTGACACGACTAAATATTACAAGCACAAGGAGGAGAAAAGTAAGAACAACTCTCCTGGGACCACCTCCCTACCCCACACTTTGGACAAGAATCCCTCTCCTATGACTGCTACCTCCTCGCCCCATACTATGGATAAAGGTAAACATGTCTCTGTCAGCGGCAAGACTGTTGACGATGGGAGTTGCGAAGGTTGTGCCACAAATGCCAAGGAGATACAAAAAATCAAGGAGGACTTGGACGTGCTAGAAAAAAGTTTCACCAAACTGGCCAACTATGCTCTGAAGGTCATCCATTCATTTGCGACCACCCTTTTTCTCTTGCATCAGGACAAGGAGAATAAAGAGGATACGAAGGAGGAAACATCATAAGACCTTTTTTTTAAATGTGAACTAATCTCTTATCATTTTTATTTGTAGAATATCATATTTTTATTTAAAATACAATTCATATGCAACTTCAATGAGCTAGCTATTGGTAACAATAAATCTTTGTTATTTCTAACTTTTAAATCTAATACAAATGAATCAATAGTTGAACATTAAAAAAACATTTACTATTATAAAATCAACACAATATTATTATTTAAAATACAATTAATATTTAACACAAATATCTAGCAATAGTCCAATCCAAAAACTTTTTAATAATCCTGCACATTTCATTAGAAAATACAAGATATTTAGGGTGGCGATCTTTTATTTTTGTGATCCAAGACAAATTATTAATATGAAACACTCTAATAGATATAATTCTTACTCCAATAATTATATACATAAGAATAATATTTTTTTGCTATCACAACAATAGTTATAATATTTATCCTAATAAGACCTTAGATTCAATTTTGATTTTGTTATTAAAAACTCTACAAAATTGGTATGATGTGCTACACAATTTGTAAATGAATTGTGGCCTACATCATTCATTTCACTTCATTTCATATACTAGAAATTTGTGGGTTCTATATGCCATTTGGTGTCATGGAAATTATTAAAAATATTGATTTAACCAAATCTATTAGATTTTCACAATCCATACAAATGCTATATCGGTTTTTGGATTCGATTGTGTAGTGTTTTGTGTCATCAACGTTTTAGATCATACTACATGATCCACCATCAGGATGGTCCCTCATTACAATGATCCATCATCATGATGATCCATCATCCTTTTTCTCTCTTGCATCCTGATGATGGATTTATTGGAGTTGATGAGTAAACAACCCATAGCTCCCAAGAACACTTGCATGCAAACACTTGTCACAGAAAGAGAGAGAAGCAAGAAGCTAGAGAGGCCTAAACACATGGATCTATGAAAGAGGAGACATTCTTGATTGCAAAAATAAAAGTTGCAATTCAATAAAATGAATGTTTCTCAATTAGATTACAAGAGAGATTAATCCTTATAAAAGGAGATCAAAAACCCTAAAAGGGTGAACAAACCTAGGTTGCATGATAATAATTAATAAATTAATTAATTATTATATGTCTAAAGTTTAGCTTAAGCATAAAGAGATAATAAGTGACTTAGTAATTAAATCAATATGATTTAATTAATAAGTAAACACTTTATTACTCTAACACCCCCCTTAAGATAAACTTTGGGAGAAGCTAAAAACTTTAAAAAAAACTACTGAAAGCAAATGGGTCCCGACAACAAAATGCCTGATCAAGTACTCAAGTACAAAAGATAGTCTCTATAAAGCGGAGAAATAGAGAAAACCACATGGGAAAAACTCTACTCCAAAAAGAGACAAAGACTAGTCTGAAGGATTGAAGAAGCCTCTAAAACTAGGAATGTTCCAGAAAATAGGAACAAGGATGAACATGTAAAACATCACTGAAGCAAGAAACTACAAACTCTATTAAGAAGTAACTGATGATCTGAAGATCCTCCACTAGAATATGACCAGGTAGAGAAGACTGTAATTTGCATGAGTGCTCTCAAATGACACTACTTGAATCAAGAGGCAAACAAAGACAAACAACTGAAGTCGAAGATACAAAATATTGTAATCTACACGAGTGCCCTTAAATGACACTACTCGAATTAGGAGGCAAACAAAGGCAAACACTTGAACTCGAAGATACAAATAGCATAAAAAACACTAAAGTCTGAAGAGCTTATCAATCAAAGCTAGAAGAGTGCATCCAAAAATAGGAAAGAAAGAGTGTCCATATGGTAAATGATCCATCTCACCGAAATGCATAAGTACCCAACCACTGCATCCGCCTAGTACATAGAATCAAATACATAATACATTGCTCACACTATTGAACCAAGGAAGCAGTAGAAACAATAGTAGAAACCCCCCATAATGTTGACAAGGGAGTAGAGACAGGTACATTGAAAAGATCGTCCAATATGAACTGCATGATGAAGATGAATCTGAAACATTGAAGGTGCGGAGAGAGTACAAACACATATAAAGATACCTGAGGCTAATGTCGTTGGAGGAACATTCACATGACAAAAGTAGATGACAAACAAAGGCAAACATCAAACCCCCCTGACACTTTATAATGGACTGCAAGTACATAGAGCACGAACATGTACAAGATCCCCCTGACACTTTTTCAAAATCGCATGTGCCAATCGAGATGTGTGTCAGGTCTGTATAGATTTTGTTTCAATTTACGTGCCAAGGTGTTCGATTTTTACCTTGATTTGTGTGCCAGTGTAGTAAAATTTTTATCTTGATTTGCATGATAGGGTAGTAAAATTTTTGTCTTGATTTGCATGCCAGGGCAGTAAATTTTTGCCTCGATTTACGTGCTAGGGCCGTATGACCTGATATGCAATTTTTTTCCTCAAAATGCAATGTCGCCCAAATTGGACGTGCCTTATATGAAAATAGGGGTTTTTGGGTGTTGCGAACTCAATGGCGAGGTACGTTTGGGCCCAAGGAGCTCTAAAAATTAGTGATCATCTTGAGATTTGTGTTGGGGCCAGTTGTAAAAATTATTTACCACAGATTCCAACTTTGTCCAAATTGGACAAATTTTATATGGATCTAGGGGTTCTTGGATGCTTTGAATGCAAGCCTAAGGTTCGTTTGAAGCCAAGATGACCAGAAAAAGAGGTCCCCCCAAATCCAACATAAAACCCTCTGAAACTACAGATCTGACGAATATAGCCAAATCTCTCAGGAAGAGGACATAGGAAAATAGATCTGAAGCTCTAATACCATATTGGAGTTGATGAGTAAACAACCCATAACTCCCAAGAACACCTGCATGCAAACACCTATCACCAAAAGGGAGAGAAGCAAGAAGCTAGAGAGGTCTAAATGCATGGATCCATGAAAGAGGAGACATTCTTAATGTGCAAAAACAAAAATTGCAATTCAATAAAATGAATGTTTCTCAATTAGATTACAAGAGAGATCAATCTTTATAAAAAGAGATCAAAAACCCTCAAAGGGTGAACAAACCTAGGTTGCATGATAATAATTAATAAATGAATTAATTATTATATGTCTAAAGTTTAACTTAAGCATAAAAAGATAATAAGTGAAATAGTAATTAAATCAATATGATTTAATTAATAAGTAAACACTTTACTACTCTAACAGGATCATGTAGTATGATCTGAAACGTTGATGACAAAAAACACTACACAATCAAATTCAGAAACTGATATAGCAATATTGATTTAGTCATTAGGCCCTTGGTTTGTTAGTGAAGTTGAAAGTCTCTTAAAAAACCCACCAAAAATTAAGTCTTGCTTAGTGAAAGACTTCGATATTATAAGGGTTGACATTGGGATCATATCTTAAATGAATTTGATAGAATAATAGATACCCTGATCCTTAGCTCTTAGTGGAAGAGGTTCAAACAAAGGCTCATGCTCCCCTATGAAGTCCTTTAACTCTTTGGCTGAAAATATTCAACCAAAGACACATGCTTCCATATTGAATTAGCTAATACAATGTGAATGAAAAACTCCCCCATCAAAACAAAATCATCTCTTTTCATTTGTTTCATTTAAACACAGGGAGGAGAAGGTTTAGTCATTGGTTTAGAAGTGGGAATCTAATGGGCCCCGTTTGTTTGTCGGAAGATGATAGGAATATGAGGATGATAACCCGATTATGACCCATATCCACTGTTTGGAACCCTAAAAGTCATAATCGGGTTATCATCTCAAAACCTGAATATGGGCCGAAAATGAGAATATCCATCTTCCAGCTGAAGAGGTGGAATTTGTGGAGATAACCCGATTTTGGCATTTTATAAACTCAATTTGAGAGGCGGTCGGGTCCGCCATCTTCCCGAGGATATCTATTTTGTGCATACAAAATTTTTTTGGGGATACGATATCTATTTTGCGGATACGAAATTTGTGTTTGGGGATACGATTTTGCAGCACGCGTTCGCGAGCTGGTTTTCTGGTTCGACGGGGGTTTTTGGACTCGTTCGCAGGCTGGTTTCCTAGTTCGACGGTGACATTGTGAAGGGGGGTTGCTTGTAGGTTTGTCTTCAACTCATCCTACGGTGCGTTATTCAAGGTACGCTATTTTTTTGTGAATGGTAAAAGAAACCCTGTTCTTGGCATGACGACAATGTTGCTTCTCTGCATTTGTAATATGGGTTTTTGTAATAAAGTTCTCTGCATAATATTTTTAAACTTTTGAATGTTATTTGTGAATGGTAGAAGAAACCTTGTTCTTAGCACGACGACAATGTTGCTTCTCTACATTTGTAATATGGGTTTTTGTAATAAAGTTCTCTGCATAATATTTTTAAACTTTTGAATGTTATTTGTGAATGGTAGAAGAAACCCTATTCTTGGCACGATGACAATGTTGCTTCTCTGCATTTGTAATATGGGTTTTTGTAATAAAGTTATCTGCATAATATTTTTAAACTTTTGAATGTTATTTGTGAATGGTAGAAGAAACCCTGTTCTTGGCACGACAACAATGTTGCTTCTCTGCATTTGTAATATGGGTTTTTGTAATAAAGTTCTCTGCATAATATTTTTAAACTTTTGAATGTTATTTGTGAATGGTAGAAGAAACCCTGTTCTTGGCACGATGACAAGCATTCATGCTTTCAATGTTTAATGGAATGCTACAACTGACTTTTAGTTGATTCTCTGTGTATTTAATTGCTATGCTCTTATGAACTGCTCAATTCAAAAAAACCTAAAGAACATGTAATAAATGTTTAATGGTCTTTGTCTATTTCTATAAGGACATTTAACCCTTGACTAGACATTTCCCCACAAACAAGCCTTGGGTAGAGAATACAGTAGGGACAGTGGGTACAAAAATTAAACTCATGAATACATATTTTATTTCAATCTAGTGAAGATGAAGAGAGCATCTCTCATTTCTTAAGAATGAATGAAAAAACCATCTCTCATTTAATATCTGTCACAGCCATCCAATGTTAAAACAGCCAAACCAGATTGGTAGTTATGGAAATTCATCTCTGACATTTAGAAGACTTTTTGCCTTCAGTGTTTGTTGATGACGCTCAACAACAATGCTCCATTGTTGTTGTTCTAACATGCTGCTTTTGAACATCCATCTTTGGATCATTCAGAATCAGCATCATTCCCACTCCTTACACTTACATTATCTTTAATGAGAGATCAAAACTCAACAATATTGATAAAATTCATTCAACCATGGATACAGGTTTTAATGTTATCAATCAAATGAGCCCTGCTCCTGCTGACCCTCTGATCCTACACAATGCTCCACCAAACCTTCACCTTTAGAACCTCTGAAATTTCACTTATAACTGGAGAAAGTATACCACCTCTGGCTCTACTTCACCCTTTTACCCCACCGCACAAAAAAAAGGAGTCTGAAAGCTATTATTTCTCGTCTGATTTTGCCACTCAACTAGCTGAAAACTAGTTCTCTGGCTAGTGTTCTACACAAGGCCACTCTTTTGGGACAGAAGAAATTTGGAGGCAGGACACAATAGATTCACCGTCAATGAAATTCCCTTGGTTAAGGGCACTAGGTAGTCAGATCTGAACCATGTTGATATAATAATAGCTTTAATAAAATAGACGATACAAATGGATGGAAGGAGAAGCCTGAGTTGAAGGAATAGATTAGAGTTAGACAACTGAGAATCTATATCGGATGCTTTCTGCTCTTCACCTACGATGTTCCTTAACCCTAACACTCCTTTAGTCTTGCTCGGTGTGAAAGATTCCATGGCAACATCATCTTATGGTATAACAATGGAGTCTTAGATTGGAAAGTCTTTACTAAGGGTGGTGAAGTCATTTGATAATTCAATGTAGCTATGTAGTAGGTTTGACACTCAAATGGAGATGATTGATTAATCAACAGAAGAGATGGAGGAAGAACATAAAGAATATGTAAAAGATATTCTTGAGGTAAAAAATTGGCTGAAGCGAATTTTTTATTTTAAATATTTGGCATTTTTCCCACTCACCAAGAAAATTATTATTTTGACTGGCATGAATACCACTATGCTCTTTGTAAAAATCCTACGGGTTGCTATTGTTTCTTTAAGTAGATGATCAATAAATTGGACAAAATGAAACATGAAATCAAGTCTTCCTAGATCCTATATCTTGTTCTCTAAAAGTGACATCTAAAATCTTCAATCTCAATAGAAAAATTAAGCTTCTTTTGGAAAGTATAAATTCCAAAGATATTAGATGTTCTATATTGGAGTGGCTTAAATGGTAAGCATGCACTATGTTGCCTTCTTGGATTAAGTAACCACCATCATAAATTTGTTTAGCAACAACCATACTAGATTGGCAACATTAGCAAGAGTCACAAAGTTGTTCTGAAAAATGACCATCCAATTAGCCCAGATAACTCTCAATGCAAAGTAAGAAAAGCTTTTCACAATAACTTAATTATGGATTTTCCTATTTTTACTTTTAAGGACATTAGAGTAAATTAATTTCCCACCAAAAAAATCACATTCTCCACAGAACCAAACTCTAAAAGAAATCAAAGGAACTTTACACAGAAATAATATTCTTTATTTCACTCCTCATTTAATCCAATCATATTACATATTTATAGGATTATCATATCCTAATTTATAGGAAACTCCATAAATAACTCAATACAAACAAACATTCATACCACTATAATATTATTAACCTGTTTAACGACCTATAACAAACCCAACAAATAATTATATGCATTCTCTAATGCATATTCCTAACAACCCCCCATAATGCATCATCTCCAAATGAGGATAAGTGGATCAACAATCTCGGTGACCACGTTCAATAGTTCATCATAAGGTATAGTCCGGTCATGACAAGCAATAGTGGAACTAGCCTCACCATGCTCGTTATACTTTTGTCCAAGGATAGGAACAAACACACCTATCCAACATTGGTTATGAATAGGGACACACACTTCTATTCACAATAATTATGATTGAGGATACACACGTCCAATCATAATTACTCAACAAAAATGTAATGTGGGACAAAAACTTCCAATCACATACACATCTTGTAGTTTCTTCTAGTCAATTTTCTTAGCTCCTTAATCAATTGAAATAAATATTATATTTTCAAGGGTAGCATCTACTTTGTTCGATGTGAACACAATATTACCATAGCTAGGAGGCATGTTGACAAAATTGTTTTTGCATCATCATCATCTAGTTTAGCTTTTATCCTAGCTAGTTGATCCATTCACTGATATGTTGAACAATATTGGTAACTTCTATAATTTTCAGCCCCAACAATTTACATTTTAAGCACATTTTTCACTTGATGCTTGTGATTCAAACAAAGCATTCACATCATCCTAGACTTTTTTGTCTTCAATAAGTAAATATGGTAGAGATATGCATCTGAAAGTCCAAGACCAATCAAAGCTATTATTCTTTGAACCTTTGCAGTCCATTTTGTACTCAATCTTCTTCCTACTATGATTCGTACTCAATTCCTTGATTTGCAAATGTCTTCATGTTTAGATTTGAATGGGCCCTTGCTAAGAGCAATATAATCTTATCTTTCCATTCTAAGACTTTCCAACAGAACTAATGGAGACAGAATAGATGCAATGCAGATTTTAGAATTATAGCATCTACTAATTCTAACCCAGACTTGATGAAATATATACACGGCCTACTGCTCAACTGATGGTACTCTAATGCTAATCAAAGGCATCGGTGATGAAGTTGCATCAATGTATACCGAGCTTCATTGACTTGTTCTCTGTAATGTCCTCAATACTCTGCAGTCCTTAATTCTCTTACTTCCTGTTCTATTAATTTTATTTCTTTTGCTCTGCTATTGTATATTCTTTATTCCCCAAGTATGATGAGATGTATCACCGTTGTATTATTTGGTGAAAGACATATTAACAAGATCTTCTATTATTGATCCTCATTATTGTACTTATCACGATAGTATAATTTATTTAGTATCTTATGCTTTAATTTATTGTCTCCCTTCTGATTTATTTCAACATGGTCATTATCACTAAATACAACATACCTTGCGTAACTTGCTATGGATATCCCCACGACACCTGTTGAACTATTTATTGTTCCCTCGACAGTGCAGAGGTGACATATATGGGTCCCGCACGCTACGCCAATTTCCTGAGATAGACTGCTACCATTTTAAACTCCGGACTGCCTGTATCATTCCTCCTGACTGTAGCATCTAGACTTTGCGGCTTGCCTCCGAGAGGGTTGACTGGTATTTCTTCACTGGTGGGGGTCTTGTGCTCCTTGAGTTCTTCCTCTCTATATTTATTCACTACTATATTTAGATGCTCATTAAACCCAAGTATTACTCACTACAGTTATTTATTGATAAAGCTTTTAAACAGAATTAAATGTGGCTCAAAAGTGCTTGTTAATAATCATAGACATTGTAAAATATCTCATCCATTTGAATGAGAGTCTTATTGGCTTTGGCTCTGTCTCTAAGTTTGAACACCCACTCAACTATGTAGTTTTTTGAGTGAAACTCATTGACCCATGATTCATGAGTAGTGGTGATGCTCACAGAGGTGAAGCACCGGGACTTCCCGGTAGGTCCCGGTGCTTCACCTCTATGAGCATCACCTAGATTCATTCATTCTCATGGGTTCATGTTGAACCAGTAGTCATGAATCATGGGTCAATGAGTTTGATTCAAAAAACTACATAGTTGAATCCTGATAACAATATCACATACTCATCCACAGTCATATCCACAAAACAATATATCGTATCCACGAAACAATATAACAGGAAGATTGCGGACCCGACCGAGAATCAAATTGGGTTTATAAAATGCCAAAACTGGGTTATCAAAACAAATTCCACCTCTTCAGCTGGAAGATGGATATTCTCATTTTTGGCCCATATTCAATTTTTGAGATGATAATATTCAGCAATCATATTCATGAACAGTAGTACCATATCCAGTATCATACAACAGTATCATATTCAATATCATATTCAATATCATACAGCAATATCATATTCAATATCATAAGCATGTTCATATTCAGTATCATATTCATGAACATCAGTATCATACAATAGTATCATATTCAATATCATATTCAGTATCATAAGCATGTTCATATTCAGTATCATATTCATGAACAATAGTATCATATTCAGTATCATAAGCATGTTCATATTCAGTATCATATTCATGAACAATAGTATCATATTCAGTATCATAAGCATGTTCATATTCAATATCATATTCATGAACAATAGTATCATATTTAGTATCATAAGCATGTTCATATTCAGTATCATATTCATGGACAACAGTATCATATTCAGTATCATATTCATGAACAACAGTATCATATTCAGTATCATATTCATGAACAACAATATCATATTCATTATCATATTAGTTGGTTGTTAGGGTCGATAATGTCATTTTGATTCAATTTTTCGTATATCTCTTGATCTTGCTATGATATCTTAAGAAAAGAATGAGGCTTTTCTATGTATGTGGGTATGTTTCTATGTATCTATGTATGTATTTATCTATCTAATTGTTTATATGTATGAACTATCTAACCCTATATATCTATGTATGTAGGTATGTATCTATGTATCTATGTAACTATTTATCTATCTAATTGTATATATATGTACCTATGTTTTCAAGCCATTGATGGATCCTATTAAGAATATTGACATTCTAGAACGGGTAGTTGTGGGGACCACATTTTCTCAGCTTCTCACAGCTCTGATTGTTTGTGTTGCCGCAGCCACAGCAGTGGTGGCCCTAGAATCTAATGCAGATAGGGGTAAATGATATAGAAAAGGAAATAATTTCTATAGAATGGTTATTCATTCCAATGATGTGGATTGTCATGATCAGATTCGCATGAGTAGGGGAGCCTTCTTTCGTCTAGCTACTATCCTAAGGCTGAATGGATCCTTGAAAGATATGATACACTTGACATTAGAAGAACAACTTGTGATGTTCCTCCCCACCGTTAGTCACAATTTGAGGAACTACAAGATTACCACAACTTTGGCCACTCAGGAGAGACAATTAGCTGATACTTCCACAAGGTGTTGAGGGCTATCTTAGGACTCCACAAGGATTGATTTCTACCACCTAGTCCAAACACTCCTCTTGAAATTAGTGGGAATGAACACTTTCATCCATTCTTCAAGGTAATTGTTGTGTTGTTACATTTTTCTTGTACAAATTTTTATCATTGAGGACTGGTTGACCTTACAATTGATGATTGTATCATATCGTATAGGATTGTGTTGGAGCTATCGATGGAACCCATATACCAGTCACCGTCGATGTCGACATGCAGGGTAAATATCCTGATAGAAAAGGCAACCTGTCGCAAAATGTTATGGGTGTGTGTTCCTTCGATCATAAGTTTCAGTACTGCCTTGTTGGTTGGGAAGGGTCTGCCGCAGATAGTCGTGTTCTAGCTTCAGCTCTATCAAGAGAAGATCCTCTTGTTGTTCCCCCAGGTAAGCCAAATCATAGTTTAATAATATGCTTTATTTATGTAGGAAAATATTTTCATGTTTCACATATTAATAATATACTTTATTTATTTAGGAAAATATTTTCTAGTGGATGGTGGATATCCCAATGCACCTGGATTTATTGCTCCTTATCGGTGTACATGCTACCACCTGAAAGAGTTTTCAAGAGAAAATCCAATAAACTCAAAAGAAGAGTTGTTCAACCATCGACACTCCTCTCTTAGAAACTCAATAGAGTGTACATTTGGTATTATGAAGCATCGTTTTCCAATCCTGAGGCATGCCACATCTTATCCTATCATGACACAAGCCCATATTGTATTAGAACGTTGCATACTACACAACTACATTACGATAGAGGATGACATTCCACCAAAAATTGACATTGAAGAGGAAGATGATCGTGATGGGGTAGATGTACCAGTGCTAGAGACATATGGGTTGTCTCAGAATGATAGAGACCAGTGGGCACAGTTTCGAAATGATATAGCAAGTAGAATGTGGGAAGAGTATAGATCCCAACAATAGTTGTCCTTGTATGGCTCAACATTACCTGATGGTTACCTTTTTCTTGTCTTTTTATTTGCAAGTATTGGACTTGTAATGGTCATTGTGTTTTATTTGAGTAAATTGATGTATGAAGATACTTTGATATACATGATGGTTTCCTTTTTCTTGTCTTTTTTTATTTGAGTAAATTGATGTATGAAGATACTTTGATATACATGATGGTTTCCTTTTTGTTGTCTTTTTATCTACAAGTATTGGACTTGTAATGGTCAATGTGTTTTATTTGAGTAAACTGATGTATGAAGCTACTTTGATATACATGATGGTTTCCTTTTTCTTGTCTTTTTATCTGCAAGTATTGGACTTGTAATGGTCAATGTGTTTTATTTCAGTAAACTGATGTATGAAGCTACTTTGATTAACAACAATTTGTGTACACAGCATGGCTAACATAAAATCATTGATGAACATGAATGAGATTACTAACATGAGCCAGATATCTTCTTCGTCAAAGAAGATTATGTGGTCAAAGGACATGGAATGAAAGCTTATAGAATTGCTCCTTGAGCAAGTACAACTAGGAAGAAAATGTGATGGAGGCTTCAAAAAAGAAGCGTGGACCGCAATTGAGAGGCGGTTCAATGCTGATTTGAACCTTAGCCTATCCAAGGACAACTTCAAAAACAAGTTGAAAACTTGGAAGCTTGCATATAGAGTCATGAAGGAGCTTCAGAATACAAGCGATTTAGCTTGGAATGAGGCTACTTAGTCCATGGATACTGAGGACAACATGTGGGAAGAGCTTCTCAAGGTAGGGTAATCTCTCTACAATTTTGATGGAAATAATATTGCCTTTTTTTTAAGTTAATAATGAAAGAAAAAGAACCTAATCCATTTATTTATGCCAACATGCAGTGAAGAGAGTTCAAAAATGCAAGAATGTATAAGAGGCAGCCCTTTCAGTACTTCACTGAATTGGGTGTAATAGTTGGTAATGACATGGCTGAAGGAAATGCAGCTACCAAGGCCCTTGAGTTTGAAGAAGGGAACCCTTTGGAAGAGTCATTCAATGTGAATGATGAAGAGGACGTTGTACATCTTGATAGTGCTGTTGATTGGGATGACGAGCCTTATAATTCCACTCAGTCCACTCCAACAACAAGTACTAGAGGGACTCCTAGTTCATCAGGCAGAAAGGTGGGAAAGAGGAAGAAGGCAAGTTTGGCTGCTTCATTGGATTCCATGTCCGAAACAATGAAAAAAATAAAAGAGGGCATGAACAATATTCACCTCGTTAAAATTGATGAATCTAGTCATGAGATTGCTTTGACGGATGCCTATAATGCTCTCAAATCCATGCCCGGAGTGAGTAGAGGTGTATTCCTCAAGGTCTACGAAACCTTTTTGGGTCAACATGAAAGAGCCAAATGGTTCTTATTGATGACCGAGGAGGAGAGAAGCGACTGGATTGTAGCCACATATGGTGGTTTATAGTTATTTTAAAAGATTGTAAATGAGTTGGAAGCCTATAAAAGGCTAAAAAACTGACATGATACTGTTGTTCATTATGAATATAACATGAAATCTGAATATGAATATGACATGAAATCTGAATATATGTTTATGCCAACTTTAATTCAATTTTTGCTGAACATGATAGTGAATATGATAGTGCTGTCCATGATCATGATTGTTGAATATGATACTGAATATGATACTGTTGTTCATGAATATGATTGTTGAATATGATACTGAATATGATACTGTTGTTCATGAATATGATGGCCAAATATGATACTGAATATTCGATATCATATTCAGTATCATAAGCAATATCATATTCAGTATCATAAGCTGAATATGATACTGAATATGATAGTGTTGTTCATGAGTATGATTGCTGAATATGATACTAAATATCATACTATTGTTCATGAATATGATTGCTGAATATGATACTAAATATTCAATATCATATTCAGTATCATAAGCTGAATATGATACTGCTTATGATACTGAATATGATACTGCTTATGATACTGGATATTCAGTATCATAAGCAGTATCATATTCAGCTTATGATACTGAATATGATATTGAATATTCAGTAGCATATTCAACAATCATATTCATGAACAGCAGTATCATAAGCTGAATATGATACTGAATATGATACTGCTTATGATGTTGAATATTTAGTATCATAAGCAGTATCATATTCAGCTTATGATACTAAATATGATACTGCTTATGATACTGAATATTCAGTATCATAAGCAGTATCATATTCAGTATCATAAGCAGTTTTAACAGAGCAGAAAAAAGAGAAAAACAACATTGTTGTCGTGCCAAGAACAGGGTTTTTTCTACCATTCACAAATAACATTCAAAAAATGACCAGTAGTATCATAAGCTGAATGTGATACTGAATATGATACTAAATATTCAATATCATAAGCAGTGTCATATTCAGTATCATATTCAGCTTATGATACTGAATATGATACTGCTTATGATACTAAATATGATACTGCTTATGATACTGAATATTCAGTATCATAAGCAATATCATATTCAGTTTTAACAGAGCAGAAAAAAGAGGAAAACAACATTGTCGTCGTGCCAAGAACAGGGTTTCTTCTACCATTCACAAATAACATTGAAAAGTTTAAAAATATTATGCAGAGAACTTTATTACAAAAACCCATATTACAAATGCCAAGAGATTTTTTACTATTATATGCTCATATTGTCACAAAATGATTATTTGAATATTTTAATTTAAATGCAATTGCTGAATATGATACTGAATATGATACTGTTGTTCATGAATATGATTGCTGAATATGATACTGAATATGATACTGCTATTCATGAATATGAATACTGAATATGATACTAAATATTTAGTATCATATTCAGTATCATAAGTAGAGTCATATTCAGTATCATAAGCTGAATATGATACTGATGTTCATGAATATGATTGATGAATATGATAGTGCTGTCCATGATCATGATTGTTGAATATGATACTAAATATGTTACTGTTGTTCATGAATATGATTGCTGAATATGATATTGAATATGATACTACTGTTCATGAATATGATTGTTGAATATGCTACTGAATATTCAGTATCATATTCAGTATCATAAGCAGTATCATATTCAGTATCATAAGCTGAATATGATACTGCGTATGATACTGAATATTCAGTATCATAAGCAGTATCATATTCAGTATCATAAGCAGTATCATATTTAATATCACAAGCAGTATCATATTTAGTATCATAAGCTGAATATGATACTGAATATGATATTGTTGTTCATCTCCATTATTAAGATGACAGGAATATGAAGATGATAACTCGATTATGACCTTATAAAATATAGTTTTATGAGAAATGGAAGCATTGGATATTTATGTTGGAGCCACTAGTAAGTACCTGCTGGTATTTTTATTGTGTTAATTCCTTGGATCCATGCCAAGATTATTTTGTGTTGCTAGTGGTTATGTTGGCTTTCACAGAGTGTGCTTGTCATTTTATACTTCATTTTATATAGTGCTCATTTTCCTCTCCATTATTTTGTGTTGCTAGTGATTATGTTGGCTTTCATAGAGTGTGCTTGTCATTTTATACTTCATTTTATATAGTGCTCGTTTTCCTCTCCATTATTTTGTGTTGCTAGTGATTATGTTGGCTTTCACAGAGTGTGCTTGTCAATTTATACTTAATTTAATACAGTGTTTGTCTTTCTCTCCATTTTTTTAATTTTTCTCTCCAATTTTAGGAAACCTTGTTTCTCTCGTCTTTTGAATTTTGAGTGCTTTTAGACATATTAGCTTGCATTTGTTTTTAAGTGGAATACACGAAGGAGTACCACATGATGAATGCTTCATTTAATGTATTGTTAAGGTGTAGTCTCTTAACTATCCATTTTTAGTTCTTTAGACATGATTTTATAGATGTGTTTTGGTAGACGATTGTATTGTTCATGATTTTGTATGTATTAACCATCTTGTTATTATTGTTGCATTACGAAATGAAGTTAAATTATTCTACTTTGTTTAATGCTCTATATCATCTTCAATTTTTTCTCATTTAAAAAAATGAAGTGATAGGTACAGAAATAGAAATGGATAGTTTTGAGACTACACATATGATAAAGTGAGACTACACATATGCTGACATTAAATATGTTTGAACTAGCTTCTGGATTTGATTTTGTAGATATTTTACAGTCACACTCTGTGATCCTTCGTCGGGATGGAAGAGATAAAAATAACTGAAAGAAAAGTCCATTTTGATCTATTGCAATCATTTTGGTCTCAAACTATCTATTGCAATCCCGATGATGAATCACAAAGTGTGATCCAAAACTATCTACACAATCGAACCAAGAAGGTATTTCAAATATCGATGCAAAAAATATCCACATATGTTGATAAAAAAATGAGCTATCTGATGATTGTTTACTGTACATGTTTGTAAACAGTCAAAATTTCTGATGGTACTCCTTGGTGTATTCCATTTAAAAATGAACAAGTTTTAGTTTTTGTATCATGTTTACTTTGGAGATGCAGGATTGATCATCGAATGTGGGGCATAAGGGCGCAGACCGTGGATCTACTTGTGCTTTTTTATTTAACGGTGTGTTTTCACACCACCACCCAGTTCATGGATATTGTTATATCTGATGCTATAGTTGTGTCATTATATTTTTTGCATAACTTTATTAATTTGTACCCATAAAATATATTCAATGTTGTTATAGCGAACAAAATTAATATGAATGAACAAATTTTTGCTTGATACAGTGCTGATGGCTACGAGGAATGCTCCTATGTGTGACTGCGGTGATGGATTGCGTTGTGTGTTGAGGAAGTCACAGACAGAGGAGAATCCAGACCGTAAATTTTGGGGATGTAAAAACTTCTATAAGGTTGTTAATTGCACAATATTTAAATATTTACAAATAATAAATACTAGTCATTATAGCGAGACTAACTTATTTGTATTGTAGGATGGAGTTGGATGCGGTTACTTTCGATGGGTCAATGACACCCAGTCGTTGTCTACATCATCAGTACATTGTACACACAGACCTGTCGTAGATGACGAGTGCAAGAATTGTAAAAGACTAGAGAAAACTATGGCAAAAGCGGAGGCTACATCTAAAGCCGAAATCTTATTTTTACGACGTCTTCTTTGTGCAACAATCATTCTATTTAGTTTGATCATCTTACTACTTAGTTTGATAATTTTTTGGAGATAGATATATATGTGGACTAGATAACTTATTTATATTTTGATGTGATATGAGCAATGTTATAATTATTATTTTTTGTTATAATATTGTTTATGATAATATATAAAATTATTTTAAAAAGTTAAGTTTACTGTTCAATATTGTTTTTGTTAATGTATACTATTGTTTATTTTTTTGTTAATGTATTGAAAAAAAATATTAAATTTTGTTAAAGTCAAGTTTATTGTTTTTGTTAATGTATAATATTGTTTATTTTTTTTGTTATGATATTGAAAAAAATATATTAAATTTTGTTTATGATTTACTACATAAAAATATAAATTAATATAAAAAAACTATACATAAAGAATGAACCAAAATAATAACTTATTTAAGTTTTTTGTTCACAGAATTGGAAAAAATATATTAAATTTTATTTATGATTTAGTACATAAAAATATAAATTAATATAAAAAACTATACATAAAAAATGGACTAAAATAATAAAATATCAAATTAAAAATTAAATTCTAATTCGAATTCAAAATGTAGAACCAAACAGAGAAGATGAATTTCTATCTTCCAATTCTAATTTGAAATTGCTAACCAAACACATAAAGATAAATTTCTATCTTCCAATTCTAATTTCGTAAATGGCAACCAAATGCAGAAGATGGATTGTCTCATCCATCTTCCAGGTCGGATCCAAAACATA
This sequence comes from Chamaecyparis obtusa, assembly GCA_027943335.1. Lineage (NCBI taxonomy): Eukaryota > Viridiplantae > Streptophyta > Pinopsida > Cupressales > Cupressaceae > Chamaecyparis > Chamaecyparis obtusa. The sequence continues at coordinate 505,060 of BSBK01005228.1, forward strand.
TTCCAAATATACAAAATCAGAATATCAAAACCTTATTATGAGATAATAAAATTTTGTGCCAAATTCCAATTCCACAAACAAACGGAGCCATGATGTCACCACAATGCTAAACAATCAATCGAAAACATATCTATAGAGCATATGAAATGCACAGTTGACCCGGCAAGATTCATTTCATATGCCGCATAGACACGGGCCAATCCATCACAATCACATCAATTACGATCTTGACAACGACAATTACTTTATATGAATTCATTTAGATCAAATACGTCATTCTCAAACAGTTTCTTTGTCTCTCTGTTTGCGTTCTTTGGATTTTTTTTTAAAGGTCGAATGATTTTTAAAGCTAGTTTACCACTACCGGCTCTCTGGTCAATTGCAGCGTCATAATCATGACCATCTCTCTCTTTTTCTGTATGAATTTTTCAATGATTATTATAGTTAGAAGGTTTGGGAAAATGGGTGTCAGTGTTGCATCGGAGATTTGCTGGATTTGAAAGGGAAGCCAGGAAGGTAAGAAGTTTTATCGACTGTCTCGGATTCTTCTAAAGATTATTTTGATCGTTTCCCATTGCTATCTCTTCTGTCAATTGCAGGGTCATAGCAACGACCAGCTCTAGAATTTTGAGTTGCATCGGAAACTTTTTAGATGAAAAAATTAAAGCAGGAAGGTGTGGAGTTTAACCTACAGGTTTGATTGTTTATTAGGATTTCTTTGGTTTATTATTAATGCCTGTCTTCTGAATTGCAAGGTCATAACCGCGACCAGCTGTATAAGATTTGTTAAAAAAATTGTCTGAATTGCGTCGAGAAATTTCTGAATAGAAATAGAAAAACAGGAAGGTTTTGTCCTTTGTCTTTGGCTTTTTAAGTTTTTTTGTTTGAATATTGCTACTACTCCTGTCAGTTATAACCACGACCAGCTCTGGAAGGTTTGGGGAAGGGATTAGCATTGCATTGAGAATTTTCTAAATGAGAAAAAGAAGGCAGGACGGTAAGAAGTTTTATCCGCTTTCTTTGATTCTTTTGAATGCTCTTTTGATTGTTTTTATTACCACCTATCCTGTCAATTACAGGGTCATGACCACGGCCAGCTAGTGAAGTTTACGGAAAAAGGAGTCACCGGTGGTTGAATTAGAAAGGTAAGAAGCTGTGTCCATAATCTTAATTTGTTAATTATTGTTGTAAATCTTAAACTTTGATCTCCTTAGTTTTCTACACCGTTTCAATTTTATGCACCGCATAAACACGAAATTTTCGTTACAGAAATCTATCTATGTAGGGTTTATTTGTCTCGTCTAGATAGTAACCAATAATAAGCAAAACCCTACTTTTTTATTCTTGTCTGAAAGGTAAGCCACAATATCTTACCTAGTTGGGGTTTGATAATTAGGAGGTATTTTCCACAGCAATCAAATTGTGATACTGCTATCAGAATTGTGATATATCTATCAGAATTCAATTATGTAGTTTTCGAGTTGTGATATATCTATCAGAATTCAATTATGTAGTTTTTGAGTCAAACTTATATAACTTGGATTTACCATCCTTTTCTACAAAGTCCTATAAAAACTGTTCCAACTAGGGTTATTAATTCTTATCTAGATAGTACCACCAAAAACAAAGTTACCAAGGGTTGGCCATTCTTTTCTAGATGACACCACAAAAACTTTATTTTTCTAGGGTTTACTATTTTTGTTGGGGTGGTACCACATAATCTCACCAAGCTAGAGTTTACTATTCTTGTGTAGAGAGTTAACAAAAGTTTGCAGGTTTCTCTCCATTGTGATTATTATGTTACTGTTAACATGATTTTATCAAGAAAAAAGGGCTGCTACTGGCAAATGGTTGCATTGTAGAAGCTTGTAATGCAAGAGATTGAACTAGCTCTTTTTGAGCTTTGGGAGCAGCTGTGGGCTTTAGAGCAACAGTTCAGGAAAGGGAATGGCTGCTGGAGGAGGACTGACCATTTCATCTAAAAAATTGGCCTGTTGAGGTGCTGCTGTTAAAGAGGAGAAGCTGTGTGATCAATAGGGAAAGCTATTGGAGGAGGAAAAGTAACTCTATCATCTAGAAGAAGGGAAGATTTAATCCCCTTTTCCTTTCTATGTCGGGAATATAATCTCAGTGTTAATACTGTTGGAATGTTTGCCGTTGCGCCAAAAGCTCGAACTATCAACGAATGTCACAAACACCAGATTTACCCAGATCCACGGTAACCCCAAAGGAGGTGCTGACCACCAAGTCAACAATCTCCCCCTCAGCACCGACTGAGGGTTCCGCACCAACGGAATGAAGGAGACTCTCTCCCCCTCAGCACCGACCGAGGGTTCCGCACCAACGGAATAAAGGAGACCTCTTGGGATTTGAACCCGTGACCCAAGGCTCTGATACCAATTGTTGGAATGTTTGCCGTTGCGCCAAAAGCTCGAACTATCAACGAACATCACAAACACCAGATTTAGCCAAATCCATGGTAACCCCAAAGGAGGTGCTGACCACCAAGTCAACAAATACTAGGCAAGTATTTACCATTACTTGCTTAGGCAGTCTTGCAAGATTCTAGCCAAGTTCATTAAAAATAAAAATAGAAAAGAAGAAAGAAATCTTTTTAAAAATTCTTATATATTTTAAGAAGAGCAGTTGTTGTGAGTTGAATGATAATGTTAATGCTCAGCAGGATTGCTGACTATGCATATCACCTCTTCTCCACCGCTTGTTGAAGATTGACTTCTCCACCATCTGCAATCCAATTTTAATTTCATCACTATTTAAAACTATTATCCTTATCCTTCTCTTCACCATCAATTTCCACTTCACTGCATTGCCTGTTTATCAGTAAAGATTATTGTTACAGCAGATTTTTGTTTTAATTTTTATGTTCTGCTATTGAAGCAATCAAAATATTATTTTTCTTCTTGTCTGTTATGCATTTATTCTCTCTTTAAAACCAACATTCGTTACCAAAGTCAACTTAGGTTGTAGAGGCTTTTTTTGTTTTAACAAGGACACTAGCAAGCATGAGTGAGAAAATATAGTAATGTTAGTGAAAGAGAGTTCTGTAAAAGTTTGGATTTGAAAAGTGGATTTTGTTAAGAGAGAAAATTTGTTTGAAGATCAACAAATTCAGGCATTTTTTTTTATTTGCTAATTTTAAAATATGGCTACTACTAGTAGTTGTTTGAATTTTCTCCCAATGCTAGATGGCTTTCTTTAAAGGAGAAAAAACTATGTGTTGTGAGGTTTTCACACCATCGCCCCATTGCAAATGGGAACCCCCTTTTTTTGCTTTGGCAGTAGTAGTCTTAGCCTTTAGGTGGTGGTAATTTTTGAGTCTCCAAGTCTTAGAGAATCAAGTTGGGCAGTTTTTTCAAGTCTCCAAGTGAAGTCTAATGAGGTTAGAAAGAGCAAGAAGTTAGTAAGGTCGTAAAGTCAAGGTGAGAGCATCCTCAATGGTGGTGGCTTCTAATGAAAGAACAAACATGAGATCGCTGAACTTGAGCAAGGCATGAAGGTAGAGATGAAAATGAGACATTCAAATCAGAGATCAAACTGACTGAAAATGGAGGCAAAAATGACTGCCACAAGCCTAGTTTCAGTGAAGAGTCACCAAACAAAGAGTGGCCTTGAGGGAGATAATTACGAAAAGTTTGGGTGAGGCTGCACCATTTAGGAGTAATCCTGAGAACAGGTCGGATTCCGACCTAGACTCAAGATTCATAATCCTGACTCACGCCATATCTCCGCTGTTGTCAGCATAAATGTTGTACGGGTGTAATAAAGTTATGTTATGTTATGTTAATCTCGGCTGTTAGTGACCGAGAGGTTAGACAGTTACGTCACGACGTTTCGGTCATGACCCTTCGGGTACTTTATATACTCTCTCGGAGGTTGGACATGGGAGATATGATTGTATGATCGTTACGATGTAAATGTACTTGCCAGTATGGAATGATTAATGAAAGTATTTATTATTCTATGATACATTCTGTGTTTATTATATTTCCTGTACTATGTCTGTGCAATACTAAGTTTACCCCAGCGGGCAAACATCCGCCCTTCCTCTTTGCATAATCCTGACATACTTGAAAATTCTGCCCAACTATCCTAACTCCAAGTCGATGTAAATGGGCTAAATTTGATGGTAGGAAGGTGAAATAAGTTAAGACTTGAAGAGAAACTAATAAAATCAGATTTCAATCCATCAAAGTGCAGATTGTATGGGACAAAGGTTGAAGTTATCCTTGAAATTCGTGATTGAATTGCTAAATGAAGTTGGAAGGAAGTGAGTTGATACAAGGAGAAACTAAGTTGAAATGGATGAATCCCGATTTAGGGGCAGAATCTGCCTCCTAGTCAGGATTCCTAGTCCTGACACATGCTCAATTTCCGCCTCCTAATGTAGAGCAACCAAAAGAGAGTAACTCAAGCATGAGTTAAGCTGATGTAATACAAGGCGACATGATGTTTTTACAACCTCAAAGCAATGCAGATCAGATCAAAGTGGAGGTAGATGAACGAAGACATAATGTTGGATGGTAGTTTGTGAGACTAAAGGAAATGAAAGAATAATCCCAAGAGGAGGTCGGAATCCGACCCCCTCTTAGGATTCAAAATCCAAACAAACATCAAAATTCCGCCCCTCTACAAAGGCGAGTTTCATGAGAAAGAGGGAGGTGAAAATTGAACCCATAGACTAGAAGGTGAAATGTTGCAGTTGAGGATGAGTCTTAGGCCACAACAATGAGTTTTTCAACCTCAAATACATCATAAAAATTAGACCTAAACCTAGCAAAGAATTAGGAGTTGGGGGATCAGATCGGATCATGAAGACTTGTGAATTTAAGAGCTTGAAAAGATAATCCTAAGAGGGGGTCGTAATCCAACCACCTCTTGGGATTCCTAATCTCGAGAGAGGGAAAAATTCCACCCTAATATCTTGATCAAAATCTTGACACATTAGATTTCCACCCCTAAAGTTGAATGATTTTGATGTGAAGTTCAAGCTCTAAATCAATTAACATTGGAGAAAACGAGGTTTAAGATAAGATGGCGATGGGATTTTTGGAAATCTCGCTACATATCAAAGCAAAAATCAGATTAAAAAGGCCTCCAAAATGTCTAGATGCATAGTACTATTGATGAATTTTAACCAGAAAGCAAAGAATACAGGTGGATGGTGATTTGATTACTTAGTTGATGACATTGAATTAATCTGGACCAAGGAGGCGGAATCCACCCCCTAGTTAGGATTCTTAATCCTGAGAGCACCCCAATTTCCGCCATGATGAAGTGAAACAGCAAGATGATGGGGCAGGATGAAAAGATTATGTGTCGCCTTCATCAAAAGAGGGGCATTTCATTGCAAATTAGGGGGAGAGTTTAGTTTGCCAAAATGAGGAGATTCCTAATCTCAATTTCCATAGGATTTCTGCCCAGAATTATTGAGCTCAAGATCAGATTGGTGGGGGGTTAGGAAAAGGTCGCATGACACACAATTAGAAGGTTAAAAAAAAAACTTGCCTTTCATTCTTAGTATAAGTCAGCCTTTTGTGAGTAATGAATGTTTAAATTAAAATGATTTTATTGGCCAAAATGAAGACAAGTCGGCCCAAGAAGAGACATACCTCTTCATTTTTGAAATTGCCTATATAAGAGAGATGAAGACAATTCATTTTCTCATCAAACTTGAACAAGATCTCTCTTTTATAGGCAGCAAATTGACTAAAGAAAGGCAGCGATTTCTTCTTGTTTAGCAGCGATTTTATAATCAAGAGGGGTGAATTTGAGGGAGTTTGGAAGGCAAAATCACTGATTTTCCATTGATTTCAGAGGTGTAAGGTGCTGGAGATGGACAAAATCTGGGTAGATATATGAATACCAAGCCTTATTAGACCCAAAACTTAGAGAAAACTCATTTCAAATCAGGAGTTGAGGCCATTCTATATCAAAATCAGAACTTAGAGTTTGCAAAAAGAAAGTAATCCGGGCTAGAGAAACAAAGAAAATCAGAATTGAAGAGGAAGAAATCTGGGAAGTGAATTCATGATTATCAAAGTGCATTTTGCCTCTTTATTTTGATATGAATCCCTGATCAAGTTGGTTTAGTAGGAGAAAAGGTTGATTTAAAGAAAATCTAGATGTAATCTCATATCATGCAAGCTTTCAGATCTCGTTCATTTCATTTACACTCATCAATTTTGTGAGCTAAATGCATTTTGCTTTTTTGTTTTTTGAAAGGTAAATATGGAGCAAGGAGATGTTCAAAGAACAAATGGATGCTAAAAGATCAAGCTTGAGAACTTTGAATGAGAAGAAGGTTCAAAATCAGATTATCAAAGTGCAAAATCAAGGCAAGATCAAGATGGAGTCCAAGAAGGAAAAGAACATGGAGAAGGAAAAATCAGAGAAATTATCACCAACTTGAATTTCCTCCAGAAATCCATGTTCAATTTGAAAGAATCCAAGTGCATGAAGGACTTCATCACTTCAAGAAGTACATGGAGTACAAGCAAGTTGAAGATCGTGGTAATGAGAAGATTTTCAGAAGATGGAGAAAATTTGAGAACATGAAGCAATTTGGGAATATGCCATCACAATTGAAGGCTTGATAATGTTGAGTATCAAGAGATATTTCCTCATCATCAAAAGAATTGATCAAGTTTATGAGATAAGGAAGCTGAGGTGGTGCCCACTTGTCTTCAACCAATCAGAAAATTTTAGTTACACGTGTCCAAGCACATTCAATCATCTTATGCCAATTGTACATATTTTTTAAGTGGCTCTCAAAAGCATTGTAATTTTCTTATTGGCCCACAAGGTAGTGTCTTCATGTAATTGGATGATAGTGTGGGAACCCTAATTAGGGTTTGTAATGGGTAAATCTTGGCCCTTGATCTCGAATTGATCTTTGGCCCTTCATTGTAATTTAACAACTATAAAAGGCCAAGGCTTTCTCATTTGTAACAATGAGCATTAAAGAGGAGATTAGTTCTAGAGGTAGAGTAGAGGAGACTTGTTGAAATTGTTGCCATAATGCTATCAAAGTAATTGTTGATTCATTGTTGATCTTCATGGTGGATTACTTGTGTTGCTTTGGAGTATTGCATGGTTTCTTCAATTCCTCAGTTAGAGTAGATTAGAAATAGTATTTAGTTGAATGGAAGTGATTTCGGATGCATCTTTGGTGAACTGGCTTAAACCAAACCACTAGTTACTTGCTAATTGTAAGTTTGCCTTGCGTGGTCGAATGTCATTTATATGAACTTAACTTCGATTATTGCTTGCACATTGATATGCAATGATGGATGGTGTTAATGGAATGGTAGTTTGAACATCTTACATTCACCTTCTAAGATTGCACTAGCTTAGTTGATGTTGATGGCTAAATTGAGTCTAGTAGAGTCACAAAGACATCCATTGTTTCTTGCATTCTAGGAGTAGATTAGCTTTCTAAGTCCTTTTCCCTTGCAGTTTATTTAGCTGGAAGTAATTGAAGAAGTGAAAGTCAAGTTGGTATCCATCGAATGAACAGCATAAGTCCCTTTGTGATAACCAACATATCACATCATAAAACTAAGTGAAAGTCCACAATAAGAAGGAACCTGAGGTTGTCTCATTTGATCACACAATCTGTATACATTGTTTAGCATATGAGTATCCTTATTCAAGAGAGAGTTGGAAATTTGGCATTTCATCTTGGGATATCAAGTCTTCAGTAATTTTTTGTATGTTGTAGTGGAACAAAACTCACATCAACACTATGATTTTTGGACTATCCAAATGAAGACGTTCATTTCTGAAGATTTGTGAGATCTAGTTAAAGATGTTTACTGTTGTCAATTAGAATCGCACCCTATTGAACTTGCTGTTCAGCATTCTATTGAAAGTTGAAACTTGGAAATGATCCCAAGGTGTGTGACCTTGTAAATGAGATCAAATCTTTGGAGAAGGCTGACTTCGTCTCTAACCTAGATGCAACAGTGTTGGTTGTAAAAATCCCTTATGATTTTTAACTCAATTTTCACAGATGGACACACTCGGTTCTGATTTTTACCACCTTTTATTTCTGCTGTTCATATTTGTTTCAGTTTGCAGAGATGATGATTTCTTTTCTGCTTGGTTTAATATGTTTAACTGGAGCATACAATAATTCCAAAACAGAAGTAAAGGAATGGAAATAGAACAGTTGACTGCAGTAATATTCTTTAAATAAACACTCAAGGAATCAGAGAAAGATCATCCTTTTGTTTGTGACTCGGAAAATAATACCTCAGCATTACAAATTATCCAGCAGTCCATGCCATAGCAGGGATGTATCCACACCCAGCAAACAGGGTTCAAACATTAACATAACCCACATGCTATCATGCTTAGAACTGAATATTCATCAAATCAATCCCTGTAAATTATCAAATATCATCTGCACACAGATATATTTCCAGATTTGTCTGAGATAGTATAATAGCAGATATCTTTCTTACCAAAATTTGTCTTTAAAGAAAGACTTCACAAATTTGCTCCAAGGGTTTGCGTCCTCAGAAACTTCACTCCTTCCAGGAAAGGAAACAAGTTACATATCAATTTCAATAACAATCTAACATGTTCAATTCATCCACAGACCCTTCCTTATAAAAACTCCCATCAGCCTTCTAGAAGATATGCCTACATTCAATGCTTGAGGCTGAGATGCACATTATTTTTTTTAAGAAGAGAGGTAAACGCTTTGACCCAGAGCTATGAACTGGTGAAGCTACAAATGGGGGACCCATCCCCAATGGTATTTGAACCTTGATGGAAAGAACAAGAACAAGAACAAGAACACAACAACTTAACCATCACAACATGCCGATGCTAGCGATATGAACATTATTAAACAAAGTGACAACTAAATATTAATTTATTCAATTTTGTTATTTTTAAGTAAATTAATTAATATGGAGACTGTTTTACAAAGTACAGTCGTAGAGATGAAAAGCTCTTATGGAGAAAACCAAAAGAACCCTTAGAAATGAGGTTTAATAGTCTTTTATTTTGGAAGAAGCAACCAAAACATGACAAATAAGATGGAAACCCTAGCCACCAACAAAACCTAAGATACCGGTGCGTCCGGTTTTATGCTGGATGCGGGAGCGGGTGCGGCCTGGTGCTGGTGCCGGTCTGGGTGCCCTGTGGGTGCCACCCGGGTGCCACCATAGGCGCCCGGATGCGGGTGGATGCCTGCGACAGGCATCCACCCGCATCCGGGCGCCTGTGGTGGCACCCACAGGGCACTCGGACGCATTCTTGACCTTAGTGACAGAGTTCGCCAAACTTTATGTATGAAGTTCGAAGTTCAGCGAATTCTAATAAAATTTAAAAAATTCATTTAAATTCGCCCATAAATTCGTGCAGAACAAAGTTTGTGCACTTTTCTCTTCGGGAATCACAAAAAATACATTGCACATTGCTTCTATTAAGTATCTGGGAGAGGAAATAGAGACGGAAGGAAGATTGGAAGATTCGGGAGCTAGAAACAGAGCCGGAAAAGAATAAAGAACGGTTTAAGAAGAGTTTACACTGGAACAAACTTCAGCAGATTTCGGGTAGAAGAGAAACCTGGGCGGAAATGAAATCCTCCACAGAAAATTTCATCGCGCCCTCAACAAAAAAATTTCCTCTGTCGCGCACTCAGCATATGATGGAAATGAAAGTCCGTATAAAAATAACAGCCTCGTTTTAAAAACTTTATCATATTATTTATATATTAACAATTAAAATTAAAATTAAAATATTGAATATATTTATGTTTATTATTATGTATTCAAATTTAATAATATAGTTTTAAATTTAATAATTTTAATTTAATAAGTGAAAATATGTATATTTATATTAATTTTAGATTAAAATAATTAATATATATCATATATTAGATTATATATATATATATATATATATAAAAATATATACACGTATCCAAACGCATCCGCACCCCCCAAAAAAAAAAATTCACGCATCCCGCACCCGCATCCGCATCCGAATCCGCACCCGAATCAGTAACTTAGAACAAAACCAATGAAATGCAGATGTGTACCTAAATTGATTTGAGTCACCAAGGATGTGTGATAGGACATCTCTAGGATTCTGCCATAGCCTAATTTTGATGATTTTTGAATTTGAGGGAAAATATATAAGGATCACCCACAAAATGCTTTACACCGTTGCCCTCCATCATGTCAACCTCTCACCTCTTATGGTTGATTCACTTTAACAATCAATCAATGTGAAGATAGGAGAGTTGCAATAGGGTGCCCTAGACCCTCAACCCTTGGCCCAAGGTCAGGACCTTATCCTCCTTGGCCTCATGTGGCCCTTAGTTGACGGTCCTTAACAATTATCATGAGGTGGCCTCATGGTCCTTGACGAATGATCCATAATCATTTTTACGAGGTGCCATACCTAGTGAGGAATCTTTCACCGTTCCCCCTCGTAGCACTTCCCGCCCTCAACAGGATCGTTCATTGCAAAATTACATATTGATAAATAAATAAACATTAAATTCAAGTATTCATTAGTTATATACAATCAGATATAAACATTTTGTATTCCCATCAGTATACAGTTATAAATGCATATGTAAATCTATTCTTTCATGCCACAACAATTAAGGGATTATAGATAAATCCTTTTGTTGTATGCACTATTGCATCTGCTGCTTATTTGATGATTTTCTGCTGTGATCGATATACTTCTCTGAGCATATGATTTTTTATTTTCCTAATGAGGATGATGATTGTCTTGGATTCGACCCCTATACATTTATATCTTCCTCCTTGGGTTAGGAGATGTGTGTCCCTTCCTACGTATCCCTTGATTTGCATCTCTTCTATGATCGCACCCTTTGTAAATCAGGTTTTATTAACTTAATTATATTTCACCTTTGTGAGTAGGTCTCTTTGGTTATATCGCTCCCCTTAATTAATTGCTGTTGTTATAAATGGTTTCAATTTGTGTAGTCACTCTTTAGTTAAGGGAATTGCCATTCTCTAATGAAATTGCTGTTGTTTATTAGGGAAGCCACACCAATCAATATTTTCAGTCCTTGTAAGTGAGACATGAATTGCTGTTTGTGAAGGTCTGAAAATCGTGAAGTCTTATAATTAAGACAATTTCCTAGTAGTTTGATTCAGAAATATTTTTCCTTTTCTTTTTAGATCGGCTTTTAGGGGGATAGAGTTTGAGATCGGCCCTTACTAGTATAGCGGGGACATGACAATAATGAATGAGACAACATGTGCTAAATAGAGCTCAATCTAATTAAAAAAAAACAATCCTATGTTTAGCTTAAGTGAATAAAGAAATAAAGGACCTAATTAGGTGATTATCCTAATTACTCTTAACACTTTCGACCTTCCTCTTCCTCCATTCCTTCATTCGACAAGCATTGTGGCAGATGTCCAATGCCTGACATGATGGAGGGCAACGATCTAAAGCCCTCACTAGGTACACAACCTCATGATGATGGTTAAGGACCAGATGGTGCCATAGAGGATAAGGTCCTGTTGTTGGGCCTCGGGTAGAGGATACTTGGGCCACCTCATCATGTCTCCCAACACAACCCTCGTTATGGTTGAGCTCCCATGTAATCATTGATAATTGTTCTATAGAATCAATATATATATTTCCTAGCCCTAGAATTGGATGTACTTCATGAGTTATATCTACATTATTATCTAATCTGGTTGCAGGATTCTAAAATAGGCTTATCTCATCATTTTTTGAGCAAGGATTGTTCTCTAATTATATTATACTCTTTGTTTCTTTCAAGATTTGTGAATTTAGGGCAAAGTTTAAGGTGAACCCAAAAGGGAACATTACAATTATGATGTGGACACTTGTCAAGCTCTTTTAATCTTTCTCAAGGGTTTGCATCTAGGGTCTTTAGCTTTATGCTTTTATTAGCATTCATTGTGTTCATTGCAAGTTAGCAAAACAAGCAAAAGTAAATAACATTCGACCATAACTTTTTTCTGAATTTTTTATAGAGAAAATGATTTATGGGTTTTGTTCACAGACCTAAACATACCTAGGTGAATTATATTTTGCATGCAGTGAGCACATTTTTCAAAAATTAGATCAAAAGGGTTGTGTTTGTTGGTTATCGTCTGACTAAATATAGCCTGTTTTTCTTTTTGCCATAACTTTTGCATACAATGTCAAAATTGGGCAAATGAGATATCGTTGGAAAGTTGGTTCTGAGCTCTTTCCAATGGTGAAAGTTTCATCTTTAGATTCTGCTCCAAGTTCTTGTTATTCTCAGTCAAAGATATTCTTTTGGTACTTCGGAGTTGATATCTTTTTACCAGTATCTTCGATCTTTTGTTATTCATGCAATGTTGGAAAGGTGATTAATAGATCTCTAGATGGATTCATGCAATTTTTCCAAAATGTATCTTAGGTATATTTTATTCAAGTTTTGGTGTTTGCATTTTGGTCAATTACTTGGACGTTTTGGCACTTGGAAAGGATATTTTTTCATTGAGGTCTTTGGGGTTTGATTATTTCATTTGAGGAGGCATCATGGTTTTTTATTCATCCTTCTTTATCATCTTGGCAAAGGGTGATTAAGAGTCTTCATGAAAGGGCATCTTGACATATCTCAGGTGGCTTGATTTTTCACTATGAGGGATTTTTTGCTATGAGGGGTAAGTATGCTTGGAGGATCATCATTGACTATGTTGTAGGAGTTATTTTGTCCAATGTTGACTTGACACTAAATGCTTTATCAAAAATTGATTGTCCTTAAACATTTTGGACTCGTCTTTGGGAGATCTGTGAGACCTTCATATCTCTCCATTTCTATAGGATCTTGGAGAAGGTTGCCTCGTTCCCCTTTCACATCTAGATTGTATACTCTATGAATGGTATGCTTAAGATGCTTGAGTTGATCACAAATCTTGCATGCTCCAATGGATTGGAGGCTTGTCTCTTAGTTCTTACTCATATTGAGACTCCATCTCTATCTTCATCTTCTATTGTTCCTAATCAACTTGGCATTGGCAAATGTATGCCACCCATTGATTTAGTGCAGTAAGACATTGTTCTACTAGACATGGCTACTTGGGATTTGTATCTTGTTGACATATCATCCTTGTTTGTGGAATCTCATATTGTAGAGTTGGAGGATTATCTTGAGGACATTCATTCTTTGTTGACAACCTTCTCAGTGTTATATACGCATCTTCATCGGCCATGGAGCTTGTTCTACATTAGATTTTGTAGAGTCCTAGACTATACAACTATACTCATCTATCCATTTCTCCTTCAGCTCTTTCATCCTAATGATGGATCACAGAGTGTGATCTGAAACATCAATGCAAAAAAGAAAAACACAATCAATTCCAGAAACATCATACCATAGGATGGATTGTGGAAAACTACTATATTCGAGGCCTAGACTGTCACCTCTAACGTTGATTGGGCATATACCTAATTGGTTTGTAGCATCATCATCCTTCATGGGCATAGCGACATCTGAGTAGTTTCTAGAGGCACACACTATTTGGGTTTGGATTCTTGTTTCTTCTAGTTTACGAGGATGGCTTCACTAATGAGTAGTGGGCCTATTTCTTCTGAAGAGGAGAAATGTTGTTTGTAGGTAGTGGATTGTGTTATGTCTTTAGGCCTTCATCCTTTGCATAGGGGCTACTTCATGGGGGGATTCCTATCCTTTCTCTCTCTTTAATGGGGGAACATCTATTCTACTTGTGTGACAGAAGCAATTCTTGGGGGATCACATCGAGTCTTATCCTTTTCTCACTAGTGCAATTATTTTATTCTCTTTTTGCAGAGGAGTTTTGGCACATGTGGTTTTCTCCTTTTCTTCAATTGTGAGAAATTGCATTTGTTTGTATAGAAGTACCTCATTAGGCCTTATAGCCAAGACCCATCAATGCATCAATCTTTGCATTCTTTGTTCGGATTTTAGCTTCTCTCTAAGTTAATCTTATGGGGATGGGGGGATTTTAGAGTGATCAAGATAATCACCTAATTAATTATTTGATTAGGTCCTTTATTCACTTAAGCTTAGGAGTTCTTTTTCTATTATTTGATTGAGCTATATTTAGCATATATTGTCTCATCCATTACGATGTGGATGCTTGTCAAGCTCTCTCTTAATTTTTCTCTAGGATTTGCAGCTAAGGTTTTATCTTTATACTTTTATGAGCATTCATTGCACTCTATCCAATTCATTTACAAGTTAATCTCAATATTAGATTCCTTTTTTGGATTAGTCTCTCTCAAGGTTGCATAGCATTGATCATAGCTTTTTCTCTTCACATGTGATAGGCATTTTGGGTGCAGGTGATTTTTGGGAGTTGTGCGGTTACCTATCAACTCAAATAAAAAGTCCAAACTCCAATAATCATGCCAACATGACATCATCACAATAAAAATGCGGGACAATGTCGGCATGAAGATGGAGGGATAATATCAAGATGATGTGAGCGAGGACTAGATTGATGTTAGCAAGCAAAATGAGTTGGGGAGACAAGAAGAACACTTAACTTGTGCCAAAAATGGGACAAAGTTATGGGGGAAGTTGAAATCTTGAAGTTCGATGAAAAGATAGACGATTTAAAAAAGGAATGAATCGAGAGTTGGGGATTTTGAAACGATGCTTAACATATGCTATATGTAAGAATGTAAGGATAAATATTGAAAGCTAACACTCAACATAAGACTTAGAGGAATTTGGCAAAAGGAACTTCGTGTGTTGGGTGTTGACGATGATGCTTATCACATGCCAAAATGGAAAAAGGGTAAAGAGGATGCTTGAATGCCAAAGTCAGACAAATTTTATGCTTAGATGATTTTAGGAATTATAGACTTCAGTGCTTGAAAGCGAGGAGGCAAAGGAATATGCGTTGAAAGAACGAAGCTTATGGAAGAAGCTTGATGGTCAAAGGCCCAAAAGGGTCAACACTTGGGCTTTTTAGGAATCAAGACTTGGGCGTTGGAGGTGTGAATGGAGGCAGCAGCAATAGAGGAATAAGAAGTCGATAGCTCAAAGACCAATAAGATTAACATGTAAGCATTTTTAGGGGTCGGACTTAAAGGAGTAGGACGATTTAGTGAAGGATATTGAAAGTGTTGAGGAAAAATGGTTGTCGATGACCTGAAGCTTGTTAGGGGGTATTAGCCAATTTTTTCAAAGGGAACGAGGCAGGTCATGGGGCTGATAGAGATGGAAAGCATATAGAAAAGTATGCATAAGTTTGAAAGCTTGACAAGTTCAACGCTTAACCAAATTTTCAGTTTTTTGATTGGGGTTTTTGGCTAAGGCAAAAGAAGAGGGTCAAGTGCAAGAAAAAGAGGCACAAATTATGCAAGATGGCCCATTTAGAATCTCTTAGGTTGGTTATTAGAGATGGGGTATAAGGGGTGCATGAAATGTCAATAGTTACTCAACCTACAAATGCATGAGCAGTTGCCTTTTTTATGCAAGCACAATGAGATCAATTGAAAGAAAGCAGAAAAAAGGATTCAAAGCCCCTCGTCATCATTCAACAAGCAGGACATGATTAAATTTTTCCAAGAATTGCCACAATAATGAAATCAAAACAAGCTTGGGACCTTCTGCAAAATGAATTCCAAGGAATGGAGAAGATAAAAAATTTCAAATTGCAAATTCTTAGAAGAGATTTTGGAAGTCTTTTTACGAAATATTTTGATTCTATGCAAGACTTCTTTACTTGAGTCATGGGGATAGTAAACCAAATTAGACTTTATGGAGAGAATTTAATAGATCAAAAAGTTGTTAAGAAAAATCTGAGATGTTTGCCTTCATGTTTTGATCTTGTTGTGGTAATTTTTTGAAGAATCTAAGGATCTAACCTTTTTATCTATAAATGAGTTTAAGGAGTCTCTTCAAACTCATGAGCAAAGGATGAATCGATCCACTTTAAAGTCTATTCAGCAAGCTTTTTAATCCAAGTTTAATATCATAAAGAATAGGGGATGAGGGAATTTAGAGGAAAAGAATATGCAATTAGAGAAGGTAATAATGGCCAAGGTAGAGGCTAAAATAGAGGAAGATTCTATAGTAATAATGAAAGGGGTAATAAAAAAATCCTTTCAATCACAATTGCAATGCCATCATTGCAAAAAGTATGATCATAATGAACATCATCATTGGGAAAAAGGATAATTAACATTTTTAGTTTCTAAATAAAAGGAAGAACAATTTAACTTGTTCTTTCCATGTGATATTTTTTTATATTGCTAATTGTTGACAAAATATTCTACTCGTACAAGCATCAACATGAGACTGATACAAGCTCTTGTGAGCATAACAATGACACTAATATCAGCTCCTTCCAAGCAGCCACACTAGAAATCACTCATGGGAGACCAAGAGTCACCACTTAGAAACCACCTTCACATTAGAAGCCAGCTACGGAAGACCAAGAGTCACAACTTAGAATTTCATAAGATGCTCCCTTGGGATTTGAACTTGGGTAACTACAATGGGAACTCAATACCTTAATCAATTAAGCTCAACCCCTTGGACTTGCATGTGATATTACAAAAGAATCATCTAAAAATATTTGTCTTTTGGATAGCAGTGGCAGTAGTCATATGATAGGGAACAAAAATATCTTTGTAAAGATGGATGAATCTCCTAAAACATAAGTACAGTTAGGAGATGATAAAGAAGTTGATATTATGGGCAAAGGAACCATTGCAATCAAGACTAAACAAGTTGTGTCATGCCCCCTTTCTAAAAACAGAAATTACTATTTTAAGTAAGTCCGATTATCCAAAAATAGTAAATCAATACCTACAAATAAACCAGGAAATTTTGCTTTTCAAATTAAATTGGTCAAATCAGATTTAATAATAAATATTAATTATTGTTTGAAATTGTATACATGCCAAAAGTTGGCGTGTGTTAGGTGAATAGAGTCTTGGGTGCTTGAAAGGTTGTTGGGGGTAGAAGACAAAGTTGGACAAGTGGCAATTTGGAAGAAGAATGTTAGAAAGTGGTGGACAAATGGCAAAAGGAGTTACAAATTTGGCATGCAAGCATCTTCTATATTGAGTTTGAATATGTTGTAATATATTTGGATTTTGACTTGCATTTGACATTTATTCTATCATGTCATTTGAATAGGTGTTGATGTTAGTTTTGTACCACTACATAACATATAGCAATTGAATACTTGATATAGAATACCAAACACTCAACCCTCTCTTGAAAAGTATATACTCATGAAGAACATGAGAAAACTCCAAGGTTCCTTACACCTGTGGATACTAACTCAGATATATTAATGTGATTTGCTGGTAATCACTTAGGCGGGCTTACGTTGTTCTTTCGAGGATATCAAACTCTTGCTATGATGAAGATAAGATTTAGCTTTGCAATGTATATTCAAATTTATATCACTTCCAACTTTGCTCTTCAAAACTCTAACTACTAAACTACTTGCTTCTTTACTACTACTCCTATGGAATGGAAAGATTGGCAAATGGACGGGGATCAAACCTAATGAAAGCTTGCCAGCGGCACTACCTCCATAGATGCAATGATTCAAGGGGAATGAGACTAGATTACCACACAAGGCTTCCTAACAAGCCGCTAGGATGCTAGTGGCCTAGTATAAAGATACCTATCAAACATTTACCAATATCACCATACAACTAGCCATCTACTTCTATCCTTTAACACTTTCTTGAAATGAAATCTACTTTAACAACTCAATGAAATCTAACTTTAACAATTGGAAGTAGAAACCATGCAATAACACCAAGTGTTCTTAATCACCATGCAAGACACAACAATGATAAGAGAAGCAATTTTGGTATTATATTAGCAACAATTTTCTTCAACCCTTTACAAATGAGAGTACATGGTCTTATATAGAGGCTCAAAATTACAACCAACGATAGAGATTAAGAGGCAAAATCAACGATCTAGATTGAATCCCAAAAACCCTAATTAGGGTTGCCACCCCATCGGCCAATGAGAAGACGCCACCTCATCAATGGACCAATGAAAAAAAAAAATGTGGCAACCAATGAGAAGGCACCAAAATGGTAGCCAATCAGAATCAGACACCTATCCTACCCAAAAAGAAAGGAGAATTTGCCACTTGGGCTTACATCAAATGATCTTCTAATACAATTCTATCCTTTTCTTTCATCTTTTTAGCATAAGCAATGAATTTGGCTAACATGTTGTTGACTTCCTCCATGGGAGGGCAAGGTGTATGCCTCATCCTGAGCTCAGTTGTGTTCATCATGTTCTTTGCTGCTTGTAGTGTCTTCTCACTCTCCTTCTCATCATCCCTTGCAAACTCAATAAGGGCCCTGAGAGAGGCAAGGATGCCCAGCTACTTCTTCTTGATGGAAACCTTCCCCAACTCATCCAATCTCAATCCAAACTCTATCTCATTAAAACTCTCCTCTTTGATTTCTTCAAAATCAAGTGCAACCCTCGCATCGCTCAGCATGTTTGAAATATAAGTGTCGACGCTTGGACTGTACTGTGCAATCTCATCCTGTATCTCTTCGAGTACCCTCGATCTAATAGTCAAGGTAACATAGCAAGACTCAACAATACTCCTTCCTCCTTCATTGACCAACTTGGCCCTCACCAAAGATCCCTTTGATAGCTTTATGGCCGCCTGTAGCCTGGGAATGGCTAAGTCACGGATTGGAAGGAAATCCTTCCACCTCCCTTCAAATGCTCTGAATTTGTCCCTAAGAGACACAAATGCCCTGAATGTCGAGATAAAGGAAGGCAAGAACTTTCGCCCTTCTTGAATTGTATCATTGATCCAACTTTCGGTCTCTTGTTCTTTAGCTGATATTTCTTCCAAATTGCTCCCACTATTTTGTGGAAGGGCTGCCTGATGCAACTGTTGGATAGGTTGACACACTCCATGATAGCTATCCCTCCAATACTTGTTTTCGTTTTCCAACTCCACAATCCTTTCGTTTGCCTTTCTCAACCTTTCTCTAATTGAAGCTATGCCTTCCTGAACCTCCAAACACTCCATGTCATCTGTGATTCTTCCCATGTCATGCTCTACTATCTCATAATCCTGGGCCACAATCTTGTCTATTGCCTTGCTAACCTTTGGTACAATAATCTGAACCTTTTGGTGACCATCCTCATCATTCCTGATTACCTTTGCCATTGTTCCTGCAGTTTGTTTATGTCCGACATCATCTTCCTTTTCCACTAACCCTTGAATATCCTCAACTGTTCGGATAGCCACAACCTCGCCCCTTTGCATAAGCATTTGTCTCAACCATAGTGGTGCAGTGCATCTCCCCAAATCTGGATTTGGTTCGACTGGCAAAGCATCACCAACGGCCTTGGGCGCTTGGCTTCCTTCCTCAACTGATAGAGCCTCAATATCAATTGGCTTATCTCCTTCACCACTAGTGACTGTCATATCTTCCTTAACTTGGTTCTCCGAAAGAGGAGAGTACCCTGAACTGTTACTATAACCACTTGATTCTGAACTAGAGCTCACCTCTACCGCTGCCCTTTGCTCACTTGTACCAACCTCTTGGCTCCTAGCCTCAACTATGCTCTCTCTTGATGGCATTGTACTCTGTTTCTTTGCTAGAGGCTCCTGATGTTCTTTGCCTTTCTCAACCTCCAAACTCCTCTTCTTGCTCTTAACTGCTTGCTGCTGCTGCTGGCTACTACCCCCACCTTGCTGTCCGACTGACTCGGCTGGAATCTCCTCTTCTGGCTTCATCTTCTCATAGGTAAGGTGTACCTTCTGACTTTGTAATTGCCTTAACTTTCTATTGTACCACCATTCAGTGTGTAGATCAACTGTTCTTGTTATTGCATCTAAGGAAAGATCCTGAGGATCATCCCAATCCACCGGATTCAATTCTATTTCCTCTACTGTATTGTAATCTTCCCTCAGCACATCTTCATCCTCTTCCAGTTGGTCCGGAATATCAAGATTTCTCCATCTAATTGCCCTCATCATGCCCACCGATAACCTTGAGAAAGCCAACTTCCTCACATGAAAGTCATCCTGTGCATTGGCCCAAAAATCCTCCAAAGTAGGAATATGCTTGAATGGATCCCCATGAGATGCCTTAATTAGACCATTAGGATCGAATCCTTGCCTTGCCTTATACCATCCCAGATGATATTGTTCTAACTCTTTCTTCGCAGTTGCAAAGGCGACAGGATTGGGACAACTATCATTGCCTATCATGAGTGAGAAGGTAACCCCTGTCTCACCTTTGAGCTTCATCATTTTGTCATATTGCTCAAGTTGCCTAGCCAACTCCATCAAAACTATCCTATCGGGTGGGTACCTTGGAAGCCTCTTGGGACAAGTTGTGCATCCAGCCACTCTGATATAAGTGAATTGCGGAAATTGGATGAACCAACTCTCAAACTTCTTGACTTTTGTCTCTGCTTCCGATGAGAACCTCCTTGCGGGTGTCCCTTGCAGTACCCTTACTGTCTTCATGGCAAAGGCATCATAAAATATCTTGTAATCCTTGGTGCTGTGCAAATGAAGTTGTGGATAGCACTCATGCACCAAGCATTGTCCAGGCCCATTGCCAACCACCCCACTAGCCTTATGTCCAGGATGTTCATATAGTCTTGCAATTAAATAGAAAAGGTAGGACCCCATATAGAATTGTTTCTGATTTTGCACTGTCCTAAGTTGCATCTCTAAGTTTTCGCTAATGATTCTAGCCCAATCAAATTTCCTTTTTCCATTTTCAATTCCTTCAATAAAATAGTACATCCAAGTTTCAAACTGCATACCTTGAACGAAGCCCATGACTTGGTTGAGAAGCACAATAAGAGCGCCATACTCTAATTTGAAATCTGACCTGGTGAGCCTTGATGACTTGGTGACTCCCTTCTTGCCTTCGTGCAACCAATTCTGCTTTAGTAGAGCAAGGTAGGTATCCTGACTGTCTTGAAAGAATCTGGCTGCTTGATCCATCAACATTACTATCATGCCCTTCTGTTGGGGTATATTGAAAACTTCCTCTATTACCTGCCCACTGATGTTAGCCAACACTCTCTTTCCTTCATCAAAGATGATGGACTTAGTCTCAATATCTAGTCGAGATGCACACTCCATCACCAACTCCGGACAAGGCAAGGTAGGAGGGAAGGCGGCAGCCTGCACAATCCCACACTTGTAGATCTTCTTTGCCATAGAGGACTGACCTCCTTTCAACCTATCTTTCAACTGTATCATGTCCACTGTACCGATGTTGGTGTCACCGACTCGCTTCAATTTTGAGAAGAAGGTGGTCTTGGGCATCATGTCTTCCCTGGCTTTCTTGGTATTCATTCCCTTTGGGTTCTTGCTTGCACTAGCATCCGCCATCCTAGCCCTTATTTCTGCCCCTTCTTTCTACAGTGAGGTGGGACTACACTTATCTCTGCCCCTCCAATCCTAGGGATGGACTAGCATATTTCTGCCTCTCCAATTCCTATCACACTACACCTATCTCTGCCTCTCCGCCTAAGGATGGGACTACCACTTATTTCTGCCTCTTCGAAAACTTATGAGATGGACTACACCTATATCTCCCAACTTCGTTCCTAGGGGTGAGACTACCACTTATATCTCCTTTCTCCAAATCCTAAACGGAAACTACACTTATATCTCCCAACTTCAAGCCCTAGATGAGATGATGAGGTGATGGATGGATGATGCAAGCAAGAAATGGAGGGAAGAACCAAGCAAGAACAAGAAAGAAATCTACTTTATGAACCAGCCTTCACTCTCAATCATGAAGATCGTCTTCTACCAACAAAACTATCAACTCCAAAGAAGAAATAAACAATAAGATGCACAGTCCACTCACCAAGAATTTTGTAAATCTTCTTCCTCTAACAGCATATCCCTTGACAAATCTGCAAGCCTGGGCACAATTCACAGCCCCCTCAATATTTTGCCAATCCTCCAAGACAAAATCGCAGCACCTTTCTTCAAATAGTAGCTCTGTTCCTTGACAAAATTTCGCAAGCCTCTTCCAATAGTAGGCCCTGATTTTAGTAGCTCCTGCCCCTGCTCAAATTCGCAAATCTGGGCCAGACAGCAGTCTGCCCTCAAAGACAATTTCGCTGCCTTGCATGAACAAATTCGCTGGCCTTTTGACTTCAACTATGCCCAGATTTCGCTGCCTTGCATCAAACTAGCAGGTCCAATCCCCTAAATAGCAGCACTCTTAATAAAATTGCAAGCCTTGCCCAGATTTTATAATTCTGCTCCAATATAACTCTGTAGGTCTGCTATAATAGCAGCCTCCACCCTTAAATTCGATGCCTTCCCAATTCAAGACAATGTCGCTGGTTTGCAATGCTTATAATTTTCGCTCCTCTTTACAAGTACGCTGCTCTCTGTACAATTTCGCTGCTCCTGCCAAGGAAATGAGAGATGAATGAGATGAGGAAATGGAAGGGAGGAGCGGCCTCTTATACCAACTTTGACCTCCAAACTAGAGGGCCGAACTGCCCAAAAGAAAAATATATTTGTAATTAGAAGCTCACAAAATTAAATTAAAATCCTCAAAAAAAAGAAATCGCACATCCCAAGGGTTAAAATCTGTTCGTTTTAACTTGCCAATTAAAGCATGGCGCCCAGATTTAGAGCCTTATGAAGCTCCACGCCACACCAAAAGGCTCTAGGTTTAACTCCCAATGCCACACGCTACACCAAGGAGGGCCCTAATTTTCGATTTTAATGCCAAATTTTTGGATTTCAATGCAATTTAAAACCCTTTAACTCCCCACGCTTCATATTAAAGGCCAAATTGATGCTCCAGCTAATCCCTCAATGCAGCACGCCTCACATAAGGGGCCAGATCTAATGCTAAAGTGCCCGGATTTTAGAATTTTAAAGCTCAGTTTTTATTTTAAAAAGGCCAAGTTTCTTGGATGTTTGCCCAGATTTTCGATTTAATGGCCAAATTTCGATTTCAATCAAGGTGATAGGTCTAATTTTGTCTCAAATCTCTATTTGGCAAATTAATTTAATTTTGGCCATTTAATCCATTTATTTAATCTCCATTTTAACACCCAAATTTTGCAAGATTTTTCAAAAAGACCAAATTTACAATCAAATTCGAAAAAAAAATGCCCAAGCTCTTCAATTCTAATAATTTTCAAAAATCATCCATCTAAGTCCCAAAAATTTGCTAAGGCCTCCGGATACCTGGGATCTAGGAAAAATGCCAAGGTTTGTCCAAAAATGGGGGTCCCCAAATTCTTTGGGGCGATGATGTGAAACCTCACAACAATAGGCTAATGTTTTTTCCTTTAGAGGCTAGAAAACCAATGAAGGTGAATCTTTCGGACTGATGAACTAGGGATATTGGAGGCTCGAAGGCAGTGGTCTATAGGGTCTCCAGGTCAATCTTATCCAGAGATTGCATTTGTGCTAAAAGGTTTTCCAGTTGTTCTGTTTCTTTGAGTGTTTGCAAGTGTTTGTAGAAGTTTGGAGTGCCTAGTTTAGGATTGTGAGTTTCAGTTTGTATTGCTGTTTATGGCAGCATATATTACTGTTGTTGGAGTGTTATTTCATGCATTTTTCTTATAAGAATAAGTGTGAAGGGTTTGGAGAGTTCATTTGTAGGTACAGTTGCTTCTTTATGTGTGTGACCTCCCGATTTGGGGTTCTATTTGATGTATTTGTGGCAGACATTAATGGTTGCAATCTGATATATTTAGCAGCAAATTTGAATTTAAAGTTAAAGATAATCTCAAACCTGATTTAAATAACAGGAAGGGTTATCACTGTGCTATTAGAGCTGTGATATTGCCAGCCTAAGGGTTTTGTGTGATTGATGCTTCCTAGTAACAAAGAGGTCAGATACTTGAGGCGGGAGAAAAAGAAAATTTAAGTGGGAAGCCCCATTCCTGAAGAGACAAGTATGTCTGAAGAAAGAAGGGGAAAGCAAAAGAGGAAGAAGAAAAAGGTAAGTTCTTGACAGCTGTCAATAAGTTGGTATTTGTTGTGGAACAAATGTGGTCACAATAAAATAAGAAGGGTGCTGAAGAGAATGGATCAATGGGAAGTACCTTTGAAGCTAGGAGATCAGCTCCTAACTCAAGGGCAACCAAAGACATCTTTCTACTTGATAATGAAGGAGAAGGTGCTGACCCTAATATCTCAACGAAAACATCTCCAATTGAGGTAACTGCCAAATGGTATGAGGATTATGTTAAACAATCTGATGCTTTTAAAGCATCTATTCCATTTGAGAAATTTATGGAGATTCATGAGAAGGATCAGCAGAGTAGAGAATAAGATCTAGTTGGAAAGAGCTCAAGAGCAAGTTGAAATAAACTTTCAGCTCCAACCTCAGATGGGTCCGACAGAATCTTTGCTAGAGCATGGTGCAAAAATAGCAAACCTTTTTCAACCTTAATCCCATGAAGGAGAAGGATGCCATCTAATATGCCATATTGCATCTTGAAGGAGTTGCTAATGATTCATGGTACCATGGTATGACCACTCAAAGTCATAAGCAAGTAAATTCTTTTTGTATTTTAGTTAGATATTGTTAGATAGATTTGAGCTCAAGGTAAAGAATTAGCCAATTTGAAGCAAACAAACTCTATCAATGAGTATGTTGAGAATTATCAAAAGATTGTTGTTATGGTGCCTAACATTTTGGAACAGAGGATTGTATATTCCTCTTTCTTGAAGGCCTTGAAGAACCTGTAAGGGGTCTAGTTAAGGCTTTTTCACCCTCCACCTTGTAGGAAGCAATAAAAAAAGTTTGCAGCTCGAGGTGTCTATGCCAAAGAAATCTGCTTTCCATTAATCCAAGCCACCAAATCATTGGCAACATAAAAGGAATTTTTAGAAAAAGGCTCCTTCAATCCCTCCACCTATGAATGTTCCAAGAACTACCAAAAAGAAGGTGGATGAAGTAACCAAATCCGAGCTCCAAAGGAAGAAGCTATATTTCACTTGCAAAGAACCATGGGTTCCAGGACACCGATGTTTGGGCAAGGGACGAATTCATTTCATTGAAGTTGTTTCAGATTCTGACTTTTATGATAATGAAGACTTCCATGATACTAAGGAAGAGGTGGAAGTAGAAGAAGAAAGGAAATCAAGGGAGCCATTATAGCAGCCCTATCTAGAGCACCTAGATATCGTCCATTCAAAGTCCGAGTTAAACAACATTTATTCTTATTGATAGTGGTGCAATCCACAACTTCATAGATGAGGGCTATGTGCTTAAAAGAGGACTGAAGATTGAAGAGTTTGAAGTTTCAATGTCACCATTGCTGATGGTTTCACCATACCCTGCACTTGAGTAGTTCGGCAACTCAAAATGATGTTGTGTGACTACAAGTTATGTGGTGGGAATTGGACAGATTGATGTTGTCTTGGGAGTTCAGTGGCTGCATTATATTCAAGGATATTATACAAACCAACAGACCATGGAGTTTATATTTCATTCCAATGTGCAAGAGATTTTGCTGAGAGACTTATCAGATGGATCTCCTAAAGTGGTTTCAGCCAAGAGGATGGAAAGTACTTTTTGAAGAGGACAAGTACCATTGGCAGCAACAATTTGATCCACACCACAAGTTCTAAGAATCAAGGTAAAAATCATTTTGAGATTCATTCAATTCTTCATAACCATAGTCTTGTTTTCAATTATTTACCCCCAGGGTTACCACCTGATAGGGGATTTGAGCATGTAATTGAATTAGAACAGGGTGCCAAACATATTATTACAACTCCCTACCGTCATCCAAGGGGTAACAATGAGGAAATAGAGAAGACTATTGTTGTGTTGTAAACATACACACCCCATTGCAAATAAGGACGCCCTCTTTTTGCTTTGTAGTTTAGAGTGTTTTGCTTTGTTGTCCTTAGCTTGGAAACATTTTTGCAAGTTCCTTAGTCTCCTAGTCCTTAGGGAATGGATGAGTCAAGTCAAGAGTTCCTAGGTGGAGATCTAGAATGAATAAACTTTCAAAGGGATTGAATCACAATTGTAAAGTCCATGTTTGAGGAGGATTTCCATTAGAAAATCTGCCTCTAGTCAATTTTCTCCTTTGATCCTTGCATAAGTTGAGGTGATGATCAAAAGATGAGAATTTGTGACACCTCAAAGTCCCTAGAAAAATTAAGAATTTTAAAGTTTTCGTTAATGGGTTAAGGAATTTCAAAGTGAGAATTAGAAAATCCTTAATTGGAGAAGGAAAGTCTAAAGTTTAAATGGTAAAATCCCCAAGGGGAAATTCTGACCTACTAGTCTCTTTCCATGTGAAACTTCTAACTTGTCCTTAGAAGATGAAATTTCCGCCCTAAAGGAAGCAATGAAGTTTAACATCCTAAGTGTTGAAAGGAGGTGAGATATAGGAAATCCTTAAGATTGAAGAATGAAAATTCAAGTATGAAAGGATTTCTCTACAAGTGAAGAATGATATCACAAGCTTGGATTTCCAAGATCAAAATGAAGGACTCAATAGCTACAAGAAGTTGAAGATATCAAGACAAGAAAATGTCCAAGGAAAAGAATTCCAAGAATAATGAAGAATTCCAAGGATGATGAAGGACATTTATGAAGATGAAGCAATTCGGGAATACGAACCATCACAATCAGCCAAAAGGCTTAAAGAAGTTGAGTATCAAGAGATATTTGTTGAAAATGCTAAGACTTCTTTGTGAAGATGATGAAACTTTACAAGACATACACGCTGAGGTGGCATCCACTCTATCTTCAACCAATCGAATTAGTCCAAGTCAACTTGTCCAAGTTCATCCACCCCGACTTATTCAAAAGTGGACAGTGGAAGGCACTTAATGCAATATTTCAATCAATTTTCTCATTGGTTTATCCTCAAAGGGATATGTGCTTAAAGACTTGTAATCCTTCCATTGGATCATATTAAATGTATGTAGGTGTTGGTGGTAGTTGTAACTACCCCAATTAGGATTTACATTGAATTATCTTGGCTATTGTTTTAGAATCAATCAGGGCCCTTCATTTGTAATTGGGAGGTCTATAAAAGGCTTGGCCTTCTCATTTGTAAAATCAGTAGTTAGTTGTAGAGTATAGAGCAAGTAGCAGTAGTAGTAGGAGAAGAGACTCATTGCGAAATTGTTGCTGAGATACTGCCAGAATAAATACAAATTCATTGAAGCTTGGTGAAAACTTGTGTTGTTCTAGGTATTAGCATGGTTTCCAACTTCTCACTAGTTTAGATTCATTTACATTGAGTTGAAGTAGTTGAACAGAAGAGTCGTTCATTCGTGGTGAAACCTTTATTTTCATACCATTTGTAATTTGTTAATTGCAAGTTGCAGCATATGGTTAGTCTTAACTCATTTCAAAAGCGTAACTTCAATTGCTTTATCCTTATTTATTTGCATTTTTTTATGGTGTTGATGTGTATAAGTGATATGAAAATCATTTGCATACCCTTGGGAGATTGCATCATCTTTTCATAGTTGTTTCCTCATGGCAAAGCAAAGATTAGTTTGGTTTCACTAAGTCAGCGATAGTTTCTTGCATTGTTAGAAGTAAATTAGATTCCTAAACCCATTCCTTTTGCATTTTATTTCAAACCCTCGTTAGGATTAGTTGAAGAGCTCTATTGTAAAATCATTTGTTATTTGAGGGGAAAGAGTTGATCGAGTCAAGAGCAAATTGAAGCTCTATCCTTGTGTTAGGATTTTTTTCCATTATAACCTTTCAATTTGTTGAGGATAAGGAAGCAATTTTTTAATTCAATGTTGGATAAAGAAGCAATGTTGGATGGGAGGATTTGGATTGTAGAAGATATTTCTATTGAACACTTCGTTTCTAGTTTCTCTTGCTCATTGCAGGTTCTTGTGTTCAACTATTTGGTGGTGGGACTCTTGTCCCTAACACTTAATTGTTGGTGATTTTTTTACTCTTAAGGATTGTGGGGCTCCTATGGCTCCTTTGGATCGTGATGAGCATGCTATGGAGGTGGTTCTTTGGTCAGTTGGTGGAGTCAATGCCTTCTTTTATTGATGGAACACCTTTTCTTGGTCCCATTTCGATGACTTCTCCCGCTGAACCTAGTTCTTTTAGTGAGTGTGTTGGATTTGTTCCTTCAATGCTTTTGGAATTTGTGTAGCACAACTCTTCTTTGGTTGGACGTTTTTCCTCTTATTGGATGGTGGAGCTTATTGAAGTGACAATAGAGGATTTTCATCTCCTTTCCCATCAATTTGAGCATTTGGAAAATGGTGTCTTGGATTTTTCCAAAGGAGTAGAGGTCTTCTTGAACACAATTCTATTTCTAATACACACATTTTGGGTGAGCATGTTGCTAGGGGGGGTGTTGGGTGTTGTTTAGCTCATTGTTCCATTGGATGGTTGAGGTTTGGTTATTTTTGTTGGGCCATTGTTGTTGTTAGATAACTAGGTTGTAGTTTCGCTATTATTTGACTTTGGTTTTGGATGAGGCTTCTTGTAAAAGATTCTAGAACCCCTTCAAAACTTGTTTTTCCCATATAATAAAAAACAATTCATGGTAAATGTCCATGTTTTATAAATAATCATGAATACAAAGCTATTTCAAATATTTAGATGTATTTTCTTCTCACATAAATTACTAAATTGAATTAAAAAATTTAGATAATTATTATTATTTTTTTTTAATAGATAATTGGCCATAGCCTTCTAATATTATTTATTATTTATAAATTTTATTTTTACACCCCATTCAAGTGCAGGCACTGGGGGGGAAAGAATGGGGAAAGAAAACCCCCAGTATAGCCCGGGACAAAGAGTCCTGATTCAGAAAATAAGTTACATATCCCGCATACCATGTGGATTTACAACTAGGAAACAGAGCTTCTTTACATAAAAAGGGGATACAGTTATCAATCCATTGATTGATTTGAATTACAAATTTTCCTCCTTACCAGAGGATTTAATGTAGCATATTTCATATTGCCTTTTATGCCTTGGTTGCCAGATCATTTCCTTCTTCTCTTGAAGCCCTCTGCTTTAAGTGTCTTTTCCTGAGTTCATAGTATGGGATCCATATTCTGTGGTCAGACCTGTAAAAACTTTACTCTTCCTAACTAAGATCAATTATTAGTATAAGTTTCAAATCTAGTATCCTAAATACTAATCCAGCTTCATCAAACAGTAAGAATTGATTTAAAAAAATTGGAGTTATTCTGCGCCATTGTTGGATTTGTTCATGGATTTAACAGTCAGTAGTGACACATATCGTGAATAGAATTCTAATCAAAATATGGAATCATCCTTTCAAATAGAGGACAAGAAGGAAGCCTCATCTGCTATACCTTGTCCGGGATCAGAGATATAATCCATCTGATCAGAGCAAAACCAGCATGAAGAAGATAGAGCTAAAAAGTAGTATAAAATAATTTGTTTTGAAAGCTGCTAATGTCATACTAAAATTAAGCAGACAGTGCGAGACACCATAATTTTGCTTAAAGACATTCAATAAACCTTTACAAGTGAAAAGTAGTCTGGCCTATTCGAGAGTTTGGCTTTAGCTCCATCATATTGGTTGTGATGCATCTTCTGATCCCTGTCATAAAAACAAAGCAACTTCCGGCTTCTTTTACAGGTTAGCCCATAACTGATCATCATGAAACCTTCCAGATAAGGCTCATATTTAACCTTATGAAATATGGATAGGAAGAGACATAAACCTTGTTTTGTCACTTTTACATAAGGAAGAAAGAAAAGATTAACCAGTACTGCCAACCACCAAACTTAGTAACAGCCAGTCATGTGCTGTACTACCTCTTTTCCGGATCAGCCCATAACTCATGGTTTCAAAACATCAAAAATAAGACCTAACACTAAAGTTTTTAAATTTTTACCCCATAAAACATGCCAAATAACAGATACGGCTCAGATATGATCTTATGAAGTATTATCAAGGAGTATCATAACCATAAATTAGTTAATTCTACATCAGGGGAAAAAGATTAACCATTCTCTGCTAAAATGAAACCTTACAGCCATAACCAAATTTCATAACACCCAGACTGAAGCCGAAAACCAAAATATCTGATTGGATAATTAGATTGACAAATCTACAAATCCATCACAAGGCTTTATGCTAGCTGCAGGAGGCTAGAAGAAAATATCCAGAAGGAAATGAGAGTATATATATATATATATATATAGAGAGAGAGAGAGAGAGAGAGAGAGAGAGAGAGAGAGAGAGAGAGAGAGAGAGACTCTGGAAATATACAGAACAAAACTGAATGAATAAGCCAGATGGCCCCAATGCTTAAGACATAATGCTCAAGATAGAGATCGCCTTTAAATGCCAGTAAAAGTGTAAAACAGTATTATATTCAAAAGCAGTTTAGAGTATCTAGCTAAGAGCCATAGTTTAATCTTGTAAAAAGATTTATAGATTTATCAATCTCTGTTGAGGAAGGGTTTTTTTTCTGTTTTAAAATAGATGATAAAAGATGCAGCAGAAATGATATTATATATGATGAAACTTGATACTTACTAACATCTTGGAGCCCTTGATTTGCAGGAAAATAAAGCTTGTGCAAGATGGACACGGATCTGAATCTTTTCCCCTGGCATGTTGTGAACTTTGTGGGTTTCATATTGATGACTATATTGGTGAATATTCTGGTAAAAATATGGTGGGCGCCTCTCCACATACAGAAGTCTCTTCGAAATCAAGGCATTGATGGACCTCCATACAAACTGTTATATGGAAGCACCCAAGAATTACTCGAAATCAAGAAGCATGCCAAATCAGTATCCATGGAGTCCACGCCCCACGATATTGTACATGGAATTTTTCCACATATTCATGTTTGGACGAAACTATATGGTGCACATTTACTTCACATCACATTGGTAACTGATTAATTTCTAGTTACGAGTGAGCAATGAAATATTATTGTCCTGATGTAGGCAGGATATTTGTGTATTGGTTGGGCACCAAAGCAAGGATTTTTGTTCATGACCCAGAGATGATGAAGCAGATTCTTTCCAACAAGTTTGGGCACTATGAAAAGACTGAACCTAACTTTCAATTGAAGCACCTAATGGGTGTATATGGCCTTACAAACACCAGTGGAGAAAAATGGGTTCGTCAAAGAAGGCTTCTTAATCCTGCTTTTCATTTAGACAGTTTGAAGGTCAGTGTAACTCTCGTAGGCTTTTCTTCAAGGTCAAACCCTCTGGTAATCTTGTAGGTGGCAGAATGAAATTCTAAAATTTTATTTTATTTTATGTGCATTAATTAATTAGTATAGATATCTTATATACATCTATCTAAAAAAATATTAGAGAGATATTTTTGTTTACACGGTCACACCATTACATACCACCCCTCCCTACCATTTTAGAATGTCTTTTGACATTAATAAATTACAGAATTGATGCAATCATTACTGATGATTTAAGATGAATCCAGCCTATAAATTTTTTCCTGACTCTTTGAGAGCTTACTGGAGGATTTCTTTCAGTTGATGGTTCCAATAATGGCAGCTAGCACGGGCATGATGCTGGATAAATGGGAAAATGCAATCGCTGATGGTGTGAAAGAGATTGAGGTCTCAAAAGAATTTCGATGCCTTACTGCAGATGTGATAGCCCGGACAGCTTTTGGCACTAGCTTTGAGCAAGGAAAACATATATTTCACATGCTAGCTGAACTAACCATTCTGGCTGGAAAAAGTTTTGGGAAGATGTACTTCCCAGGCTACAGGTAGCATAATACTTCCACCATTTTATTCCCAAAATTGATCTCTTTATTCCTTTTTTACACTATAATAAGGAATGTAGTTGAGTTTTAACACTTTTAAGTTTGCTTCCCGTGCAAATATTTTTCTTACTATTGTTTTTGATTTGAAGGTTCTTGCCCACTCCAAGTAATTTAAGATCTAGGAAGTTAGACATGGCTATTCAACAATCACTGAGAGAGTTGATCCTGAACCGCAAGAAGGATGTGGAGTTGGGGAAAAATGATAGCTATGGAACAGATCTTTTAGGCCTGATGATGAATGCCTATAAGGATGAAGTGAAGGGCAAAAGCAATTTTGTGAGCTTATCTCTTCAGCACATGGTTGATGAGTGCAAGACTTTCTTTACTGCAGGGAGTGAGACTACGGCAACTTTACTCACATGGACACTCATTCTACTAGGAATGCACACGGCCTGGCAAGATAAAGCAAGGGAGGAAGTGCTTCATACCTTTAAAAGAGATACTCTCAATTTCAATTCCCTGGCTCGCCTCAAACTAGTAACAATTTCTTTTCTTTTTTTCTTCTTTTTTTTGTGGATGTTCTAATGGTGATTTGCTACCTGTTTGCAAAAGAGTGTAAACCATGAAACGGTTTCTAATGTTGTTCAGGTGAACATGATTTTATATGAGGTGTTGAGGCTATATCCTCCAGTAGCAATGTTAGCACGAAGGACATGCAAAAAAATGCAGCTAGGAAGCTTGACCGTTCCAGCAGGTGTGGAGCTTTTGCTACCCACGATTACATTGAACCATGATGAAGAGTTGTGGGGAAAAGATGCCAAGGACTTCAATCCCCAGAGGTTTAGTCAAGGGATTTCTAAGGCGTCTACCCATCCTGCTGCATTTACAACTTTTGGGTTTGGACCCAGAAATTGTATAGGCCAGAATTTCGCCCTTATTGAAGCCAAGGTGATGCTTACGATGATCTTGCAACGTTTTACTTTCTCTGTTTCTCCAGCCTACATCCATTCCCCTGCATTGATTTTCACTCTTCTCCCTTTACATGGAGCTCAGATAATTTTTCAACAGCTACCAAATTAGTGCTTCTTTTTCTCTTCCATTACATGGACAGTTGTGGTTCAATAGATTATCTACGGACGATTTAACTTCCCTGTAGTATATAACTGGATTTATTTCAAGTAAAAATTCCAAGGAAATGTATATCTTGATAAGACAAGATATGGCATAGCACAAAGCCATTTCATTTGGGTAGATTCCCTTTATTTTCTAGGGGTTGATGCTTTCATCATGATCATCAAGTATTACACTGGAAAATCTACACAATCTCTCTCTTCTAAAATGAAAGAAAAACATTTATCTTTTATCTTACACAATGCTCTCATGTTTTGAGTTCCAAATTATTTAAAATAAAAGAATTTCAAACGTAAATTATTTGAGGACTTTGCATATAAGCCTTAATGAATATAGAAAATTTTAACCTATGGTAGTTTAAATTTGGTAGAATAATGATAGGAGTGAAGTTTTGTATAGATATTTTAATAGATGTCTCAATAACATCAATAATGAAGAGTAATTGTTAGATTATGTGTAATATGTGAGGTTTTTTTAAATGTAATTTCATTTACATTGACGTGTCTATTTTTGGTTGACTCTTATATTTATATTTTTGGATTATGTTGATTATGACAAATTGGCACGGTAATGTGGATTTTGATTATAGTCTAATTTATGAATATATAATGCTGATTTAGATTGCTATATAATTATTATCATTATAATATAGATGCATGATTGAGATTAGAAGATTTTCTTCTTATATAACTAATCTTGTGAGATTTTTGTTAGATATGAGGTTTCACATTTTTCTCTATTTTTCCTTGTTTAAATTTAACTTTGATGATTGAAATGTGTATTTTTTAAGTTTTTTTTAATGTAGTTTTTAATATTATATTTTAAATCAACTTGAGAGTTACGATTTGGTGAAATTTACAATTTGAATGGACTAATGTTTAAACATTGTATGAGAATTGAACGGTTCAATTCACATAATTATGATGCTTTAGTAAAGTGTATAATGAAAGTTGTACAAATCAATGAATTTCCTATCATGATGGATGTTTTTAAGTTATTGTTATGCATTGCTTTAGCTATCCTTCATATGTATTTGACCTTTGTTTCAAGCACATGCAAGTGAATTCTATGGCCAATATAAATACCTTGGTTTCTTTCACAATCTCTCCCAACAATTCATCGCCCTCTCTACCAAGAGGACTGCAATAATGACACTAGGTTCTACAAAGATGTTTTAAAATGCAGACCAAAATGATTTCTTTGGGTGGAAAACTCATCTGGCTATGTAGTAGAGTAGTTGGATGTCAAGGTGTGCAAAAGTGGTAGTCAATGTTGGTCAAACATAGGGCCAATCCTAGTATTTTGTTATTCATTTTAGTCACATAAATATTGTTGCTTTGTTGTATCTCATATTTGGCCAAATTCCACTTATAGAACACAAAAACCACTTAATATATTTTCTCATTTTATAAATATTGTTGATTTGTTATAGACTCCATAAACAATTCTATACAATTAATGATCTAAGCAACATAATGCACATTTATTTATGTAGAATTAGTGACCAAATAACATAATGTTGATTGATTTATATGCATCTTATTGATTTCCTTTTGAAAAGAAACACTTCTAAAATTCTCTCTTAAATTATTTGAATAACTTAAAATTGAGAGAAATGAATAGACCTGTTAATTTGATAGCCAATCACAATGTACAAAAACATTAACAAAGAACACAATGAATTCGATCCAAAATAGTGAAGTAATTATATAAATGAAAGAAGAAACATGTATTTCCAAATTAAAAAATACAATCTAGAACATACATGAAACAAAGAAAGTAAAGTGGGGGAATGAGTGATTAAATGAAACATTAAGTAGTTCTTGCATTGGATACCAAGGATATCGATTTTTGTACACACCCACACATACACACAGAGACATAAATGCGTACATAAATTAACTTACATAATTGTATTACAATAAGCTTCCATTCATTGTTGGTGGTTTGGTTTATGATCACAATTAGAACTTGTAAATGGGGTTTCCACTTATTTTTTTTATGAAATATTGGGTGAGAAACATGGCAAGTAAATGTGAAGGGAATTTCAATGGTTAGAAGGGAATCACTGATGTTGGAAGAATGTAACATAATTTATGTGATTGTGAAGTGAGCAATGCATCAGGTGGAATTTAGTGGCCAAAGCGTTGTCTAATGAAACTGAAGTTGCAAAATGAAGTTGTATACGGCAACATCAATGAGTATGACATTCTTTTGGCAAATCAAGTCTACTATTAGCAACTAAATATATTTTAGAAAGTGAAATGAAAATTTGGCATGTTATAGTCCATGTTTGAAGTAATTGGAAATAGATAAATATTTAGAGAAGTGTACCAATAATTTAATGCCTTCTCTAACTATATTGTTAAAATGAGAATTGATATAAAAGGTAACAGAGTGCTCAAAATAATAGTCCATGTTTGAAGTATAAATAAATTATAGAGAACTTACATTCATAGTAAACTATTGACATTGAGATTTGTGATTTAGCAAGTATGACAAAAGATAGTCAAAATGATGATGGGAAAATATAAATACTCAGCTAAGTTATAATCTCATTGCTCCTAGTGAAAAATTAAACTACACTTTAACATTGATATGTATGAAGGGATTATATGACCTATAGCACACCTAGCCTTGAATTGATAATGTTTATTTCAAATTTAAGGTCATGCAAATCCATATTATTCATTATAGACATAGATAGTGTTGTATTCACCAAAAAATGATTGTGCAAAAAAAAATAGAGATATATATTCCCTCAATTAGAATTTGAGATAAGAATTGCCTCCTAAGCATATTCTTACACCTTCATATATCTCATAGTGATGAAGAATATTGCTATCTTGCATATTTATTGTAGTTTACAATAAGAACATTAAACTTACATATAAAAAATAATAATTAGGTTCGTTAGTAGGGACAATAGGTTTCCAAATGTAATGGATGATATCCTTTCTAATACATTCCAATGCAAACTTTAT
Organism: Chamaecyparis obtusa; assembly: GCA_027943335.1. Taxonomy (NCBI): domain Eukaryota; kingdom Viridiplantae; phylum Streptophyta; class Pinopsida; order Cupressales; family Cupressaceae; genus Chamaecyparis; species Chamaecyparis obtusa. Next base: position 540,907 of record BSBK01005228.1, read on the forward strand.
TTTACAGTTTTCCTTTCTTTGTGAGTGTAAGCCATGAAACTTATAACTTAAAACCCTATGAACACTCAAACAATAAACCTTTTGAACATTATAAGTCGTAACCACCCCAACATTATAACTTGAAATCCCATTAATAGAATAAGTGTAAACCCCATTAACAAAATAAGTGAAATCAATAAACCCCTTGAACATTATAACTCGAAGCCCCTTGAACATTATAAGTCAAAACCCCTTCAACATGATAACTCAAAGCTCTATTAACATAATAAGTGAAAATCCCATGAACAAAATAAGTGAAACCCCCATGAACATAATAAGTGAAAACTCCCATTAACAAAATAAGTGTAAACCCCATTGATAGAATAAGTGAAAACCCCATAACACTCAATTAAAACAATAAACCCCTTGAACATTATAAGTCAACACCCCCTTAACATTTTACCTCCAAATCCCATTAACAAAATAAGTGGAAATTTCATTAACAGAATAAGTGAATTTGGTTAACAAAACAACTGACAACCCGATTAACACTCTCACTTAGAACAATAAACCCCTTGAACAATATAGTTTGAAACCCCTTGAACAAAATAACTCAAAACCTTATTAACAAAAAAATGAAAACCCCATCAGCAATATCACTTAAAATAATAAACCCATAGAACATTAAAACAATACTTACAATAGACTACGATTAAGTACATGTAACAGTGGATTGAAACCTCATTAATAGTATCACCTGAAACCCGGTTAATAGAATAAGCAACAACCACATTAACAAAATAAATGAAAACCCCATTAACTTACAATATTAACTAAATTTATGTTTCATTAATGAAAATGAACAAAGCAAGAGTATATATGACTATAATATAGTAGTTAACGAAATTTAAGAGCAATACTTGAATAGAACATTCATTTTCCCAAAAAATGGTGTGTTTATGAACACATTTACTTAGTGTACATAAATATGATGGAGTAAAGCAAACAACCAGGGAACATCAAGCTACAATAATGCAACAAAAGTCAGTTAGACAACAATATACTTCAAAAAAGCTCAAGAAACCTTAGGGATGCAAAAATGGCAGCATTAGTGAAGAATAAAATTCCTCACTTGGGTCGAAAGTGTGACGAACAAGCTTTCATCCATTGCTTCAACCCTTCAAACTGGTCGCTTCAACCTGCAACAAGCAAGTGGTAGAAGCATACTCCGAAAGTGATAAAACTAGAGATAAAATCCAATGTAAGATAAAATGGTGGTTAGAAGCACTCGATTAAATTGAATGCAACAAGAAATGAAATGCCCTCAACCAACTTTGAAAAAATACAATGTAGAAGGAGAAATGTAGCCACTTCTTACCTTAACTGGCACGGTGAGGACGATATTGAGAATGGGTGCATGGTAAATAAGTGTCTACAATAATGCTGAGGTCTCCATGATACATGCAAGAAATGACCATTTATGGTCCTCAGGCAATCCACTACTAGCAACTACAGTGACAAACAATCAAGAGAGTGTGAAAGAAACTAGAGAAAGTGGGTAGGACTTGCGATGAAATGAAACATTAAGTGATTTTTGCATTGGATATTGCACAGGTATTAGGGTGGTGAAATTTGATGAGACACGTAGTAAAGGTAGTGGCTATCCTTTCGATAGAATGCACCTTATATTGAAATTTTTTTTTCCAAATCCGAAAATATGCAGTGTTTTTTTCCGGAAATTTTGGGTTGTTTTCGATCCAGAACATGCTTATGATGAAGAACAGATCCTGAAATTTTCAAGAAATTCTATGATATTTTTGGATTTTTTAAATATGTACGGCAGTGCATTCCTTCGGGAGGATAACCGCGTCCCGTAGTAAATGCCAGAGGACGCCTGACATTCTATCACCTATGCAACATTAATGTAGCTCATCCTTTGCTTGGAGTGGTGGACTGCTTGGGTGTCGCACAAACGTTTGAACCTACACACACCTTGTCACGCCACTATCCTTGGTTAACATGCATCATGATAGGTTGTCCTAAAAATGGACCCAATATTTGACACTTTAGACTACTCCAATCACGACATATGTCATATGTCGTTGTACGTGGACCAAAATGATTTTTTTTGGTGGAGAACTTGTCTTACTACATGGCAGAGTAGGTGGATGTCTATTTGTGAATACATGGTATTCCATGTGGTGCTCCAAACATAGGGTGGCCCACATTCGTCCCCTCTCCCCTAATGTCAATGTTAATTGATTAAAAGCCGCAATAAGACAAGACTTGACCATTGATCTAACATGACCATTACCTATTGTATTTTTGTCACTTGACAGTTTAATTAACAAATTTACCTTTTCTTTTGTCGTGCTTTTTGCCTTCTGATAAAATTTTGTCTTTTTCAATGGAGTGGTTCCCCACATAAAATAACCTAGCAGGTAATAAAACGTTGAGCCCTTATATATGAATTTGTGCCAGTTTTGAAGAGATTGCAATGAAAAGGGAAAAAATCAATCATTTTGAGAAAAAAAAATGAATTCAAATCAAAACTTTGAGCCTGAATTGAATTTTGTCTTGCATATTTCCTTTGTTTAATATGGTTTTTAATATTTTTTAATCTTTACTTGGAAAATCTTTGAATTTTCTAGATCATCATTGTTAAAAATATGTGTCTCTCCATGTATTGAATTTATTTCTATATTACATTAATTTAATTTACATTCGCTCTCAACATTTTTAATCTTTTTTTATATATTTAAAAAATCTTATCCACAAAATCTATTCTATAAAATGTAAATAATAAATGTATTTAGTAAATAAAATTTTAGACTTTCAATAAATAGATAACCTTACATAATTTAAAGAATTTTTCTTTTCAAAACTATTAAAAATTGACAAATATCATTTTACTTTATTTTAGACTAAGATAGCCTCCATAAGATAAATACCAAATTTACTTACCAACACTTATTTAAAATATTTATTTTTATACAATTTTATTTAAAAACGCAGCTGAAATGACCATGCATAAAATTACAAAATTGAAAAGGCCTTAATTTTGTAACTTTTGAAACATGATTTGAGCTCCATGGAGTGGAAGAAGAGTGAAAATCAATGCAGGGGCATGAATATAGGTGGGGGAGAGAGAAAAGGAGAAACGTTGCAAGATCATTATCAATATCACCTTGGCTTCAATCAATGCAAAATTTTGGCCTATATAGGTTTTAGGTCCAAACCCAAAACCTGTGAATGCGGCAGGATGGGTAGAGGCCTTTGAAATCCCTTCACTAAATCTCAGCGGATTGAACGCCCTTGCATCTTTCCCCCAAAACTATTCATCATGGTGCACCATGATAGTTTTTAGCATAAGCTCTGTGCCTGCTGGGACAGTCAAATTTCCTATCTGCATCTTCTTGTAAGCCTTTCTTGTTAAAACCGTTGCTGGAGGATAAAGCCTCAACACCTCATACAAAATCATGTTCACCTGGAAACGATTAGCAACCATGAATTATGATAGTTTCAAGTTATTTTACATCGAAAATAAATTTAATAATTAATAATTTATTTATTTTTGATAAATTATAGAATGCGATCAATATTGATGCCAATAAAATTCTATGCAGTATAATTCAGAAATAAAAATAACAATAGAAATCTAATCTTTATTAAATCTTACTAATTTTAGACGAGAGAAGGCATCAAATTTTGGAGTTTCTTTGTTGAAGATATGAAGCACTTCCTCCCTTGCTTGATCTTGCCATTCTGTGTGCATTCCAAGTGCAATGAGTGTCCATGTGAGTAAAGTGGCAGTAGTCTCACTCCCTCCAGTAAAGAAAGTCTTGCACTCATCAACCATGCTTTGAAGAGATAAGCTCAGAAAATTCTTTTTGTCCTTCAATTCATTCTTATAAGCATCCATCATTAGACCCAAAAGATCACTGCCATACCTATCATGTTCCCTCATCTCAACATTCTTTTTGTGATCAAAGATCATCTATGTCAATGATTTTTCAATATCCATCTCTAACTTTCGAGACCTTAATTAACTTGGAGTGGGCAGGAACCTTCCAAAAACAATAGTAAGAAACATATTTTATATCTAAAATATAAAAATATTGATTCAATGTCCACCTTAATGATCATAGAAGCAGGCATTCCTGCAGATGCTCAATGTGGGGATACTAGCTCAAGTGGGAGGAGTTCTATTCTTAGTGGCATCCAGGATGTTGTAGTTCAGCAGCTGCCAGAGATCCCTATTGGCCCCGAGTCTGGGGCCCTTGTGGTTTCTCCTGCTCCACAGGAAAAGGATATTCTTCTGGCAGATTTGGCCAAGGCTGTGTTTGCCTCTGGTAAAGGAAAGGGATCTTCTCTTGCTTTGGGCCTAATGCAAAGACCGTTTAAGAAAGTCTCTTTTGCTACTCCCTCAAAAGTTGGGTGAAAGCAGGATCAGGAAAAAATTAAATTTACAGGAGATTTTCTAGTTGAATTTGGGGCTATAAAGACCCTAGGTGAACATTTCCCCCACTCTACTCAATGATTATTCTCTCATGGAATGTGAGGGGGTTGAATAGCATCCCCAGACAAAAAGCTATTCATGAGTTGGTGGCTGTTCATTCTCTGGATATCCTTTGTATCCAGGAGACCAAGCTTTCAGTGGATTCCATGTATAGATGTGCTCCTAATATTTGGTTTCTGGGGCAATGTTAGTGTGTTGGTGCTTTGGGGAGCTCTGGTGGTCTTGCCATTTGTTGGGATCCTAGGAAACTTACGCCTCTCTACTGGATCTCTTGTCACTCGGCTCTCTCAATGGTGGCCTCTTCTTTGGAAACTGGAGAGATGATTCTTGTTACTAATGTGTATGCCCCTATTGATCTCCCTGGCAAGATTAAGCTCTGGGCACTTATTAGTCATGTTAGAAGCTGTCACCCATTCTTGCCTTGGATTGTTGTCGGGGATTTCAACTCTGTCATTAGTCTGGAGGAGAAGCGAGGTGGGCTGGCTCACTTGGGTCCTTCTTCTGAGCTTCTTCGAGAAAATATGGATCTTTTACATCTCTCTGATGTCAGACCTCTTAATGGGCTCTTTACATGGAACAATAGAAGGGCTGGAGATGATGCCATCTCAGAACGCTTGGACAGGTTCCTGGTTTCTTATTTTTGGAACGGTGGCTCTCTTTCTCTCTCTTCTAAAATTCTTGATTGGAGAGGCTCTGACCACTGGCCTATTAAGCTCACGGCTAGTTATGTTGCCACGCCCAAGAAGCCTCCCTTCAAGTTCCAGCTGATGTGGCTTCGAGACTCTTCTCTCTATGATTTAATGCCTCTTTGGTGGAGACACGATGGCCCTGCCTATGACACTGTTATGTTCTCCTTCTCTAAAAAATTACAATATGTCAAAAGGAAGTTGAAGAATTGGAACAAGACTTGTTTTGGTAATCTCCACATCATGAAGAAGAGGGCTCAGGATCGTCTAGATGTCATTACTAGGCAGATTCAAGATTTGGGTTTTTTTGAAGCTCTTGGCATAGTGGAATCCCAAGCTTCTAGTGATTTAGCAGAGTGGGATCTTAGAGAAGAAATTTATTGGAAACAGAAGGCTCGAGTTGACTGGCTTTAGGAAGGGGACAAAAACACCGCATTTTTCCATATATCTGTGCAGGCTCGACGTAACAAGAGTTACATTTCTTCTCTTGTCACTTTTGATGGGACACATCTGACCTCCTCTCAAGTTGTGTCTAGGGAAGCTATTCAGTTTTACTCTGCTCTCTTTTCTGATGACTTGCCCCCAGCAGAGATTGAGGAGAATATGATCTTGTCCTGTATTCCCTCTGTTGTGACCAGGGAGATGAATGACTCTCTTATGCAGCCGATTTGTATGTCTGACTTGGAGAAGGTCGTCTTCAACATGCATAAGGGCAAAGCTCCAAGGCCTGATAGCTTCCTTGTTGAATTCTTCCAAGAATTTTGGGATATTATCAATCAAGACCTTTTGGGTGTGGTTCAGGAATCCTACTCCAACAAAGCTATGCTCCGGGCTTTGAATGCTACTTTCCTAGTCCTTATTCTGAAGAAGGAAGAGGCTAATCAGCTGGACTTCTTTCGACCCATTGCTCTTTGTAATGTGGTCTATAAAATCATTACTAAGCTCATAGCGGAGAGGCTTAAAGCTTGGCTTCCCATGGTTATCTCTGAAGAACAAGGGGGTTTTGTGGCTGGAAAACAAATTTTGGATGGGGTGGTTATTGCTTCTGAAGCCATTCACTCTATGTGTACTTCTAGAGAGTGGGCCATGTTCATCAAGCTCGATATTGCTAAGGCTTATGACAAAGTCAACTGGGGTTTCTTGTGAAAAGTTCTTCTGGCTTTTGGCTTCAGTCAGGATTGGGTTAGCTGGGTCTGGAGTTGTGTTTCTACTCCCTCCTTCTCGGTCCTTCTTAATGGTGAACCTTCTGAGTTATTTGGGGCCTCTAGGGGTCTCCGCCAGGGAGATCCCATTTCTCCTTATTTGTTTATCATTATGGATGAGGGACTTGGCAGACTTATCAATTCCCATGTCTCCCAAAATCTGATTCAGGGCTGGCGTTGGGGAAATGGGCTGCCCACTCTTTCCCACCTCCAGTTTGTGGATGATATGATCCTTGCTGGGAGAGCTCAGATTTGTGAAGTTGAAGCCTTTCAGCTCACTCTGGATACTTATTTGGCTGCCTCAAGTCAGAAAATCAACAACCACAAGTCCTCCATTTTTTTCTTCAACACTCCTGAGCCTATTCAGCGGTGGATTGCTAATATCTTGAGATTTCAGATTGAGACTCTCCCTCTGACTTACTTGGGTGTCCCTATTGTGGTGGGAAGACAACCCAGGCGTTTCTGGCAGTGCTTGCTCAACAAGCTTCGACAAAAAATCAATCATTGGACTCATAGGTGGCTCTCTACTGCTGGCAGGGTGACTCTCTTGCACTCTGTGATTTAGGCCCTTCCTATTTACAAAAGCATGGTTTAGGCTGCCTCGACGTATTTTCTTAAGGAATTTGATGCTCTTTCTCGCCAATTTCTTTGGAGTGGCAATTTGCAAAATTCTAAATGGAGCCTCATCAATTGGGATACTGTTTGCAGGCCAAAAAAGGAAGGAGGCCTCGGCCTCCGTTCTGCTATCTTGAGCAGTCAAGCTCTTGCTGCCAAGCTCTACTGGCACAGGTGCTCCAGTCAATCTCAACTTTGGGCCCATATCCTGTCACACAAGTATTTACCTAGCATTGAACCTTTAGATGTATCCAGGTTTCCTCTTGAGGGAAGAGGCTCTATGGTGTGGAATACCCTCAAGATTGGGGCTCACCTAGTGAAGAGAAGTCTTTTTTGGATCTATAACAGAGGCACTGAGGCTCTATTTTGGAGTGATTCCTAGAATGGGCATCCTCCTCTCTTGTCCTCTCATCCACACTTACAGCCTCTTTGTGATTTTTTCCTTTCTGCTGGATGGAATAAGGTGGCTCATTATAAGGAGGCTTATAACCTGGGCCTTGTTGTTGGTTACAGATGGAAGAATTCTTCTGATTGGCCGCCGGGTGGTTCTCTGGGGGATTGGTTGGAGCTTTCTCAGATCTTGGCTTCTAGGGAGTGCAACTCTCTGCAGGAACCTGATGTTTTGGCTTGGGGAGGGGCTTCTTTTGGCAAGTATTCTATTTCTTCAGGGTACCTTGCGCTGACTAAGCAACTGTTTGGCGAGGTAGAGTTTTCTTGGTGGAAGAAAGCTTGGAATAGTTTTTCTTGGCCTAAGTGTAACTTTTTCCTCTGGATTCTGGTTTACAATCGCTATCTTACTTGGGAGAATCTTTGCAAGCGAGGCTTCTAGGGGCCTTCCATCTGTGTCGTATGCCACAATAGTGAAGAGACTATTTCCCACCTTTTTTTCCAGTGCTCTTTTGTCAAGCAGATTTGGCACTTCTGGTGGAATGCGTGGGGATGTTCTTGCTGGCATGTTTCTTCCTTGTTGGAGTTATGGGACCGTCTGGGCCATCCCCCTTCCAAGACCTCTTTTCTTCAGGTTGCTTGGACTATTGGCCCTTCCTTTATTTTATGGCATGTTTGGCTTGAGAGAAATAGGAGGATCTTTCATGAGGTGCGATTGGAGATCAAACACCTATGGGGGAAAATAGATCATTCTCTTCATGAAACGCTCCTGGCAAAATGTGACTTTTGTGGAGGTTTGGACCCTGGAGATGCTGGTATTTACTCATGCCTTTCCTTTCCTCTTCAGGGTGGCGCTCCCTCTTTGCCTCATAGACGTGCTAGGAATAGAGCCAGGCAGCGCTCTCAGCATGTTAATCGTGAGGGGCATTGGACTCCTCCCCAGTCTGGAGTTCTTAAAATAAAAACTTATGGCTCTTCTCGGGGAAATCTTGGACCGGCTGGCATTGGGGGAGTTGGGCGTGATTGCTTTGGTGATGTTCAGTTTCTATTCTCTATCTACAAGGGTTACCATACAAATAACCTCATGGAAGCCCTTGCTATCTTGGTTGCAGTGGAACAGTGTTGTCAACGTGGCTGGAGAAGAATTACCTGTGAGACTGACTCGTAGGTGGTTGTGAATTTATTGAATAGACGGAACCTTGTGCATGTGGATTGGCATTTGGCTTTGGTTATTCAGCAGATCACTCAGTTATGCAATTCTCTAGATTTTGTGTCTTTTCTACATATCCCTCAAGAGTGGAATGGTGTGGTTGATTGCCTGGCTAAATGGGCTTTCGAGCATGCATTGTATTGGAATATTGTGGATCATAGGATGCTTCCCCATGATTTATCTCATAAGCTGGCTCAACTTGTTGACCAGGATAAAGCTCTGTAGTTCTCTTTTTTTCCTCTGTTGTTCTGTTCTCTTTGGTATTCAATAAAAATTTTACCTCTCTTTTAGTTAAAAAATGATGTTCAATGGAAATATCTAAGATCAATTATTTATACAGCCAAATACCCAATAATGGTTCTTTAGAATTTGAAAAAAGGTACCAGTATAAGAAAAAAGGTACCAGTGCACTACCTGGAACCTGGAAAATGTATTTTCCCAATACTTTTACCAGCCAGAATGGTTAGTTCAGCAAGCATGTGAAATATGTGTTTTCCTTCCTCAAAACTAGACCCAAATGTTGTTCGGGCTATTAAATCTGAAGTTAGGCATCGAAATTCTTCTGAGACCTCAATTTCTTTGACACCCTCAACGATTGCATTTCCCCATCTCTCCAACATTTTGGTGGTGCTATTTGCCATCACTAGAACCATTGACTGACACAAATCTCCCAATTAGTTATCTACATATACTCTTGAATTTCAAAAACTATATCTATGATAAGAGAAGAAATACAAATCCTTCTCTGACCCATCTTAAGATGATGATTAGTTTTCTTGAGTTATATAGCTCATAATTACAGAAACAAGGAAATCCAATTAAGAAAAGGGTGAACATAAACTTACCTTCAAACTTTCTAAATGAAAGGCAGGATTGAGAAGCCTTCTTTGACAAGCTCATTTCTGTCCATTGGATAGTGCAAGGCCATAACCAGTCAAGCATTTCAATTGAATTGTGGGCTCAGGTTTCTCGCAATGCCCAAATTTGTTGGACAAAATCTGCTTCATAATCTCTGGGTCATGAACCACAAGCCTTGTTGTAGTGCCCAACCAATACACAAATATCCTGCCTAATCACATCAGGGAACAAGATTTTATTACTTTATCTGATTTTCACAATTCATAAAGTTGTCACTCTTGTTTTTGAATTCACAAAAATCACATCATCAAACAAGATTTTATTACTCTAATCAGATTTTACAACTCCTATCACTCTAATTTTTTAATTCACACATATCCTGCTAAGCACATCAAGAAAGAAGGTTTTATTACAGTAACAGATTTTCAAAATTCATTAAATTATCACTTATCACTTATTTTTGAATTCACAAATATCTTGCCTAATCACATCAGAGATCAAGAGTGTAGTTCAAAATATTTTAAGATGAAAATTTCACGCGATCAAATTGAAAACCAACAGCTACATAATTTTATAATTCAAAATACTCATAACCAAATTAATTCTTCAAATTCAAACCGATTCTAAAAATTCAGATTAATTCTTCACCAAAATTTTGGAAAAGAAAAAGAATTAAAGCAGTAGTTGTAGGGATCTACACCATATTGTTTTGCCCAAACATCAACATGTGGAACAACAACATGTACAATATCGTGGGGCGCGATATTGGAGGGAGTTGATTTGGTGTGCTTCTTGATTTCGAGTAATTCTTTTGTGCTTCCATAAAACAACTTGTAAGGGGGTCCATTAATGCCCTGATTTTGAAGGAACTTCTGTGTGCGAAGAGGCGCCCACCACATTTTCACCATGATATTCACCAATACAGTCGTCAATATGACACCCACAAAGCTTAAAACCGGCCACGAGGAAAGATTCAGATCCATCTCTATACTGCAAAATCTCTATTTTCCTGCAACTCAAGGGCTCTTTTTGTGTTAATAGGAATCAAGATTCGCCTTTTATAGATAACATTCTGCTTCATTTTATTTAAAAAACCCTAAATTTGTGAATTCCTATACATCAATGCATGCTTGGCATATTCCTCAGTACAAAACAGGTGGGGATATTTTAGGATGCGTTGCGTTTTCAAGGCTGAGAGCTTGGATGTTGTTAAAATGTTTAGAACGAAAAAAAAATGTCTGGAACGATGGAATCTTTCCATCTCTCATAATCACTGTTTTATTCCTAAAAATCACAGTCATTATATGATTAATGTGAATAGCAAATTTCCTAAACACGAAAAATGAGAATGAGAAATTGCCTAGACGGGAGAAGATTCAAACCTCGCTTTGGCCGACACTTTTTTCAGGAGAAGCTTCCAAGCATCAAAAAGCTTTGTGATAAGACAGTTTTATAAATTTAATAATTCAATTTCATTTTAGAATATTTTTGTGTGATTTTAAATTATATTGTGATTTTAAATTTTTTAATTTAATTATTAAAATAATAAAACTATTTTTCATGTCTGTATATATAGTTCTATTATAGAATAGGAGTCCTTCATGTTGTATTGGGGATTCTTATTTTATTAAGAAATCATGTCAATAGGTTCTAGTTCAAAGATCAAGTTGAAAAGTTCTTTTAGAGCTCACAAGAGATCAAGTCTTACAAAGTAAACTAAAAATGACTTTGTGGATGAAAACTCCTCCATAAAAAAATAAAAGAAATCCTTTCATGGTAAAAAAAAATTGCTAATGCACATTTTAAGTGTAAACTAAAAAAACACATGTATTCAAAGTTGTTCACTTTTAGATGTTGTGATTATTGGAGTAGTGTTTTGTGTACTATTTGTTAGGGTTCCTCTGACTCTCACTTTCGTTATAGTCAGTCTTCTCTTCATGGGCATTATTGATGGTGTAACAAGTTTGTTCATGGCAACTGGGATACTCATTCTCAAGTTTCTTCACTTCTTATAAATAAAGATTGTTCTATGAGGGTGGTCGTAGGCCACTAGCTATTGTTTTTATTCTTCTCCAACTTTTGGTAATGGGACTACTACCTAGTCAAACTCTAGCAAGTTCTCTCAAGTAGCTCTTATTATTTCTTCTAATTGAGTTGCTACTAAAGATAAACAAGATGTCAATGGGCCTTTGGTCTACTTATAAAGTTGAGTGGTTGTAAATTAGCCCACCAAGGATTAAGTCTTACTAAGTGGAAAACATCAACATCACAAGAGATAAGATTGACATTGTGACCCAAGCAACTTTGGCACAATAGATACATCTTAGTCCTTAGGTCTTAGTCGAAGAGATTACAATGTATGGCTTGTACTCCCATATTAGGTTGCTAAATTGATTCAAGGTTTATAAAACCCTCCAACAACAAAATATAAACAAGACCATAATTCTAAAGATGGTAAAAATAGTTGAGACCCTCCCATGGACACTTTGGACCTCTGTGAACCCACAATAGTGGGTTACACTTTTTAGCCTGAACGGACACTGAACTCTACATTTTGAGAAAAACTTTCAGATTCGGATGCATATTGCTGTTGAACCGCTCGAAATCGGAGGATGAAGTAAATTAGAGTCTTTTAGAATTTTCTGTCTAGTTTCTAAATATTTTTATTTTTATTTTTTTGAATACTTTTTTCTTTCTCCCATGAAAACTTGTATGGTGCTGAAAACGTCATTTTCAAATAGTAACACTGTTTTCATAGAGCATAATTTTTTTTGTAAAATAGATATGAATGCGATTATTTCAAATTTAGTTTTGTAACATCCATACAGAGGGCATGCAATTGGTTTGACGACATTATCACTATTATTTCATATTTTATTAACGTTTGAAGTTGACTAAACCAAAATTTTGACCTACCTTGACTACATAGGCTATAACTTATTGTGTATTTATCAAATTTTAATTATTATTTTTTTAATAGAAAGTAGACTCGAATACGGAGGGCACTGTTATTTTTCCAAAAAAAAATTCCTTGTTTTACTATTTTTCATTGAACGTCAAACTCAGAGGTTTATATTTGATAAAAAACCTACATTCATTTAACGTCAAAAACTATACATATAATAAATTTAAAAATAGTCAAATATATAACCATTTGAAAGCTAGTTCCGAGTACTTGTTGAATGCAAAAGGACGTCTTCTTATTCATCCATTTGATCAGCACGCTTGAGGCCTGAAGCCATGAAATTCTTAGAATTTCTTGAAAACTTGAAACCATGGCTCAAACCAGGGACTTTCGATCGAAATTACTTTGCCCAAAAATGGAAAATTTAGTTAATACTAACCTAGTTTCGATTGAAAGTCATTTACTTTCGATAGAAAGTCAAATTTGACTTTCGATCGAAGGTCATGTCAGCCTTTTTGGTGTCATTTTCGGTTGATAAGAATTAGGTATAAATAAATGTATATTTTTTTCATTTCTTAAATTTGAAAGATGTAAAATAATTCGCATTTAGGAGAAGAAAGACATTTTGGCACAGATTAATTTTCTAAGTTGTGATGGGAAATAAAAAGAGAAGGCTAAACAAAAGTACATGACATTATTCAGAAGAGACTGAACAAAGACTACATGAAGAATCACGAGAAAGATATCATCGTCGAAAACAAGTTATGTCTAAGATGTCTAGATAGATAGATATTTTAAGTTGATGGTCAAGACTTGTCTTAATGTTCTTGTAAATGTGATATTGTAGGTCTATTAGACTTAACTAGACCTAACTGTAGACCTATTTGAACTAATAGGACTTATTAGGACTAATTAGGACCTATTGTAGGACTAATAGGACATATTAGGACCCAATTAGGACCAATTATACCCAATTAGGACCAATTAGAACTAATTAGAACCAAATAGTACCTAATAGAACCTATTTGGACTAATTAGGACCTAATAGGACCTATTAAGACTAATTAGGACTAATTAGGACCGATTAGGACTAATTAGGACCTATTAGGACTTATTAGGAGTAATTAGGACCTATTAGGACTAATTAGGACTAATTAGGACCTAACAGGTCCTATTAGGTCCTATTAGGACCTATTAGGACCTATTAGAACCTAATTAGGACTAATTAGGACCAACTAGACTCAATTAGGACCTTGAGTAGACTCAATTAGGACCAATTAGGACCTAATTAGGACCTATTAGATTCAATTATGACCTATTACATCTAATTAGACTCAATTAGGACCAATTAGGACCTAATATGGACTAACTAGACTCAATTAGGACCAACTAGACTCAATCAAGACCAATTAGAACCTAATTATGACCTATTAGATTCAATTATGACCTATTACATCTAATTAGACTTAATTAAGACCAATTAGGACTTAATATGGACCAATTAGGACCTAATATGACCTATTAGACTCAATTAGGGTCACTTAGATTCAATTATGACCTATTAGATCTAATTAGACTCAATTAGGACCAATTATGACCTAATATGGACTAACTAGACTCAATTAGGACCAATTAGGACCTAATTAGGACCAATTAGATTCAATTATGACCTATTAGATCTAATTAGACTCAATTAGGACCAATTAGGACCTAATATGGACTAACTAGACTCAATTAGGACCAACTAGACTCAATTAGGACCAATTAGGACCAATTAGATTCAATTATGACCTATTAGATCTAATTAGACTCAATTAGGACCAATTAGGACCTAATATGACCTATTACACTCAATTAGGGCCATGTAGATTCATTATGACCTATTAGATCTAATTAGACTCAATTAGGACCAATTAGATTCAATTATGACCTATTAGATCTAATTAGACTCAATTAGGACCAATTAGGACCTAATATGACATATTAGACTCAATTAGGGCCACTTAGATTCAGTTATGACCTATTAGATCTAATTAGACTCAATTAGGACCAATTAGGACCTAATTATGACCAATTAGATTCAATTATGACCTATTAGATCTAATTAGACTCAATTAGGACCAATTAGGACCTAATATGGACTAACTAGACTCAATTAGGACCAACTAGACTCAATTAGGACCAATTAGAACCTAACATGACCTATTAGACTCAATTAGGACCTATTAGATTCAATTATGACGTAATTAGGAACAACTAGACTCAATTAGACTCAATTAGGACCAACTAGACTCAATTAGGACCTATTAGATTCAATTATGACTCAATTAGGACCTATTAGATTTAATTATCTACTCAATTAGGACCAACTAGACTCAATTAGGACCAATTAGGACCTAATATGGACTAACTAGACTCAATTAGGACCAATTAGGACCTAATATGACCTATTAGATTCAATTAGGGCCACTTAGATTCAATTATGACCTATTAGATCTAATTAGACTCAATTAGAACCAATTAGGACCAATTAGATTCAATTAGATTCAATTAGGACCAATTAGGACCAATTAGATTCAATTAGATTCAATTAGGACCAATTAGGACCAATTAGATTCAATTAGGACCAATTAGGACCTAATATGACCTATTAGACTCAATTAGGGCCACTTAGATTCAATTATGACCTATTAGATCTAATTAGACTCAATTAGAACCAATTAGGACCAATTAGATTCAATTATGACCTATTAGACTCAATTAGGGCCACTTAGATTTAATTATGACCTATTAGATCTAATTAGACGAGCAATTCTAGGACTAATTTATACTTCATACATCTATAGGAAATGCTCAAGAATCACAAGCTCAACAAGCTGCCCAACCTTCAGAAGTTGGAGAAGGGTCATCACAAGCTCAACAAGCCCAACCTTCAGAAGTTGGAGAAGGGTCATCACAAGCTCAACAAGCCCAACCTTCAGAAGTTGGAGAAGGGTCATCACAAGCTCAACAAGCCCAACCTTCAGAAGTTGGAAAAGGGTCATTACAAGCTCAACAAGCCCAACCTTCAGAAGTTGGAGAAGGGTCATTAGAAGCTCAACAAGCACAAGTATCATAATATCAAATAAGTATACATCTCTCTCTTTCTCTCATAGACTCTCTCAATTTAGTCACTATCTCGATTTAGTCTCTTATTGGTGAATATATATTTTGGGTCTTTCCCCTAAGAAGAAGTTATTGTTTTTGTTGTGTACATGCAGCCTTTGATGATGAAAATGTTGGACAAGGGGCATCCCAAGTTGAATCAACCCAAGGTCAAACAAGTATGTGTTTCTCTTGAATTAATGTATAAATTATTATAGGTAGAACATGTTCAAGAGCTTGTAAGTACTTATTTCATGAAGGTCCCCTTAAGATGAGATATTAAGATTTTTTATTTTATTTTATTTGCAGTGGAAGTGCAAGAAACATATGTGAATGATAATCTACTCCAACAGTTGAAGAGAAAAATTAATTGTAAAAGCATAGATCATTTAATTGAAATGGATGTGGAAAAATTGAGAGATTATGCTAAACAACCCATAAATATTACGAAGAGGGCATTGAATAAAAATTCTAAGCAAATAATGAAACAATCTGAGAATCTTGGTACACTTGAAAAAACTCAACTGTTATCAATTACACTTCTTAAAGATGAGTTAAAAGAGCCATTAAAATTATTGGGTGTAGATGCAAGTTTGAAAAAGTTAAAATCAAGTAACGTACAAAAAAACATTATTGACAGTGTTAAGGAAGGTTTGCATTCCATTGGGAAAATAACTAGATGTACAGATAAGTCCATTTCAAGAAGAGTGATACTGACATCTATTTTAAATAAAAACATGTCCCAAAGAAGACAAATTTCTTCACTTTCATCTCAGATCGGGTACAGTAGGAAGACAATGACACACTATTTGAAAAGAAGAATCAATTTGGATGATACTACATTGGAAGGTAATTGGGCACTAATGTGTAGAGCTCCTCGGTCTGATAGAATTAATGAAATAGTTAGGAACTTAGTTACGTCATTTTGGACTGATCATACTCGTCCTTCACCAAATACAAGAGACATTATCAAGAAGAGGACTGGGCCTAAGGAATATTTCTAGCACACAAAACATAGGTTGGACACCACACAGCATGAATTGTATCACTCATTTTGTAACTCAAATCCTGACATTAAGATTGGACAAACAATGTTTGAAAGATTAAAGCCATTTTTTGTAAAGATAAATAAATCTTTTGAAACTTGTTGTTGTCGATATCACATTGAATTCGATCTCTACTACCAAGGGTTTAGAAAGATGATAGAAGAAAGTGGTGGTTCTCAAAATGATTTTCCTAAACGTCCAAGTCAATTCATAACATCAATCGTATGTAACAAATCAATTGATCATGAAATACCTAAAATAGATTGCATAAGAGGAACTTGTCAAACATGTGGAGATTTGGCTAAATTTCCTTTAAGACTTGAAGATACTGACATGGCGAGGATGATAAAATGCAAGAGATACAAGTACATAAAGGCTGAAACAAAAGTCGGGAAAGAATCAACAAGGTTGGAATATGTAGAAGACGAGATACCTATTGCAACATTTATGGAGAATTTTCATAAATTGATTCAACCATACATATGACATGTTTTTTTTTCTAAATGGTAGGCAGAACAATTCCAAATACAAAAAGAATCTTTTCCAGTTGGAATGATTTTATCGATTGTTGATTTTGCAGAGAACTACTCCTTTGTATCTCAAAAATAACTTCAAGCAGAATACTACTATACAGAGCAGGTGACTATCATGGTACATGTGTTTTATCGACATGCACAATTAGATTTGGATGGTGTTGAAAGTACATATGAAGCACAAGTCATAAAGAAAGAATATCACTTTTACATTAGTGATGATAAAGAGCATGACATACATTTTGTTGAGCATTGTTTTAAGACATTTTTTGGATATTTGGAAAATAAAGGCATCAAAATTGAAAAACATTTTGTTTGGTCGGATGGATGTGCAACACAATTTAAATCAGCAAGGCCATTTTATGCACTATGTAGATATCATCGATACCAAAGATACCACATATTTGGTGTTTCTTTGAGAGTGGACATGGAAAGGGAGAGCATGATGGTGCAGGAGCTTGTATCAAACGTGCTTTAAGAAAGTATCAATTGGACTATCAAGGATATCGTATAAATAATGCTCATGATGTAGTTGAGTGGTGCAAGATGCATTTTATGGTGCCAAATCATGATAACACATCATCACGATCAGATTGAGTCATACCCTTCCGAGTATTCTGGGAGATAACAGGTACTAATTTTAAATTTATTGATCATTGTTTGAGAACTAACTTATATATGTCTTTAATTTTTACATGTGACCTCTCTATTGTTCAGGTGTTGATAGAAGATCAATCCATGGATGCAAGAGAGTAGACAAAACAAGATCCCTACATTCAGTTATGAGTATGGATAGTAATGTGTGGTCATTGTACACTAGAGATTATTCATGCTTTTGTTATGACTGCATTTTTGAAAACTATGACAAATGTATCAACCAAAAATGTGGATATGTTAGTGAATGGAATTTGGTTCCACTAGATGTTACAAACACAAATGACGTTCAGGATGAAAGATTTGATGACATTCCATTGATTTCTATAGATTATGACCATATTTCAGGTTTGATCAAAATTGGTACGTGTGTGTTTATGTACATGTTTTTAAAAAGGACTCATAAGTTCTCAATTCATTTAAATAAAGTTTGTTTAATTTATATTTACAAGTTCCTAAAATTAAAATTTCACTTGATGTGGACTAAATCACGCATGAAATATGATTTGAACTAAATTTTTCACGGGTGAGACCAGAGGGTTTCTTAGCTCCATTCTTTCCTACTGGTGCCCATAGTGAATGGAGCTTGAATTAAATTAAAAATTAAGAATATATAGATCTCAAATTTATGTCTTACAAGTGGATATGATATATTAATTATCTACCTGAATATGAAGTACTCTAAAGTTTTGGAATATGAATGTGTGTATGTATTGAATTTTCATGTGTTACATTAGGACGTGCATGTTTTAAATATAAAATCTACTTGAAGTACAACAACATTAAATTAAAAGTACGTGCACACAACTATTATCGAATGTACATTTAAATCAAACATGTGTACAATCAAACATCATTCATGTATGTAATTTCTATTGAATTCAAACATGATTCAAGTATGTTTAATCTATTGAAATCAAGTTCATCAAATTTAAATTAAACATGTACATGTGTATGTAATCTATTGAAAGTATTGAAAATTTACAAGTTCATCACACACATGCACATGTATCTAGAGTGAAAGTATATATATATAATGTACATGCATGAAACATCAATCATGTGTGTAGATCAAGTACTGTAAATATGAAACATATGAATCAATCATGCACATCAAACATTCTATCAAAAGCCCGTCTAGAAATGAAATATAGTTCATCAAACATGAATATATATATATATATATATATATATATATATATATATATATATATATATATATATATATATATATATATATATATATATAATATGAAACATGTCTTTGATCAAATATGAAAGTGCCTAGGACTCATCATGTCAACTCCTCACTAAGCGGTCACACCCAGAGTGACTATCATGTTGTGAAGGATGTGCAAATCCCTACAAAGAAAGAGATATATAAATTAAAACATATAAACATCGTACAAAGATCTCTTAAGTTTGATTTAAAATATTGTACAAGAAAATATGTTATAAAGTGTGTAGACACAGATAATAAATTAAAAACTCACCTGTCCACTACTGATGTCATCATCGAGTGAATCCCGATGACGTACACGATCAATACCCAAAGAAGGAGTAACAAGAGGCATATCCTGGTAGACAAAAAATAAATCAATTGATTGAAATTTTGAAAATAAATTTAAGTTTAAAATTGTAACATTAAATACATGTATATAATTTGATTTATACCTGTGTAGGTGGTGGAAACTGATAGTACTCAGATTCACTGGTCTCAATCCTATCAACCAAGGTATCAAGATTTTGCTGTGCCTAGTCCAAGCTCAAATCTGCATCTGCAATATGAGTAGACTGTACATGCCTCTCTAATGATGAATGCAATGGACTAACCAGATGAGATGGCATGGAAGTCGTATCATCATGTGTCAACAAATCTAGATAACCTGTAGTGGTCATGCTGAACTCAACATCATCAAGACCAACATCAGAGAACTGATGGCCTACACTGACTGAAAGGTCTGTACGTTGTGCCTCTCCCTGTGCAACAATAGAATGGTCAATAGGTGGATCCTCATGAGCACTGCCACTATGGCCACAGTCTAGGTGAGAAGGATGTGACTGAGTGTATCTGACAGTACCCACATGAGATCTAACCTCTGATATGGGGATATCATGCTCTGCTACTATAAATGCATATGCATCCAATAGATCCTTAGCCAAGCTAGTCAGTGTCACCTGTGTCATCTCCTCTGTAAGTCCCTCTAGGCTAGAAAGTGAAGGGATGCCTGCTGCAGTGTACATGTCATCTGCGGTCCTGCTAGCAGATGCTCCACTTGACGATCTGGAGTGTCATCGAGACATCAGGTATTGACCAACCTGATCACTAGATATGGATGTGGCAGCTACTGCAATGTCCCCCACACTATCAATCACAACTCGAAGCTAGGTGCTACGAATAACATCATCTGTAACAGGGCCCAATGAAGGAGCTATAACAGGTGCCCTTTGACCAACAATGGCCCTGTGTACTGGTCTCTGTCGATCAGCTCGATGATAAGCATCTCTATCAGCAAGCCTACCACGCCCCTGTCCTAGATGTGCTAGCAAATCAGTGTAATTAACAACATGACCTAAATGAACCTCAGCAAAAATTTGTTGTGCAAAGTACAGTGGAATCTGGTCGTTATTCAGATAACGACCATGGGCAGCTAAAAATCTAGGGTATATCAATGCTGATATAGTAGGATCCGCACACCTGGTAACTTGATATCCCTTCACATAATTTTTATTTGCATAAGAGGGGAAAAATTCCCCTTTCAGGGTCGCTTTAGGCACTAAAGCCTATACCTCCTTAAGAGAAAGACCAGAGCCAACCTCTTGTCTCTTCCTCTCAAGTATGGACTCTATAATATCTGGGGCATATGGAGTGGTACCATGAATGTCATCCCTAATGCTAATCAATCTATTAAGGATGGACTGACACATGCTCTTATAGACAATAGAGCTAGATGGATTATTTATAGATTCTTGCAGCCGTTGAATCTCTCTATTAGTGCATGAAAATAGTTCTGTAGGGGGAATCGATGCATCTGCCATGTGTGATGTGTAATAATGTCTGATAGAGAGAGAATATGTATGTACTTGAAAGATTTTATTTACTGTCAAATAAAGTATACATATACATACATACGTTTTCCTAATTTAAATAAAAATAAAATTAAATACTATGCATGCATTTCACTACATTATTTGAAAGTAAAATCAATTACATAAATTACATGTTTAAATATAAATTACATTTTAATACCTATCTAATGGAGTCTTAAAGGGTCATATAACCTATCATAGGTCCTAATTGTACACACAAAATAGTGCGCTTCTATGAATCCTTACAATCAAGAACACTCAAGAATGAGGTCTCAAAAATTGATCCATAGCTCTCTATGTATGGAGTTTCAAGATTGTAAAATTGCTCTCAGCTAGAGCTATGAAGCTAATGACCTTGCTAGTCAACCACACAATGAGAGACTCAAGTGAAGACAAGGGCAAGAGTGCCAATATCTCCAAGAATCACTATGAAATGCAAATGCAAGCTAGAAATGAGAGATGCAAGCTAAATTATGGAAATGAAAGTACAAGCTATGCTATGAAAAGGAAAGATGCAAGTGTTACAAATCCTTCCTAATTAGACTAGATGAAGTAATCTAAAGTATAAAGGAAATCTATACTATGAATGCCATGATAATGAAACTAGAATGCACGAAATGAAACTAGAGTGAAATGTAGATGCAAAAGCCAAGAATGCTCCAAATCTTCAAAAGTTCCAAAGTGATCTAGAAAACCTACAGCATAACATTAGTATTCAAAAATGCATATGAAAATGAAGAAGAGAGCTCTCCTTTTATAGGAAATGAAAAGGAATGGACCATGGAGATTAAGAGGCAAAAGATTTAATCAAGAGTGGAGCATCAAAGAGGAGCAATCCATGTGCACAAATATCCTCTAATGAGAAAATAAGAGTTGACTTTTGTGTCCATATGAGACAAAAAGTGCTTTTTCCCTTATTATAAAATAAGAATAATACTTTATTTGTGCAACTTAGGATAAGATGAAAAGTGAGGTTTTTTATTTATTAAAAGGGGAGGAAATATTCCTTTTGAATAAATAAAGACTTAAGATAAAATGGTTAGCCCAAGGAATAATCGAAAATGATAAAATAGGATTTGATCAAGGAAATTGATATAATTGAAAAATATTAATTTTTGAAAATATTGATTAAGGGATTTGATGAATTGCAGGAATGGGGGCCCAAAGTCTAGGCGACCATTTTAGGGTGCATACATTTGCCCCTCTTTGAATAATGTGTGATCATTTCAGGAACACATGCAGTCAAAGAAGAATTGAAATGTGAGATCGATTTGGGATCACAAAACAATCCAGACGTGTGTTCATTTTGGGAACACACCAGGACAAAAATAAGTAAAAGCTGAAAGACAAGACCAACACCATCACTGCTAGGTGCAAATCAAACCTTAGACAAAACTATCATCGTCACTGCTAGGCAATAATCAAGTCTGAAAAATAGGAGATAAAAATTGAAAGACAAAATCACCACCGTCGCTGCTAGGTGATAATCAAGTCTAAAAATAAGAATCTCAAGCTGAGCTGAATGATAAAGCTGAATCAAAGATTAAAGCTGACAGGTACTGCCCCCTCAGAATCAAAATCAAAATCAGGTAGAGGAGAACAAGAAATTGATAAACTTGATCAAAGCACTAGAAATCATAGTCAAAGAATAGGACAATAGGATAACCATCAAGCAGTGAGGACATGCCCCAAGTTGACTAGGTTTGACTAGGAAAGATATAGGATAAAAATTAAGGCAAACCTGAGAGAAATGAAGTGAGTGAGAATGAATGATAGACTAGGAGGTTTGAAAGAGATGGGGGTGAAGAAATGAAGATGCCCCAACAAAGATTGAAGGATCAGGCCTCAAGTGATCAGCCAATTGCGTAGATGAGAGTGAAATTTTGAAATGTGATTTTGACTATCAAGATTAACTCAAATTTCAATTTTGAGTCCGAAAATGGATCCAGAACGTCGAAATTAGCTAGGGGTGCAATTTTTTGCGCAATTTCGAGGTGTTTTGAAAATTAGGTCAAAAAGTCAAAATGCTATAAAAGGTCAGGAATAGAAAAGGATGTGATATGAAAGACAAGATGCGAAAGACAAAATTGGGAAGAAGTGAAAGGTGAGCGTAGTTGACCAATAGGTCCACGTAAGATGAAAAGGAGAGCTCTCTCCATATGCAAGATGCAAAATGAAGCTAATATGAACCTAAAAAAATGCAAGCTACTATGAAAAGTGGTTGACTTGCAAGGTCACAACGCTAATAGACATCTAATAATCATCATCGAGCTTTATTGGTAGCATCACAAGATCATACAATACACACTAGTATAACTATGGGTATATGAATATGATCTATATCAGATAGAATGTGGAAATCCCACCTAGGCACCAAAGACATATAGGTCAAGATGACTAGTGCAGTGAGATTACCTAAGTTTGCTATAGCGAGATTATGCTTGCATCAGGACATAAGAAGGTCAAGATGGTTATAAGCATGCACTTGCAAAATAGTCAAGGATAATACCTTGTAGATCCTAGGTGTCAAGTAGAACCAGCATAAATGCTCATGACAGTTAGGATCAACGAAACATACCCACAAGCAGATAAAGAAATAAAACATGTTCTCATACCCTTAGTCTTCTAGCTATGCATCATCGAAGACGTATCAGGGAGAGACCACTCATCAAAGAAATCTTCATAGACAGCACACAAAGAAAAATAAAGTCAATTAAGTCTCAGCGATTCAAGTGTTTAAGTGCGTGTGTGTAGGTCATAGAGTCAAACTTTGAGTATCACATTTGCTTAGGGAGGAATATCACATCATACTAGACTGTGGGTAGGATATCTGATAAGTGTTAAGAAACACTTGACGCTAGGGTAGTGTTGAAAAACACTATTTGGGGTGGTGTTGAAAAACACCTGTTTGTGAAATGCCCCAAGAGACAAATGCACCGAAAGGACTTATGCGAATAGTTATGCCCCCTAGACAAAGACAAAGACCAATTCCAGACCAAGTCAAATAAGGTCAAGGCATGATGGAGAATGGATAAGTGTCGAGGATGCATGCTAAAAGACAAGGGTGCAAAGGCCTCAAGTAGCACCTGTTTCCAGGTTTTCACCACTTGGAGATTTTTTATTTTTTATTTTGTATTTTTGCTACCAAGGCGCCTGTTTCCAGGTTTTCACCAAGGCATTTTTTCTATTTTTTTGCATTTTTTGCATTTTTTGAATTTTTTGTATTTTTTCAAGACTTTATATGCTTTTTAGGATTTTTTTAGCATCATATATGAATTTTTTTGAATTTTTTTCAGGATCAATAAATATGTACAAAGGATGCCCCCAAACAGAATAGGCATCAAACTCCCAAGCAAGATCAGATCATGTAGTCCCAATGTCTAGCAAGGTGGAGGACAAGAGGGAATATCAAGCTGGTGGAAGATATGGAAGACAAGAGAGTGAAGGAGAATGAAGGAAAGAAATCCTCAAAGGAAAAACTCCTCAAGAGTACCCAAGCTAGGGAAAAAATTTCATGTAAAGCACATTTGGACAAGCAATGAAAGGCCAGCATAGGATAAGTCACAAAAGCGCAATGAAAAAGAAGGAAAGGATGCAGTCCAAAGGAGTAGACATGTCAAGAGACTTCATAGCATCGTGTTTTACTCTTTTTTATTAGATCAAGACCAAAGGGGAAAAGGATAGCGAAAGACTAGAATGAATGGAGGAAAATAAATATGAAGGCTAAACATGAATGGAATGAAAGCAAGATCATCATAAAATAGCTCATAAGATAGCCAAATATTCGTGTATAGGTCAACATTGTCAAGACCAAAGAGAGAAGATGGAATTGATGAAACATGTAGAAGAACTACGCATGATGCCTAATTGCCAAGTTTTTATCACGGTACTTATCCAAGGCGCCACAAGGGAGTGGTTTTCACCATAGGATGAATTTATTTCTCTTTACTTTTGCTACCAAGGCGCCTGTTTCCAGATTTTCACCAAGGCACATTTTTATTTTTTATTTTTTATTTTTTTGGAAGAAGGCAAGCTTTTTAGATAATGCTCCATGAAAGGATAAATCATGATATGCCAAGGATTCAAAATGTTATGCTCAAAGATACTAATAGGGAAAGGAGGATGGAAGAGAAAAATGGAGGATAAGGTTTTATGTAAAGCGAGTGAGGTTGGAAGATAGGAGGAATAGGCAAATGAGGAAAAAAGATAGAAGGTAGAAGGATAATGAATGGAAGGATTTTGAAAGGGTAGATGGAAAGGAAGGCAAGATCAACGTCAACACACACCTTGAAGGGTGGCGAGAGGATGGAGGAAATGTGAATGAAGGAATACGAGAAGGAATATGATGAATGTTTAGCAGAGGTTGTGGTTCAGGCACATGGAATGGAAGAATGTTTTTGGAAGAAGATGAAGTGGAAGCCTTTGGAAGCTTGAATGTCAACTTCACTTGTTGTTCAATATTAGACTCATTCAAGAGAGACTTTGGAATCCATATAGCCTTAGGCTTTTCATTTCTTTTTGATGTTTTAGAGACAATATCTTCAATGATGGATTTTGGAACCCATACTTGTCTTGTAGTTTTCTTCTTAGATATCTCTTTTGACTTTATATATCCATGTCAATTAGAGTGGACATGGTGATCTTCTTTTTTTTATGGATTCTTGTATTGCTTCTTTTTCTTGTATTGAGCGTTCAAGTTACTTCCAAAAGACTTGGGACTTGTGGAAGAAGAAGGATGATATGACTGGTTTAGATGGGTGAGTGGATGAAAAGAATTCAAGGGTATGCATCTATGTTGATCTTGAGGAAAGATAGGAGATGGAGGGATGTAAGGACCCAAGATGGATGATGAATTAGGAGAGTTAGGAGGGGATACTGATGGGACATAAGGGCCCAAGATGGAAGGAAGACGTGAGGCCCTTAGCAGTGGTGGAAGAGGTCCAAGGATGGATGCGGAAGATGCAAAAGGATAATCAACCAATTCATCAACATTTATATGACAACCAAGGACATCAACATCTTTACAGTGAGCATTAGGATTTTCAATAGGATCGTGAACATCTTGAATAGGAGCAACTTCTTTGATAGGAATTTTCAAAGCTTGCAAAGACTTAGGAAGAGTCGAAAGTGGAAGTGAACATGGAGTGGTAGAACAAGAAGATGGAAGATTTTGATCTTGACAAGTTGCTTTGGATAGCATAAGCGCATCATTTTTTTCTTGATTTTCAATAGGCTTAACATTGGAAGTAACAACACTATTTTCAATAACCTCAATGGAAGTAAGGTCATCTTGATTGTCAATAAGCTCAACGATGTGAGTAGTAGCTTGATCTTGCTTAGGAGATGGTGGAATGAATGCGGAAGAGAGTAGAGGATCAAAAGAACCATGAAGTGGATCAGAGACATCATGAAAAGGATTGGATGACATGGAGGGTTCTTGATCTTGATCTTTTTTTATATTCTTTTATTCATCATTTTTAGAGTCCTCTTGACATGGAGCCACTTCTAAGGACAAGGAAGCATGTTGGAATTGCATGGAAGATTTTGGAATAGATGGTGAAGGACTAGCTGAAGTAGGCATTATAGCGCATAAAGGATTAGGCTCTTTATGTTTAGCATTATTGAAAGTATTTTCAGCCAAGTGAAGGTTAGCTTGAGTTTCTTTAAGAGATAGCCCTTGAGGATAACTACAAGGAACTGCATGAAAAGTATTAGGACTTTCATTGGATGAAGGATTTGTGAAAGATTTGGAAGACTCGGAAGCTTTAGGAAGTGTATGGTTATTGGAGGAAGTAGGGGATGGAAGGGGACCATCACAAGACAAAGGTTCATCATTAACATAATCTTGCTTGAGAGTACACACAAATGCACACACAAAATAGTGCACTTCTATGAATCCTTACAATCAAGAACACTCAAGAATGAGGTCTCAAAAATTGATCCATAGCTCTTTATGTATGGAGTTGCAAGATTGTAAAATTGCTCTCAGCTAGAGCTATGAAGCTAATGACCTTGCTAGTCAACCACACAATGAGAGACTCAAGTGAAGACAAGGGCAAGAGTGCCAATATCTCCAAGAATCACTATGAAATGCAAATGCAAGCTAGATTAAGATGGATATGCAAGCTAGAAATGAGAGATGCAAGCTAAACTATGGAAATGAAAGTACAAGCTATGCTATGAAAAGGAAAGATGCAAGTGTTACAAATCCTTCCTAATTAGACTAGATGAAGTAATCTAAAGCATAAAGGAAATCTATACTATGAATGCCATGATAATGAAACTAGAATGCAAGAAATGAAACTAGAATGAAATGTAGATGCAAAAGCCAAGAATGCTCCAAATCTTCAAAAGTTCCAAAGTGACCTAGAAAACCTGTAGCATAACATTAGTATTCAAAAATGCATATGAAAATGAAGAAGAGAGCTCTCCTTTTATAGGAAATGAAAAGGAATGGACCATGGAGATTAAGAGGCAAAAGATTTAATCAAGGGTGGAGCATCAAAGAGAAGCAATCCATGTGCACAAATATCCTCCAATGAGAAAATAAGAGTTGACTTTTGTGTCCATATGAGACAAAAAGTGTTTTTTCCCTTATTATAAAATAAGAATAATGCTTTATTTGTGCAACTTAGGATAAGATGAAAAGTGGGGCTTTTTATTTATTAAAAGGGGAGGAAATATTCCTTTTGAATAAATAAAGACTTAGGATAAAATGGTTAGCCCAAGGAATAATCGAAAATGATAAAATAGGATTTGATCAAGGAAATTGATATAATTGAAAAATAAGGATTTTTGAAAATATTGATTCAGGGATTTAATGAATTGCAAGAATGGGGGCCCAAAGTCTAGGCAACCATTTTAGGGTGCATACACTAATAGGTCCAATTACCTGTATGTAATAGGTTAAATTAGGTATAATTAGGTCTAATTAGGGTGTGATTAGGTCCCAATTGATCTAATTGGGTCGAATTAGGTGAAGCACTAATAAGTCTTAAGGGGGACATAACACTCATAGTGGGTCTAATTTGGTATTAAAGGGGTCATATAACAAGTATTATAGGTCCTAATAGGTCTAATTAGGTCATAACAACTAATTGGGTCTAATTAGGTACTAATAGGTCTAATTAGGTGCTTTAATATAGGTCTTAAGGGGTCATGTTACTCATAGTGGGTCTAATGGGGTCATATAACCTGTCATAGGTCCTAATAGGTTTAATTAGGACATAATTGCTTTAATTGGGTATTAAATTAGGTCCTAATAGGTCTAATTTGGTCGAATCGGGTCCTAATAGGTCTAATTGGGTCTATTTAGGTGCTAATTAGGTCTAGAATTCCGTTGTAATAGGTCTTATCTAGGTCTAATTAGGTGAACTAATATGTCTACTTTGGTCTTAAGAGCTCATATTAAGCATGCATTAAGTCTAATTAGGTCTTAAAGGGTCATGTAGTACTCGAGTATATTAGGTGTTAATTAGTCTTTAAATTTGATCTAATTACAAGGTCAGAAGGGGTCCTATTACTCATATTGTACATAGAT
Organism: Chamaecyparis obtusa; assembly: GCA_027943335.1. Taxonomy (NCBI): domain Eukaryota; kingdom Viridiplantae; phylum Streptophyta; class Pinopsida; order Cupressales; family Cupressaceae; genus Chamaecyparis; species Chamaecyparis obtusa. The sequence goes on from BSBK01005228.1 coordinate 569,275, forward strand.
AATTAGGGCAAGCTATTATGACTAATTTGGTCTAAGGGGTCCTATTAAGTTCATAAATATGTCCCTAAGTAGGCATTATTACTATTCAATATTAGTTCCTATTACTTATATTAGGTATGTATTACTCACATGTATTTAAAGGTAAATTAAATAGTATAAAATTAGGTATAATTTAAAGGTCTTGTTATGGGTTAATTAGTCTAATTATGCCTAAGGGATCATATTGCTCATATTAGGTGTACTAGCAGGTCCTATTACTCATGATATTAGGTGTTAATTAGTCTTAATTAAAGGTCTAATTAGGTCTGACGGGGTCCTCAAACTCATATTAGGTATACTTGAGACTAGTTACACATGTCTTATTAGGTGTTAATTGGTCAAGTATTAGGTCTAATTACGTCTTTAAAGCCCACCTTATTAATGATATTAGGTCCTAATTTGGGTCTTATTACTCATGTTAGGTCAGGTAATAGGTTAAAAATTAGGTCTTAATGGGTCACAATTTACTCAAGGGGTCTAATTTTAAGTATATTTAATTATGTCTTCTTAGTCAAGTATTAGGTCTAATTAGTCTTAATTAGTCTTATCTCTAGGTCTTGTTAGGTACATAATTAGTCTTATCTAGGTCTTATGTACATACACAATGTATACATAAAAATCTATCTATACACATGTACATGTATGTATACATACATATATACATGCACACATGCACATGTGTGTGTGTGTGTGTGTGTGTGTGTGTGTGTGTATATATATACATGTGCATACACATGCACATACATATATATATACATGCACATGCACACATGCACATGCATACATGCACACACACACACACACACACACACACATATATAATAATGAAAAATCTATATATTTAATCAATACACACATGTATATCACAAACTTTAAATAAAGAAAAATCTATATAATTATATATACACATGTGCATATATATACACATATACATGTTTATATATATGTATATATACACAACATATATGTACATGTATATATACATGCATATATACATATATATATACACATGTATATATATACATATATATACACGTGTTTACATGTATATATACATATATGCATATATACACATGTATATGCATATATACATGTGTATATATGCATATATACAAGGTATATATGCATATATACATATGTATATATGCATATATACACATGTATATATGCATATATACTATTTATGCATCTATCAAAAATTGAAAATAATAAAAACAAACAATAAAAATACCTCAAAATCGTGTTTGATAATTTGGAAGCCGTTTCACTGTTCCATTGTTTCACTGTTGCCGAAAGTGACAGTGAAACTCAACTTTCGGCGGATATAAACTTCTGCCAAAAAAAATCCTAAATACATGACTTTTGATCGAAAGTCATCACTAAGGGACTTTCGATCGAAAGTTCCTTAGTAACTTTCGATCGAAAGTTACTAAGGAACTTTCGATCGAAAGTTACTTACGATCGAAAGTTGAAGCTAGTTTCTATCGAAAGTTGATAAATATTATTTTGCCGAAAACATTTTTCGGGACGGATTCCTTCCTCCGAAAAATTGTAACCCAGTATTGTGGGTTCACCCACCTTGTTGATGCATGGAGTTATTGGGACCCACCTTATCATTCCTTTGTTCTTCCTCTCGTCACATAGTGGCTTATTATAAGTATGTTATTGTGTTTTCTTATGGGTTTGCCTTATTTGGAATTCACCCACCTTTTTTATGAATATATGTGGCATTATTATATGAATACTATTCATCAATAAAATGTGGAAATGGATTTTGTATTTTATTGCTATTTATTAATTGATGGTATGTAAATAAATTGAAAATTTTGGACTAAGGGTCAAATTGGTTTATTTAGCCCATGAAAATTTTGAAATGTGGGCATGTGCAGGACCATGAGGGGCGAAAAAGTGGTGTTATAAAAAACATGTGTTTTTCATTTGCCCAAAAAATCCAAATTTCATGTTGAGTTTTTGCTTGGCTTGGGTGTCAGTACATGCAAATGGTCAAAGCCAAACTATAACATATATAAAAAAATATCGGATATTTTAGTATAACCAATATTTGATAATTGCATTAATATCAGATATCCAAAAAATTAAAAAAAATTAGATATACGATAAGATATAGGATTATCAAATATCCATATACGTTTAAAATGATCAAATATTAGTTATGTTGAAATAGTAACAAATTTGGAAATGGGCTATGTGTAGCGTGATCATGGTCCCTTTCTCTCCTAGAGTGGATCATGCTTCTTGATTTAGGTATGGGTTATGCATTTAATGATTATCTCTTATCTGGATGGGTTTGTGTTATAAGTGACCTATAACTTAAATTGCAATATCCTTTTGGCTTGGCCAACCTTGTTGTAATATCCAATGATCTATCTTGTATATAAGTACAGTTTATGCTTTAGAAAAATGTATGGTGTGAAGCAAGTGAATGGTGTGTGAACCAGTTAAGATCTACAATCAGCATAGCAAAATTCAGTCAAAGTGGAAGAGAAGAAAAGGGAGTAATAATGTGTTGCTAAGGTTGACAATGTTGTGAAGATCAACTACATTATTAGGAGAATCTCTCTTAATCCTTGTAAAGAGTTGTATGTATGATGTAGTAGCATCTTGCATGTTGGAGTTTTTTGTCCCTATGTTTCTCGGTTACAGTGTTGACCGAGGGGCTCGATCGAAGGAGTGTTTCTCAGTTGCAGTGTTACCAGAGGAGCTCGGTCACTAAAGGACTTGGTAAAACTTCTGGTGCTCGGCAGAACTTGTGCATGACGATGCTTGTGGTGCTCGGTCGACATCCTTTCTCGGTGATGCCTGGCTTGCTCGGTAGTTTTTGCCAACGCTCGGTAGTTTGTCTTATCGACTGGAGTTCTTGTGAATTTGGTGGGCCAAGTTGATATATTTAATGTGGATAGTTTATGTTGTATTCTCTAGGGTAGATCTAGAGGCCGACTTGGAGAATTAAATATTGTGAGGCTATTTAAGAGTTGACTTGTATTTTAAATTTAATATTTGTTTGTTTTAGGAGCCGACTTGGGCTTATGAGTTATTTCTTTCTTCCAGCCAACTTGTGGCTAAAGAAGTAGTATATAAGGAGGTCTGGGGTAGAGTTGTAAGAGACAGATGGAAGGAGTAGAGATTTAGTTAGGAATCTGAAGTTGCAAACTTGTGAGAAGGGCTAGTGGATGAGGCTTAGGAACAAGGAGATTGCTTGGTGGCTTGCGAGCACAAGTTTAGATCTTGCTGGATGTTTCTACCAGATTTTTGTAGCCTGTTGTTACCGATATGGCTAGCTAGGGTTAGGGTTTGAATTAGATCTTGAGGGATCTTGTAGAACTGTTACTTGCTTTGTAATTGGTCATAACTGGGATGGCCTTATAGCCCAACACATTGCATGTAATTAGTTATTTTTATGAGTAAAGAATTCAGATTGTTGCAGACCTTATTTTTTTGTTGGATTCCTTTGTGTGGTTGTTTAGCTTGGGGTTTGGACATTTTCTTTGGGGATTCTCTTGGCCTTGCACTATGTCAATGTACCTTGTCTTTGAGACAATGAGTCTTGGGTGCAAAATTTTATGTTATATCTTGCTACTTTGGCAATGAGCCTTTGTTTGCAAGTCTAGAGCAGTGAACTCATATTTGTATTCATTGTTGTATTGGTAGTGAGCCTTTTCTTTCAAGTCTAGAGCAATGAGCTCCTAGCATATTTTGTATGAAACTATATATACCTCAGTGAATTATTATTTGTGGGTAAGTGCTCATTGTGTTTTTTCCCAGTTTGGGTTTTCCATGTATAAAATTTGAGTTTTCATGTGTTGCTAGTTTTTTTCATTACTTTCTTAATGTTTCATGTGTGATGTCTAATATTGAATTTAGCTAGTGGATTTTGGTTTATGTTGATTTACCTCTGCCCCCTCTTAGTATTATGAAGTGTGTTCAACACCCATTAACATAATTAATGAAAAACCCATCAACTTAGGATATCAACTACATTTATTTGTCATTAATGAAAAAGAATAAAGAAATAATATATATGTATACATGTGTGTGTGTGTGGGTAATTGCACCAAGATGGTGAACAAAAAGGGGGTATAAGTGGTCACTTTTTTTCTAAAATCAGGGAAACCTGAACTTCACAGAGAGATTTGAGGGTCATGCACTCAAATCTAGGAGTTGTGTAAAGAATAATAATTGTAGTATCCTGAATCTAGTTTCTAAACTACTAAGGTTTTTTAAAATTGGATAATATTAAGAGGTTCAAACCTCTCGCACACGAAAAAATGTTCCTAATTTTTTTAGAAAAACATAACATAGATGTTTCTATGTGCTTCACAAACTATATAGTTAGATTTAGTATTTTGCAAAACCCTTTGGTAGGATGATAGCGAAGAGTGAGATCTAGAAGTTGTATAATTTTTGTAATTTTTTGTTGAGTATTTTATTTTTTATGATTTTTTTAAGTGACCACATCCAGAAAATATGGTACATGTTTGTGCGCTAGGCATAACTTGCATCAAAATAATCCAAATTGTAAAAAAATATTTAAAGTGTATAGAATCTAGTGTAGAATAGTAGAATATGTATTTTTTTTTTAATTTGGTCAAGTAGATCAAAAGTTATTAAAAAAATGGTAGACATATGTCTGTGAGGACTGTGAAGACACTGGTAAAGAAAATTAAATTTTACTGTGCTAATGTTGTCTAAAAATAGAAAAAATTATATGGTCAGAAAGCTTAGAACATGTGAGATGATGGTAGTAATTTTAGAGATACCCACTTGATCATTGGTAAAACTGATGACGATGAATTCAAGAAATCATGTTGAAAGAAGAAAAAATGTGTAAATGGACAAAATTGGAGGGAAAATGGGCTTGCAAGCCTTAGGGTCGTATTCCAAACCTTAACCCGTACAGGTTATGGTGTACAAAATAACCCGCTCTGGTTTTGAAAACCAAAAATCACAATTTCAAGTTATACATAACCCGTATGGGTTATGAAGTCATAAAACAACATTTTTAGTTTCACATAACCCATACGAGTTATGACGACATTACAAAAATTGCTTGTAAATGTCTAATACAATACACATTTGTATATATTTACATATATCATATGTTTATATATATATATATATATATATATATATATATATATATATATATATATGACTCTTCTTATTTCCTCTCTCTCTCTCTCTCTCTCTCTCCTTTTCCTTATCCTCTAGACAAATTGCATGCATTTTCTCTTTGTGTATACATTTTTTGTGGGATGAATGTGAATCAAAAGAGTGGGTCGACCAATGGTTTTGTAGACCTTTACAAACCCTAGATACATATCAACTTCCTTGAGCACTACAACTGAACCAGATGGAAAAATCAATTGATTTTGACCATGTATCTGACTTAGTTGAACCAAGTAATTTATCAATTTATTACTTAGTGAATTATTTTTCTCATCTTGTATGCATTTTAAGGTCAATTTATTAGTTCTTTATGTTGATTTTGGTATTAACTTATAGCCTTCTACTAAATATAGGTCATGTATATGCAATCATTATAGATGAGAACAATGGAGAAGGAACAAATTACTTTTTGTGTCGTTGTATTGAGGCCAAAAAGAAATTGGCAACAATAGTTACTGATGGAGAGAGTATTGGGTACCCAATAGGTTATGTTGTTGTGACAGGCACATGGCTTAGAAGGTACCATTGTTGTGTCGAGTTGTATTGAGACCTCTTAAAATTAATTTATTACACTTTGTATTGATATTGACATTAACTTATTTTTATAATAAAATGCAGATACCCTATCAATAATTCTAATGCTTGGTTGTTTGAGGACTTTGAGACACATAGACATATTCTTCATTACTCTAACCTTGTTTTTGCAACAAATATTCAATTGATTAAATATCGTGGTAGACATCTGAACAAGAATTTGTGGAAAGTTTGTGAATCTGACCATGAGGCAATACTAGACACAATAAGGGTTAGAGTTGATCCAGAAGGTTCACTTGATTGATTTTGGGCCATAAAGATGAATGATTCTACAATATGGTAGAATGATTTTGACAATTTGTATATGATTCTATGTGCATATTTAGATGCCAAATTTTGTATATAAAAACAACAATCAATAGTAATGTGCATATTTAGATGCCAAATTTTGTATATAAAAACAATAATCAATAGTAATGTGCATATTTAGATGCAAAATTTTGTATATATAAACAATAATGAGCTTCATCATGCATATTAGATTCAAAATTTGAAATATAAAAGTGCCCATGGGGCTGATTTGCAAATATTAAGAGCCCGCATTTTGTATATCCTAATTTGTACCATTTGATTATAAATACATATTGAAGTTTATAACCTTAAATTTGTATCATCTTAATGCCATGTAAAGTGAAAAAAAATGTCTTATTTTCTTTACACACATTAGATTTCAATTGTAAGGTCCAATGATCCACCATGTTACCTAGTGTAGGAGCACCTAAGGGTCAAGGGAGACCTCAAATGACGAACATGTAGTGTTTGGTAAATGGTGCATGTTTAGTCTAAATAGGCTTTAATAAGATCATTTTGATCATTTGATGATGTAATAAGATCTTTGAAGGTCAAATGATGTAATACTTGGAGTCATTGAGTCAAAATTGGTCAAATGTGTGTCCAAAGTAAAATGGTGATTCCCTAGGGTGAAGGGATAGTGTTGAAGGATTGCATCCTGGCACCAAATGGTCTACACCATTAGCTCCCGTTGGGTGGGTAAACTCTAGTGACAACCCCATTCTTCTCATGGAGGCACTAAAACGTTCGCGACCATGCTAGACCAAAGTGTCCCCAAGGTGCACTAAGAATGATTGGGCAATGATATTTTGAGGCTTGTATTTCAGATCTCGTGAGAGGTATTGGAAAACTATCAGATGCTACAAGACCATGTTTTTGTGGCCTACAATAACCTCTCTCTCTTCTGGGACATTCAAATTTTTTTGAATTTGGCATGGCAATCTCGCTTGATGAAAAAACTTGTAGTGAGGCTCAACTGGAAGTTGCACCACTGGGTATCTTCCAAACCATTTGTCTTGGCACCAAATGGTCTACGCCATTAGCTCTTGTTAGGCGGGTAAATGCTAGTGACAACCCTGTTCCACCCATGGAGTCACTAGAACGTTTGTGACCATGCCGAACCAAAGTGTCCCCAAGGTGCATTAAGCACGATTCAGAAGCGATATTTCAAGGCTCATATCTCAAACCTTGTGAGAGGTATCGATGAACCATTAGATGTTATAGGACCATGTTTTTGAGGCCTACAATAACCTCTCTCTATTCTGGGAGATTTTAATTTGTTTGAATTTGACATGGCAATCTCGGTTGATGGCAAAACTTGTTGTGAGGCTCAGTTAAAAGTTGCACCACTGGGTATTTTCCAAACCGTTCATCTTGGCACTGAACAGTCTGTGCCATTAGGTCCCATTGGGTAGGTAAACGCTAGTGACAACCCCATTCTGCCCATAGAGTCAATAGAACATTTGTGACCATGTTGGACCAAAGTGTCCCTAATGTGCACTAAGCATGATTGGGCAATGATCTTTCGAGGCTCGTATCTCATACCTCGTGAGAGGAATCAAAAAACCATCAGATGCTACAAGACCATGTTTTTGAGGCCTACAATAACCTCTCTCCATTCTGGGAGATCTGACTTTGTTTGAATTTGGCATGACAATCTTTCTTGATGCAAAAGCTTGCAGTGAGGCTCACTTGAAAGTTGCACCACTAGGTATCTTCCAATCTGTTCATCCTGACGCCCAATGGTTTGCACCATTATCTCCCATTGGGTAGGTAAACACTAGTGACAACCCCATTTTGCCCACATAATCACTAGAATGTTCGCGACTATGTTGGACCAAAGTGTCCCCAAGGTGCACTGAGCACCATTGGGTATGTCAGTGAGTGTTCTGGTGTGTCGAGAGGCAAAGTGAGACCATTCCTAGGGTAAACCTACCCAACCAAATGTGATGGAAGTGTCGATTTGTGCCCACAATGAACAGATGTTGCTGCTCCAAGTTGGTTATACAAGGGACATCATCGATAAGGTAGGTCGGGTCCTATGTGTCCTAAATGTGTTAGGGTCATATGGACCATTTTGGTTTGTAATAAAGAATACATGTTCAAATATGGTCAAAGGGTCAATAATAGACTATTAATTGATGTTTTGAGTTCTTAGAATGATCACATTTCAAGAGAACCTTCAAAGCACGAAGGGTACCCACAAATACATGTACGGCATGGATCGTATAGAAAAAACTCATAAGACATGATTATAGTCATGAATGTATGCAAGGCATGAATTCCAATATGCATAAGGTAGTGATCATATGCTCAAGGCATGAATCACACATTTAGATATCCATACACATTGTTTGTATACACTTATGAAGCATGCATGTAAATAATGCATAAACCATGATTTTTCTTTACCCAAACAAAATACTCATAACGTATGAAGGATACACATGAATACAATGTAGCACATAAAGCATGAATTCACATAAATGATGAATTACACATGTGAACACACGTAGCACATAAAGTGTACACACAAATTTTCTTAAGTCATGAAGCATACATGTAGCACATAGATTATGAAGCATACACATGAATTCACTTAAGTCATGCACGTAGCCTATACACGTGAATTTAGGTTATGAAGAATGTACTTGAATACACTTGAATATACTTAAGGCATAAATCCTACACATGAGTATATACACACAAGCATATTTACACACTAACAATGAACAAATTGGATTGAATATCAAGTTTCATATATATCAAAATGAACAATAATTGTGTACATATCAAAAAATGACATACATGCCAAACCAATAATAGAGTTACAAAAATGTAGCATTAGCTATGTCAAGGTCGATATATACAATAAAAATGTCAAATATATATAAAAATTGGTCATTGAATAACCACAACTAGATCTGTATATCTATATCAATATCTATGACTTTGTTGGATCATCAAAATTGAGCCTCTTCAAAGTAGTAGGTGGCTCATTAGGTGTCTGCACAAGAACAATTCAAATGCTAAATCAGATATCTTTTCTCAAAATAACATCAAAATCACTAAATACTCCCTACGAAAGCTCAAGAAATGGATGTTGGATAATGGTAAGGATCACTCCCTATGGAAGCTCAAGCAATGGATGTTGGAGAAGGGTCAGGATCACGTGCTTCTACTGGTATGGATGAACATATACATCTAGTGCAAACTATAAAGAGAAAAATTAATTATAGAAACTTAGATCATTTACTTACAATGGATGTGGAGAAATTGAGATCACTTGTTGATGTTCAACCCTTAAGTCTTGCTAAGAAGAGGTCAATGAATAAGATCGCAAGAGAAATATTGGCTAAATTTGATAATATTGAAACACTTGAACAAGCCCAATTGCTTTCATTTGTACTTATAAATAAAAAGTTGGAAGAGGCATTAAAATTATTGGGTATAGACACAATATCAAAGAAGAAGAAAATTGTTGGTGTGCAAACTGATATGATTGAAAATCTTAGGAAAGGTTTGAACTAGGTAGGGAAGTGATCTTGAACTAAAGATAAGACCATTACAAGAAGAGTTATGCTGACATCCATCGTAGGTAATACTATGCCCTGAAATAGATAAATATCTTTAGTTTCATCTTAGATTGGTTTTAGTAGGAGAACAATATCATGATATGTTAAGAGGAGAATGCTTTTGGATGATATCCCCTTGAAAGGCACTTGGGAAATTATGTGTAGAGATCCTCATTCTGATAGGATTGATGAGGGAATCAAGAATTTGGTCAAATTATTTTGGAATGATAATAACCATCCTTCATCAAACTTTAGAGATGTTATTAGACATATAATTGCAACTAATCAATATGAACATCATATAAAACATTAGTTGGACACAACGCAACATGAAATGTATGTGTCATTTTGTAGTTCAAATCCTAATATAAAGATTGGGCAAACAATGTTTGAAATATTGAAGTCATATGAGGTGAGGACAAAAAAAGTGTTTGAAACTTGTTGTTGTCGTTACCATATTGAATTTGATCTCCACTATTAGGTTTTTCAAAAAAATTTAGAAGACACTTATGGTTTTGAATATGCTCCTCCTAGTAGACAAAGTGAGTTCATCTCATCCATTTTATGTGACAAAAGAGATGATGCAGCTAGTCAAATAAATTGTGTAAAAGGAATATATGATACACGTATTGATTTGGCTCTTTTCCCTTTGAAAAATGAAAACATTGATGTGACAAAGATGGTAAATTGCAAGAGTTACAAATATGTAAAGAATGAAAGAAAATTTGGAAAAGAATCCAAAAGGTTAGAATGTGTTGAAGATGAGACAACTATTGGAGAATTTATGGACAAATTTAAAAAATTGGTTCAACCTTACATTCATCATGCTTTTTTGCAAAGTGGCAAGCACAACAATTCCAAACATTGAGAGACAATTTCCCACTTGGAACTATTCTATCAGTTGTTAATTTTGCATAAAAGTATTTCTTTGTTCATCAAAAGGCAGTTCAATCAAAATAGTGGGGTGTGTAGCTAAGAGGGGAGTGGTGTAGAGTCAGAAGGATGGAGTAGCATCTCAATATATGAACCTATGTCACTGTTAGTGTCGATCTATCTCAATCCCTATATCTTCTCCTCAAAATACTCTAGGCCCTCTGATGTGATGCACACATCACCAAGACATTATACCCCTCCCTCTATAGTTGCGGAGTGATTAGTGGGTGCAGAGTGTTGTAAATTGTGAGGTGTATAAGTTTATGGTGTGCTTTGGGGTGGTGGAACTAGAGGGCCTTGAGAGACTCTAATTTTGTCTTTGAAAAAGTGTACATAGACCCCTCTATATGATAAATATAGGAATATGACTGCAAGAGGTCCTCCAAAAAATAAAGTTCCATATCGAGGTGAATGTGTTGTCTAGTAAGAGCTCATACATCACGCAGTGTAGTGAGACCAACAGCTCTATATGCCTTTTCACTCACACCTACACCACTAGACGATGCCTCTGAAGATGATCAAGGTCAACTTGGTCTATTCATAATATATCATCCGAGTGTGTCTAATGTGATGTTGGTAGTCACAACTAAAATATGTCCAATCCTATCAACAACTCTATTAGTGGTATCAACCATAGATGGTGCCATTATTGGAGCCCTCTTCCCAACCAACTACCTATGAGTAGGTACAACACAACCATCCCTACAATATTGATTGCAGTTTACAACTCTTTCCCGCCCCTATCTAAAATAACCTGGTAGATCTAGGTAGTTGACGTTGAGATCCAAATAGATCTTAGTGTACAACTATTGTGAAAAATATAGAGGAATCTAGTCGTTATTGGGATAATGACCATGTACATAAAGGAAATGAGGGTATATCATGCCTACAATCTCTAGAATCACACACCATGTAATGTGATATGCCTTCACCTTGGGCATATCTTGATAGTAATGGAAAACCTCTCGTTTGATGATATCCTTTGAGACCCGATCCTAGACCTCAGCTAAGGATACATCACCAGAGACCTCAATTCTCAACTCTTGAAAAATAGCATCTACAATCTATGGTTTGTATGTTTTCTGTGAACCCACATGTGCACTCAAATCCTGCATACTCCTCAAAATGGTGGCACAGATATCCCTGTACACTCTCTCCTGAGATCTAGCGATAGAATCCTATAATCGTTGCATCTCTTGGGTAGAAAACTGAAATATAACACCCACATTAGGAACGTGAGGTGCCTGATGTGCACCATCTTGAGGTGCGTGACCCTGAGGAACCTCATCCTGAGGTACACTGGCATGATCGTGTGTGGCCATCTAGGGATAATATGTGTTAAATGTTAAAATTTAAGTACAAATTATATGTGCGGGTAAAATGATAACAAATTCGATATAAAATCATGTCATTTTAAATATAAAATAATATTAAAATCTAAAATTATACAAGTACAATTCTAAATTAAACTATGTTAATAATGAAATTAAACACATAAGATGTCGAGAGAGAGAGAGAGAGAGAGACTTAAGGGGTTTGATTCTAGAGTCTTAATTGATCTTAAACAGTAGTTAGAGAGAGAGAGTCTTAATGGGCGGGGAGAGAGAGAGTCTTAAGAAGGTGTAGACAGAGTCTTAAGGAGTTTGGTGAGAGACTCTTAAGGGGTGGGGAGAGAGAGAGTTTTAAAATCCTTTGGAAAATTTAGAAAATTTAGAAAAATTTAAACCTTTAAAAAAATATAAATTACTAGCATTTTTTAACATTACTAACTAAAAATAATTTAAAAATAAGCAATAACATTACTAACTAACATTTTCTGCCATTTTCTACCATTTTCAAACATTTACAAACATTTTCTAACATTTTCTAATTTAAATCTAATTTTTTTAAATTAAAAATAGCTGGAAACGAAAAACTAACTAGAAACGAATAACTATCTGGAAATTTTTAAAACCATCTAAAATAATTCATAAACATATAATTTATAATAAAAAATGTATTTTTTTAAAAGGAGAAATGTGTGTACTTGGAATATATAATGGTCGAAGGAGCTCAAAAATGATCCAAGGAGGTTAATGTTGGTTTGTGTCATCAAGAGGTTCGCTCCAACACCAGGAGTCCACAAGCACAGTAAAAGTGAAATGTGAAAATGACCTCTCCACTGGAAATTAAAAAATAAATCAAGATTAGGGGGCCTTCGTGCGAAGGGGGTCTTCGCACGAAGTACCCCACACAGGGTACTTTGTGCGAAGGGGGTCCCTCCTTCGCCCAAAGACCCCACATTTGTGCGAACATCCCAAAAATGAAATTTCGATGCACATCCAAAATTTCTTCATCCCCAAAAGTGGGACACATTATTGTGGGATCAACCAATGTTGAAGTCAAAGATTAAAGTTATAATTTTTATTATTGTTGACAAGATCTTTGTGGAGTTGATGTATAATAAATGCTATGTATTGTAACAGAGTGTCTCTCTAATTTAAAAACCTTTTGTAACTAAACATAAGTGGGTCCTTCTAGATTGTAAGGGATGTGTGTTCTTTGAAGTGGGTGCTTCTAAAGTCAGTAAGGTGTTGCTACTCCTTGGAATGGGTGTTCCTAAGACTGTAAGGGTTAGTGCTCCTAGAGTGGGTACTCTAAAGATTTGTCATTTAAGACCTAATAAAGGACAATTTGAGAGTGATTTTTTACCCTTAGGGATTTTCCACTATAAAACATTGTGTCAAGTGTCTAAATGTGTGAATATGCTTGGTTGTCTTTGATATCTTCTATCTGCTACACATACATCTAAAGTCTTTAATGTTATCATGTGATTTGTTGCATATACTAATGACTTAAAGTTAAAGTTTTGAATAGTTAAAAGATCTTCATGTTTATAGATCATTGATTCACCCCCCTCTCACTAATCCTAGTATTCCAACACACACACCTTGTGATGCCACTATGCTTGGTTGATGTGTACCATGACATATCCCAAAAATGGACCTGATTTTTGACAACAAAAACTAATCCTATCATGAAATGTATCATATGTCATCTTATGTGGACCAAAATAATTTTTTTAGGTGGACAACTCATCTTGCTACGTGGTGAAGTAGGTCGATGTCTATGTGTGCATATGTGGCAATCAACATGGCACTCCAAACATAGGGTGGCCCACTTCCAGCCCCTCTCCCCTAATGTTGATTTTAATTAATTAAAAGCCACGATAAGACATGAGTTGACCACTAATCTAACATGACCATTATCTATTGTATGTTTGGCACGTGACAATTTAATTAACAAATTTACCTTTGCATTTGTTGTGCTTTCTGCCTTTTGATAATAGAAGGATTATTTTTCGATGGAGAGTGGTTCCCCACCTAAAACAACCTAACTAATAAAACCTTGATCGGTTATATATGAATTTATGCCAATTTTAAAAGATTGCAAAGAAAAAGGAAAAAAAATATCATTTTTAGAATAAATAATGAATTTAAATCAAAATGTTGAGCTTAAATTGAATTTTGTCTTGCATCTTTCCTTTGTTTGATATGGTTTTTAATATTTTTTTGAATCTTTTATTGGAAAATATTTAAAGCTTCTGGGTATGTGCAAGATCATGAGGGGCCAAAAAGTGGCGATGTGAAAAACATTCACTTTTCACTCGTCCAAAAGCGCATGAAAGTGCTTGTTGACTTTTTAGTAGGCCTGGGTGTCAGTACACCTGGGCAAACCTACCACCAAAGCACAGGCCTAATTAGGTACCCGATAATATCGGGTACCCGATAACTGTGGCATAAATCCAAAACCCGCGACCCCTTTTCCTCATTTCCTTGCACGATTTTCTTAAGTTCTTTCCACAATTTTCAGATACCCGATATATTTTTGGATACCCGATATTAGAAACAACAAATTCAACTCCAAGCATATTCGATAAGTAGTTATTTATATGATTTTTATTAATTTATTTCATTTTCATGCTAAATGTAACATTTTTTTTTTTAATAGGATTTTGTATTTATATTTGTAATAATATATGAAATTAGATTGAAATTTAGATTTTTTTTTATTTAATCAGGCATGGCTGACAACAATGAAGAAAATAACCCTCCCGCACCAAATAACGATCCCCAAAATAATCCCCCGCTTCAAAACCCTCCATCTTTACAAGATTTGATACAAGAAAATTTGAACACAATACGGAGTTTCCAAAACACGTATCAAAATATACCTACATTAGGTCCCATGCTTGCCACACTAAATACAATTGTTGGAAACATTGACACACTCACGCAGCAACATAATGCTGCTCTTCATTGGCGTGATGATATGCATGCCCAATTTGATGACGGGCTTGACCATGATGGGATTGCAGCCCTTAATATAAGTAAGGAAGATATAGCTGCCCTTTTTGTCAATCCTAAAACCGAAATACCAGTTGACCTGAAAAATCCCAAATTATCAATAAAATGGTGCACAAATGAAGCAATGTGCACAAACTTTTGGGATCGTTGGTGGATGGTTTTTGATAAACCACCCCATAGCAATTTGGAGGTCCCATTTTATTTCCTTAAAAAATTGTATGCTGAGTTTGTGCTTGGTCACCATGTTGATTATTGGAGTATGAGGCCCAACATGGGCATAGGTAGAGGAGCTCCTTAGACTAGGCCATCTTCCCAGTGTCGAAAGGCCACTACCTTTGTCCCCCCCACTGATGTTGTACCCCCTCCTCCAGTGCAGCATCCTGATATCATTACAGAGGCTGCCTCACAGACTATTAGGGCCATTCATTTACTGAGTGATCAGTTGATCACTCAGACCAGGTCAGTGTTGCCTCCTTTGGATGCTGCTGGCACATTGACAGCTCGTCAGAGTTCACATGTATGCGAGCCCCATATGTGCATTACGTGCGAGCATATGTGCCTCGGACCGCTTACTGATTCTGATATATATCAATTTCATTATATTGATGAGGGGGATACAGGAGACACAGCTGCAGAGGCTGCAACACCTCATGGAGCATCTACATCTCATGAGAGTGCTCAAGAGGTGCAGGCAGAGCCATTGATTCCTATTGTTATGGTAAGAGTAAACATTATAAATAAATTTGTCACATGACTTATCAAAAAATCATCAGGTGCTACGGGATCATGTTTTCAAGGTCTACAATAACCTCTCTCGATTTTGGGCGATTCGACTTCGTTTGCATTTGGCAAGGAAATCTCAGTCGATGCCAAAACTTGCAGTGAGGATTAGTTAAAAGTGGCTCAACAATGTATCTTTCAAACCGTCTGACCTGGCATCGAACCATCTGCTCCATCGGCTCCTGTTGGCCAGTTAAATGCTAGTGACAACCCCATTCTGCCCACAGAGTCACTGGAATGCTCGCGACCACGCTCGACCCAAGTGACCCCAAGGTGCACTAAGCACGATTGGGCAGTGATCTTCTGGGGCTCGTATCTCAGACTTCGTGAGAGGTATCGACAAATTTTCTAGTGCTACGAGATCATGTTTTCGAGGTCTACAATAACCTCTCTCAATTTTGGGTGATTCGACTTCGTTTGCATTTGGCAAGTCAATCTCAGTCGATGCCAAAACTTGTAGTGAGGGTGAGTTGAAAGTGGCTCAGCAACGTATCTTTCAAACCATCCGACCTAGCATCAAACCATCTGCTCCATTGGTTCTAGTTGGCCGAGTAAACACCAGTGACAACCCCATTCTACCCATAGAGTCACCAGAACGCTTGCGACCATGCTCGACCCAAGTGACCCCAAGGTGCACTAAGCACGATTGGGCAGCGATCTTCCAGGGCTCATATCTCAGACTTTGTGAGAGGTATCGACAAATCATTAGGTGCTACGAGATCATGTTTTTGAGGTCTACAATAACCTCTCTCAGTTTTGGGAAATTCGACTTCGTTTGCATTTGGCAAGGCGATCTCAATCGATGCCAAAACTTGTAGTGAGGGTCAGTTGAAAGTGGCTCAAGAACGTATCTTTCAAACCGTCCGACCTGGCATCGAACCATCTACTCCATTGGCTCCAGTTGGTCAAGTAAACACTAGTGACAACCTCGTTCTTCCCACAGAGTCATCGGAACGCTCGCGACCACGCTCGACCCAAGTGACCCCAAGGTGCACTAAGCACGATTGGGCAGAAATCTTTCAGGGCTTGCATCTCAGACTTCGTGAGAGATATCGACAAATTTTCAGGTGCTACGGGATCTTTTTTTTGAGGTCTACAATAACCTCTCTCGGTTTTGGGCGATTCGACTTCGTTTGCATTTGGCAAGGTGATCTCAGTCGATGCCAAAACTTGCAATGAGGGTCAATTGAAAGTGGCTCAGCAACGTATCTTTCAAACCGTTTGACCTGGCATCGAACCATCTACTCCATCAGCTCCAGTTGGCTGGGTAAATGCCAGTGACAACCCCATTTTTCCCACAGAGTCACTAGAACGCTCGCGACCACGCTCGACCCAAGTGACCCCAAGGTGCACTAAGCATGATTGGGCATCGATCTTCCGGGGCTGGTGCAGGGCACCCTCCACTAGTAGGAATTTGAATTGCATTGTTATGTTTGTAATAAATAGGATGGATCTAAATAGATCATCCTAATTTTGGTTTGGAATCCCTAATGTGTGATCAAGGATCTTTTGGCTATGTTATAAGCCTAAGATACCTTAGGTCATGGGGTTCACCTAGTTAGTGATAATTTGCTAGGTTAGGCTTATGGAGTCTTAAAGGTTGATTTTAGATTATTTTCACTTGAAAAATCATGTTGATAGGTTTTGATCTCAAAAAGAAATCATAAACTCTATCAAGTTCATAAAATGGCATATTTTGCAAAATTGCGAAAATGCAATAAAAGTTGTTGTTGCAACTTTCTAAAATTTCTCGAGAGATTGGAATTGGAAACCCAAGAGTCAAATGGGTTCTCCAATTGATATACCTTCATTTTGAAGGTTATATATGCTCATCACTTCGAACCATAATGGTAAGAAGTTGATTTTTGTAAACTGATGCCATAAAGGAGGAATACAAACCATTTTTTAGCCATTTCTCAGAGTTGTACGGGCGTGTACGGACTTACAGGGTCATGATTTGAATGTGGGAATACTGTATTGCATGTTAGTGAACATTTTCATTGATTTGAAGAAGTTTTAGTTTCATTTGTTAAAGTTATTTCAATTCTTTTCAAAACAGTCCAGGAAGCAAGCTTTTCTAGGGCCCTGAACACTAATGGAGGCCTAACTTGCATTCTAGCCGTGGGTTTAACCTAAGAATTTGGAAAATGCAAGTTAGGTCTATGTATCAATGGATTCTAAAGGCTCATGTAGTGGCTCGAAGGGAAAGGCCTTCATGCATCAAGCCCTAGTCTGAATTTTTGAGAGGATTCAGTTTAGAAAGTAGAAGAAAGTTGTAAAGAAGTGCATAGAATAGATAAGTGAGTGAAGTAAAGGTGGTTTTGAGTCATTTGGAGTTGGAGAAGAATATCTGAAGCACTATACCAGCTCCATGAACCCTATACCTCATACTTTCTTTGTAAACCAAGCTTAATTAGGCCAATTAGGTCTGTGTCCAAGGTGGGTGTTAGGTGGTGCTGGAGTGGAGTTGGAAGGAAAGGCTTTGGGATCTTAAATAACTTCCAAATGGGTGTCTGAAAATGCCCTGATTGTATCAAGATACTTAGTTGTGAAAAAGTTAGAGTAGAAAACCTCTATTGAGAAGGCTACAAGGAAATTGGCGTGCAGGTCTAGTTTGCCATGGTACGATTTTGGTGGGAATAAAAAAAGTGTTATTTCAGAGGCCTTAGGTCATATGAGGACCATCTAAATGCTTGGGAGCGGTCAGGAAGTCCACTGGTGAAGAGTTCTATCAATAAGTTAGTTTTAGGCCTAGTGTCCCTAAAGCCAAAAAGGCATTGAAGTTTGATTGAGTGTGTAACTTTGCAAAGGGAGTTTATCGAGATAGAAATACATTTGTTTGGTTGTGTTATACCATCAAAAGAGTTTGGGATTACCCTTAAGCCTTTGTGGTTGGTTGGTGAGTTATGGGAGGTAGTAGAAGGGCACTCCACTTTCTTGTTGTAACCTCTGCATTAGGGGCTCATATATGTAAACTATTTGATAGAATGCCCGCAAGTAGAGCACGACATATGGAATTACAGATAGGAGTAGTAGAACTGGTAAAAGGTATCCAAAAATGAAGTTTCCAAAGCTTTGTTAGGTTAGACTGGTCGATGACAATGAGAATTGGTTTTGCACATCGACAGTATTGGCATTCAAGAACATGATAATCTATAACGCAATTTCAATATTAAGACATTATCATTTCCTGAGAATGCCCCAACACCGAATGTCAAGGAGGACCCGACATCTTCCCTGATGGACAAAACCTTGTTTCATGCTCGGTTGTTGGATTCATAGAGGTCTAGGACTATATCAGTGGGAAACTTAAGACCGATTTTAAATACCAAGCTGATGATGCCTTCATGATGCATGACAATGCAGTTCTTTATGTTGACATCAGTCATGATTCAGAGATGTTGGCTTCAGGTTTACAGAGTGGGAAAATTGAGGAGGACATGCTCGCAATTGAATCCCAATATACGTATGTATGATGGCTTCGACAAAATGTTTCTTGGTGTCACTTGCATGAAGCGGTATGTGTGTGGAGAGCCATAAATGACACGCGCTAGTTATAGCACCAAGCGTCCAATCAAAACACAGAGGCATTAACACTTGTGTTGTAATAAGATCCAGATGGCACTATTCTATAGGAATAGATCCATTTTGAAAGATGTAGAGCGCCAAGTAACATGGACTTTCATAACAAAATATTACTAAGGCACTCACAAAGGGAGACTTTAATGTATTCGAGAAAGAAGATGTGGATAGACACATCCTCAAGAATTAGTTATTATAATAGGAAAGAAACTGACCGAAAGGGGAAAATAAATAAGGCTCGTAGAGGAGATTTTGGGGGTTTTGGATTCCGCCTAACCCGAGAGACTTTGTGCCAGGGGAGGGATAGATTAGGATTTTTATTGTAAAGTAGGGAAAGAGGGATTTTATTTTTAGATAATGATTAATGTACAGGAACAGCAGAATCTTTGTTGTTTTGCTGTGTTCAAAGAGGGATATGTCAGCATATTAAAACTTTGATTTTAGATGCTCACTTTCTGATTGATATTCATCTTTGAATGATATTGGTTTCTTTTGAATGTGTATCTGTTACGTTTGATCATCAGCACGATCATCTGTGGACTTTGTGCTATAGTTTTTCATGTATTTGGAAAGAACCATTCATCTTTCTCTCTTAGTTTCTTTCTGTAATGCATTGTTTAGGCAAATGAAATTTGTAGCATTTACTGTCCTTTTCTTTTCAGTAAATTAGTCCCTTCACATTTATCTCGTGTTTATGAATAGATGTTTGTAAGCCTTTATTGCTTTCAGGTTAAAAGCATTATTATTTATAATTTAGTTGATTCATTGTAAATCCTACACGGGGAGCTGTACGCGGATAATTTAGAGGGTGCTTACGCTTCTCAACAGCGAAGTGACCCAACTGTTGGTGTTGGTTGAGTTTTTTTGTTTGGGCTTTAAGGGTCATTTTGTAAGTGTTTCTTTGGAAGACAAATATGTTCACCAACAAGAAGTTAAACCTCAAACATAATAAGCTCCATGAATAGGGTATTCCAGAGTAAAGAAAAACAAATGTAACTTCAACAAGATATAATTTAAATCATAATGATAATCATATTCAAGATATAAATTCACCATTCAATTCCATAAACATGAATAATAAATATGTATATACAAAAGATGACGCAAATATAACATATAAATAAACATGTTCTATATATGTATCAAATGTATCAAAAGTATGTCCATATACAAATATGGCACATGCCATTTCAAAATGTCTACAAAATCAATGTTTTAAGGTGTACAATGTGGCATATATGCCATCTCAAAATGTGTCAAGTGTCATCTCTAAATGACCACAAAACTAAAACTGCATCCTATGCTATAGGGGGATCATCAAAATGTAGCCTCTTTGAAGAAGTGTTGGGCTTTGATTGATCCTGCATAAAAAATGAGTTCAAACCAAAGTTAGATTGCTTACTTTATATGATTTGTACATGTATATATATATATATATAATTCATAATTTTCAAACACTAATTTAATTAAAATTATAACTGAATACAAATATTTGTACCTGGTCTCTCGATCGCCTACCATGAGCAGGTGTCCTAGCATAAGTCCTGGGTAGCGAAGGGAACATGCCAGCAATACCAACTTTGACCTATAAATATATATTTGCAATAATGAGATTAGTAGAGTGGTGCAACATAGAGTAATAAATCTACAAAATAGGATGATAGCATAATCCCTCCTCTGGAATAGTGGGCTGGGTCAACAAAGAAACGAAGGATTCTCGTGGGCCCTCCCTCACAGTCAGAGTAACCTATGAGAGTAAAAAGATTGTCAATTATATATCAATTTACTTCATCATAGCAAACCTGGTTACAAAATACAAATAACAATATGTAAAAGTCTACGTACAATAGGGCTATCACTCCGAATCAAGACGCCTGTAACCCTACGCTGTCGAACCGGTGTCGGGACATCATCGATAGCCACACCCTATACAATAAAGTGCAAGTAAAATATTTATTACTACACACAAGTGGCATACATATGCATGCATAATTAATCTTAAACAATTAACTACCTTTCCTTTGTCGACACCTGATGAAGGAACCCTCTCATGCCCCCCACTGACATTGGTTGTAGCCTACAAGAACACAATAAGATGACAATATATATTAGTAAATGTATGAATTTTATTGCTCTAATTGATAGAGATTTAAGTATGTACACCAAATGATATAAAAAAAACTAATGGGTACATAATTTATAATATACCGTATAGTCATCAAGGCCAAATGAAATGGCCGAAAGTGTGGACTCATCCACCTGTCTCACCTCCTCCTGTGTCATCGACTGAACATAAATGGAAAAAATATATATACATAAGTGCATGCAATCATTAAAACTAATCTAAATTATTCTAAAATCATTCTAACAATGTGTTCCTTAAAGTGGGTGCTTCTAAAGTCAGTAAGGTGTTGATGCTCCTTGGAATGGGTGTTCCTAAAACTACAAGGGGTTAGTGCTCCTAGAGTGGGTACTCTAAATATTTACCATTTAAGGCTTAATAAAAGATAATTTGAGAGTGGTTTTTTACCCTTAGGTATTTTCCACTATAAAACATTATGTCAAGTGTCTAAATGTGTGGATATGCTTGGTTGTTTATAATATCTTATAGTTGTTGCACATACATCTAAAGTTGTTAATGTTATCATGTGATTTGTTGCATATACTAATGACTTAAAGTTAAAGTTTTGAATAGTTAAAAGATCTTTATGTTTATAGATCATTGATTCACCCCTCTCAGTGATCCTAGTATTCCAACACACACCTTGTGATGCCACTATCCTTGGTTGACATGCACCATGGCATGTCCCCCCAAAAAAACCCAATTTTTGACACCTTGAACTAATCCTATCATGAAAATCATATGGCATCTTATGTGGACCAAATTATGTTTTTTAGGTGGACAACTCGTCTTGCTACATGGCAAAGTAGGTGGATATCTATGTGGCAATCCACATGGCACTCCAAACATAGGGTGGCCCACTTCTAGCCCCTCTCCCCTAATGTTGATGTTAATTAATC
Organism: Chamaecyparis obtusa; assembly: GCA_027943335.1. Classification (NCBI taxonomy): domain Eukaryota; kingdom Viridiplantae; phylum Streptophyta; class Pinopsida; order Cupressales; family Cupressaceae; genus Chamaecyparis; species Chamaecyparis obtusa. The sequence goes on from BSBK01005228.1 coordinate 591,623, forward strand.
AAAAGTCACTATAAGACATGAGTTGGCCACTTATCTAACATGACCATTATCTATTGTATATTTTATGATGGAGAGTGATTCCCCACCTAAAACAAGCTAACTAATAAAACCTTGCCCGTTATTTATGAATTTATGCCAATTTTAAAGAGATTGCAAAGAAACGGAAAAAAAAAATTGATCATTTTGAAAATAAATAATGAATTCAAATCAAAGCTTGAATTGAATTTTGTCTTGCATCTTTCCTTTGCTTGATATGGTTTTTTATATTTTTTTAAATATTTTATTGGAAAATCTTTTAAGTTTCTAGATCGTCATTGTTAAAAATATTTGTCTCTCCATATTGTATTGAATTTATTTATGTAGTATATTAAGTTAACTTACATTCTCTCTCAACATTTTTAATCTTTTAATTTTTATATTTAAAAAATCTTAGCCACAAAATCTATTCCACAAAATGTAAATAATAATATACATTGTAAATAAAAGTTTAGAACTTTAACATATAAATAACTATACATTTTTAAAAGAGTTTACATCTGAAAACTATTAAAAGTTGAAGATTATCAATTTACTTTATTTTAGACTAGGATAGTCTCCATATTTTTGAATGAGTAAGGCACAACCACCTAGAGGTTGTGGCACATGGCTGGTTCAAACCCGCAGGCACATTAGCCCAATGAAGCCACAAAGTATGTGAGCACAATAGCCCAGCAGGATTTGAACCTTTGTTACCATGACATCAACAAACTAACTTGACCACGATACTGTGTCCCATAGAATACTTATATTTATTCCTATATAATTTTATTTAAAAATGCACGAGTGCCATGCCCATGCATAAGGTTACAAAACTGAGAAAGCCTTAATTTTGTAACTTTTGAAACTTGATTTGAGCTCCATGTCGCGGAAGAAGAGTGAAAACTAATGCAGGGGCATGAATATAGGTCGGAGAGAGAGAAAAGGAGAAACGCTGCAAGATCATTATCAATATCACCTTGGCTTCAATCAATGCAAAATTTTGGCCTATACAGGTTCTAGGTCCAAACCCAAAACCTGTGAATGAAGCGGGATGGGTAGAGGCCTTTGAAATCCCTTCACTAAATCTCAGCGGATTGAACTCCTTGGCATCTTTTCCCCACAACTCTTCATCATGGTGTACCATGATTGTTTGTAGCATAAGCTCTGTCCCTGCTGGGACAGTCAGATTTCCTAGCTGCATCTTTTTGTAAGCCTTTCTTGTTAAAACCGTTGCTGGAGGATAAAGTCTCAAAACCTCATACAAAATCATGTTCACCTGGAAATGAGTAGCAACCATGAATTATGATAGTTTCAAGTTATTTTACATCGAAAATAAAATTATGAAATGTCATCTAAAACATTGATGAAATAAAATTTTATGCAGTATAATTCAGAAATAAAATAATAACGATAATGAACAGCAGAAATCTGATCTTTATTAATTCTTACTAATTTCAGACGAGAGAAGGCATCAAAGTTTGGAGTTTCTTTGTTGAAGATATGAATCACTTCCTCCCTTGCTTGATCTTGCCACTCTGTGTGCATTCCAAGTACAATGAGTGTCCATGTGAGTAAAGTGGCAGTAGTCTCACTCCCTGCAGTAAAGAAAGTCTTGCACTCATCAACCATGCTTTGAAGTGATAAGCTCAGAAAATTCTTTTTGTCCTCCAATTCGTTCTTATAAGCATCCATCATTAGGCCCAAAAGATCAGTGCCATAACTATCATGTTTCCTCATCTCAACATTCTTTTTACGGTCAAAGATCATTTCTGTCAATGATTTTTCAATATCCATCTCTAACTTCCTAGACCTTAAATTACTTGGAGTGGGCAGGAACCTTCCAAAAATTGAAAAAAACAATAGTAAGAAACATATTTTGTATGCAAAATATAAAAATGTTGATTCAATGTCCACCTTAATGATGTTCAATGGAAATATCTAAGATCAATTAATCATACAGCCAAATACCCAATGATGTTTTCTTTACAATTTGAAAAAAGGTACCAGTATAAGAAGAAAGGATGTACTGCAGTACCTGGAACCTGGAAAATATATTTTCCCAAAACTTTTACCAGCCAGAATGGTTAGTTCAGCTAGCATGTGAAATATATGTTTTCCTTCCTCAAAACTAGACCCAAATGCTGTCCGGGCTATTAAATCTGAAGTTAGGCATCGAAATTCTTCTGAGACCTCAATTTCTTTCACACCCTCAGCGATTGCATTTTCCCATTTCTCCAACATTTTGGTAGTGCTAGCTGTCATCACTGGAACCATTGACTGAAACAAATCTCCCAATAAGCTCTCTACATATACTCTGAATTCCAAAAACTATTTCTACGATAAGAGAAGGAAAAAAATCCTGGTTTGACTCATCCTAAGATGATTAGCTTTCCTGAGTTATATAGCTTTATTTACAGAGACAAGGAGACCCAATTAAGAAAAGGCTGATTATACACTTACCTTCAAATTTTCTAAATGAAAGGCCGGATTGAGAAGCCTTCTTTGACGAGCCCACTTCTGTCCAGTGGATAGTGCAAGGCCGTAACCAGTTAAGCGTTTCATTTGAATTGTGGGCTCAGGCTTCTCGTAATGCCCAAACTTGTTGGACAGAATCTGCTTCATAATCTCTGGGTCATTAACGACAAGCCTTGCTACAGTGCCCAACCAATACACAAATATCTTTCCTAATCACATCAGGGTGCAAGATTTTATTACTGTTAATGAGATATTCACAATTCACAAAGCTGTCACTCATGTTTTTGAATTCACAAATATACTGCCTAATCACATCAGGGGACAAGTTTATATTACTGTTATCAGATTTCCACAATTCTTAATCTGTCACTCTGTTTTTGAATTCACAAATATCCTGCCTAATCACATCATGGAACAAGATTTTATTTACTATCAGATTTTACAATTCATAAAGCTGTCACTCTTGTTTTTTAATTCACAAATATCCTGCCTAATCACATAAGAGAACTGTTACGAGATTTTCACAATTCATAAAGCTATCACTCGTTTTAGAATTCACAAATATCCTGCATAATTACATCAGAGATCAAAAGAATGATCCAAAATGTTAATAGGGAAAAAAATTTACACAATAAAAAATAACAGCTACCAAATACTCATAACGAAATTAATTCTTCACCAAAATTTGGAAAAAGAAAAAAAATTAAAGCAGCAGTTGCAGGGATCTGCACCATATTGTTTTGCCCAAACATCGACATGTGGAAAAACTACATGTCCAATATCGTGGGGCGTGATCTTCGAGGGAGTCGATTTGGCGCGCTTCTTGATTTCGAGTAATTCTTTTGTGCTTCCATAAAACAGCTTGTAAGGGGGTCCATCAATGCCCTGATTTCGAAGGAACTTCTGTGTGCGAAGAGGCACCCACCATATTTTCACCACGATATTCATCAATACAGCCGTCAATATGACACCCACAAAGCTTAAAACCCGCCACCAGGAAAGATTCAGATCCATCTCCATGATGCAGAGTCTCTATTTTCCTGCAACTCAAGGGCTCTGTTGTGTTAATGGGAATGAAGATTGCCCTTTTATGAATAACCATTCTGCTTAATTTTATTTTTAAAAACCCTGAATTAATGAATTCCTATACAATGTCAGAAGCTAATGGACAGGGGAAAAGTAATCATAGAAGAATGAAAGGTATGAACGGATCAATGGATGCTTGGCGTATTCCCCAGTACAAAGAAAGCGGGGATATTTTAGTGTGATTTGCCTTTTCAAGATTCTGAGCTTGGATTTTGTTAAATGTCTGCAACGATGGAATTCTTCTGTCTTTCGTTATCGCCGTTGCGTTCCTTAAATATCAGAGTCATCAGATGAATAATGCGAGTAGCAAATTGCATATTTTATATATTTCTCTACGTGAGATGTTTCGAACCTTGATTCGGCCGGCACTTGTCTTTTTTGTGGAGAAGCTTCCAACGCCACGTCATTATAGGATAGGGGCCATCATGTTGTAGTGGGAATTTTTATTTAATTTATCAAGTTGAATAGACATGTAAATGAAATCTAATGTGTTGGTGAAGTTGAAATATTTCTGAAGAGATCATTACGAATTAAGTCTTACCAAGTATAAGACTAATAATATAAGGGATGAGGACGATTCATGGTCTTAGGTGGACGACTGTTTGGCGCTGGGCTAGGTCGCGGGGACACCCCATGTAGGTGAGTTGGTTTGAGGCTGTGGGTGGACGACTCATGGTCTTGGGTTCGACTCCCTCCCAGGGTTAGATGGGTGAGATGGCTTGCAGGCCGTTGTTTCACCCCTTGGGGGACTTGTCTTGCCCTAGCTCGCACAGGTACCCAAGATACGGGCTGTTGGGCACTGGGCTAGGTCGCGGGGACACCCCATGTACACAAAAACAATATAAGGGATGAGGACGAGATTGTACTTTGATCAAATTTGGTAAAATGGATACCCCTCAGTCTTTAGCTCTTAGCCCACTACGTCCAACCTAAGACTTAGGTATCTATATTAGATAGCTAAAAACTACTTTGAGAATGAAGAATCCTCCATCAAAGAAAAGAAATCCTTATGTGGTATAAATAAATTTACTTATGCAGATTTTATGTCTAAACCAAAAAAAGTTGTATTGAAGTTGTTCACTTTTAGATGTTGTGATTATTGGAGTAATGTTTTTTGTACTATTTATTAGGGTTCTATTGACTCTCACCTTGAGTAGAGATTGATTTCTCTTCATGGGTATCATCAAGGGCATAAGTGGTTTGCTCATGGCAACCAAGATATTCATTCTAAAGCCCCCTCACTTCTTATGAATAAATATTATGCTTGATCAAGATGGTCATAGGCCACTAGCTATCAATTTGCTTTTCCTCCAACTTTTGGCGGTGGGACTATTAGTTGGCCAAACTCTACCAAGCTCTCTAACTAACTCTTGCTATTTATTCTATTTGAGTTGCTACTAAAGATAAACAAGATGTCAATGGGCCCTTGAGTGGTTCATACAGTTGAGTGGTTCTAAATGAGCTCACCAAGGATCAAGTCTTACTAAGTGCAAGGCCTCAACATCATAAGAGATGAGGTCGACATTATACCCCAAGAAACTTTGGTACAATAAATACCTCTTAGTCCTTAGCTCTTAGTCAAAGAGATTTCGGTCTATGGCTTGCACTCTCATATTAGGTTGCTAAATTGACTCAAGGTTACAAAACCCTCCAACAAAAAGATATTAACAAGATGATAAACATTGAGATGGTAAAAATAGTCAAGACCCTCCAATGGACACTTTAGACCTTGCTAAAGCACAGGGTTATCGAGGCCCACCATGTCATCCCTTTGCTCTACATCTTGTCATTATCTAGAATTCACCCACCTTTTTTATGAATACATGTGGCATTATATTATGAAGGATAATATATATATTATTCATCAATAGAATATGGAAATGAATTTTGGATTTTATTACAATATGCAAATAATTGAAAAAGTTGGGCTAAGGGTCAAAGTGGTTTTATTTAGCCCATGAAAACTTTAAAATGTGTTAGAAATTTTAATTTGTTAAAATGCAAGGTATTACAAATTATGATGGATTATAAGGAAGATAGGAAGGTGCCAAGAATTGTACAGGTCATCTTAGAGAGATTTGGAAACAAGTTGCAAACCTCTAAGTAAACTAGAAAACTTAAATTAGAAAGACATAGGTACTAAGAAATGGGTTTATATTTTTTAGAGTTTTAAATATGCCCTAGCATTATATATGCAAACCTTCAATAGAGATTGGTCTATGCCACATGAGCATTTATGAGTATAGTCAGTATGTTTGTGGCAACTAGTATATTCATTACCAAGCTTCTCTACCTCATATGAGAAGATACTTAAATTCAATTAGGATCATTGGAACCCACTAGCAATCATTTGGCTTCTCCCTCAACTTTTGATGGGGGAATTGTTGACTAATTAGACTCTAACAAGTTCTCTCATGGTAAAAGTACAAAGTTGTGTCACGCTTTAGGCCAACTTATCAGCACAATTAAATTTAAATATTTCTAACTAAAAATTAGTTTTAGTCAAACATATGGTCTAGCTAGACTCATTTTAGCTAAGTTGGATATGTGTCAATTTTTTTGATTGGAAGTGTCTATTGAATGCAAATTTTAGACAACTTTGGGTGCAATTACCAAAAAACTAAAATTATTTCAGAATAACAATGTTTCAACAACTCCTACTCCTTCAATTGATATTTTTCAAAAATATTAAAATACCCTTTTGTAGATCTATAAGTGAACTTATGTAAAATATATCTTTTTAATATTTTAATTATTTTTTAATATTTTACATTTAATTTTTATTGAAAGCAGTATCAGCACAAAAATATACGATTGATTATCTTGCCATGGAAAAATAGTAAAATTTATTAAAAAATTTTAGAAAAAATATGATGTAATAAGGGAAAGAATCTATATCAAGAGGATATAATTTATTTCTATTTTGGATGAATAGTTAAGACAAAAGGTGACATTGAATGGAAAGAGATATATTTCAGTACACATAATTTTTTAATTTTATATTTAAATATACATTTATAAAAATAGTGAAAAGATGTATCCATGCACTTAAGTTCCATTTTCTCTATATACACAAAAAAATTAAATAAAAAAAGAAAAAAGTACTATATAAAGGTTGACAGATGATGTAACTCTGATTTTAACATTTTATCAACAACTAAATTTTTATTTTTATTTTATTTAAAAACTATATTTCTATTATATATATATATATATATATTATATATTTATTTATTTATTTATTTATTTATTTATTTATTACAAACATAAAATACATTAAAAATTAAACATTTCATTAATTTACATCATTTAAAAATTCTCAACATATAACCCACTTTTTAGTGATTCAATTCAAAAATATGAATCGACCATTTACTTTATAAAAGTGTGACACAACTTTGTACTTTTACCCCTGAATTGAATCTTGTTATTTCCTTTTTAAGTTGTTTTTAAAGATAAACAAAATGATATTGACAAAGATGGTATTGATGGTTAGGACCCTTCCATAAGCACTTTAGATTGTGATATACTTATCCATTTGATGGGTATTGCAAATCTTATTATGTATGATCCTCACTAGTGTGAACCGCTAGGATATTTATGTAGTTTCAAGTAGTTATTAAACTATGTGAATGATCAATGTCTAAGCTAGTGCAAGGGATTAGTTGGTGTTCACCTGGTTCACATAGGTGAAGTCACTATTGGCTATCAAGAATATGATATGCTAATAGTTAGTAGGTAGTTGTCATTGGATTGTACTAATGGTGGATGCCTAGATCTACTATTGCATTGTTTGGATTAGCCAACATTCACCTAGTCCAAATAGGTGGAAGATTGTTTGAGGCTATCTGACACTTGAAATGGTAACAATTGCGTAGGTAGTTGCCTTATTATGTGGGTAACAGTAGCTAGAGCTAATTGTTGTATCAGGAAGGTTCATTGTCAATCACCAATAAGATGGGGGTGTCAATGCCAAGTGTTACCTAGGATTATGAAGAAGATAGATTGCAATATCATCGAGGTCACTAGGTGGTATATGTTGTAAGTTATCGCTTCCTAACTGGACAAATGTGTTGCTAGTAGCCTATAAGTGTTTGAAGTTGGAATACACTAGGTGAGGTTGGTTCACTACTTGTGGAAATCCTTGGGATTGAGGATAGACCCATGGTATAGTATGAGATTAATTGAATCCTCTTCCCAATTGTCATATGGTATACTTGACCCTATTGAGTTGAGGACTGACCCTCGGTGTAGTATGGGATACAACAAATCCTCTCCCCAATCAAACATTGGTGAAGAAGACCAAGGAAAGGAATGAGACCCATAATGTAGTGCATAATGTACCAACATTCCTTTTTCTATTCAAGATGCAATATGGATAGGATATAGTAGCCATTTGTGGATGATCCAATTATTATGTCTTTGTGATTCCTATACAAGCCAATCATTATTGTCTTTGGGATGCCTATATGAGCTAGTCACTATTGTATTGGAGATGCCTATATGAGTCAATCACTATATCTCTATGATGCTTGCATGAGCCAATCACTATTATCTATGTGATGTATGTTGGAGCTACTCATTGTGTATGTGATGTAGGTTAGAGCTACTCACTATGTATTTGATGTATGTTGGAGCTAGTCAACTTGTGTACCTCATGTACTTGTGATGTGCATTAGCTAGTTCCTTGTGTATATGTGGCATATGCTCGATATAGTCACTATTTGTGATATGTAATATGACCCTTCTATATTTGTGTAAGTTTGTACCATAATGATTGGTAATGTTGGGTATGGAACCAACACTTGATATGATGGTTATGTTTTATTATAATGGAACTAAGTTGATATATTCACTTAATAGTGATGGTTTAAAGAGAGATCAAAGATCTCATCAAGAAAACTCCTGAGTGCAAACTATAAAGCCTTTGATTTCTCATGAGAGGACACGTAGGCAAGATCATCAGGAATGAACCCTCAAGGCTCGTGCCTAGGTCTGGGGACAACCCTAATTATGGAATCTTGAAACTATCAAGTGTAAGCATATATTGTGACATTGACTTGTTAGTACTATGGTGAACAAAGGAGATTAAAAATCACCACTTCTAAATTTAGTGGAAGATGCTTGGTTGATTAAGATAATATTCAATGTGAGTGGAAAAGAAAATTGTAGTGGTTAAGGGGCAAATTTTACAACAAGATGGACAAGTAGGCTAAGAAGCAATGAGAAATTATCATGCAATAAAGTTGAGTGGAATTGTCATGAGATGAAGCCATCAAGCCATCATTAGATTGTCATATTTTGGGCATTTGCATAACCTAGATTAAAAGAGAAAATAAATGTGATAGTTAAATAAGGGAACATAAGGACTTGATTTCAAAATTAATGATAGATAAATCATAAATTTGAAGTTCTCAGTTATTTTGATATTGTCAAAAAATAATTGCTTTGGTTTGATGAATGTCCTAAGAGTTTGAGTTGCCAAAGAAAATGTGACACAAATAGTTCTTGAGCCCTACAAGTTTGATCATAGTAGCTTTGAAGCTAATCTAACATGTCGGAATTGCTCAATGCTACATAAGATTGAACTAATAGAAAGTGTTGATCTAATAGAAAGTGTACCTAAGCATTCATTAGTTGTCGCCTTCAAAATACTTGAACATACTAAGAGAGTGTCTACTTACACCATCGTTGAGTTTGTTGGCTTGATAGATGAATGAGGACTTTGGTCAAACCTTTTGGTATAGTATATAATGTCCCACACATGCAGATGTCCTATATGATGATTATATAAATTCTAATTCCTTTAATTTTAGAATGAAAATGTGCTCTAATGATATTCTCTTTTTCTCACGTGCATTTTAAAATGCAACAACATGCCATATGAAATGTGTAGTAGGCTGGCTTATAATAGATGGTACAAGCCCAAATGAGAAAGGTGAAATTTAAGTTTGATTACTGAAATTAAAGGATCATTCCCATGCTTTTTGGGGTTGATTAGGTCAGGTCTAAGTCCAAGAAAAGTGATTTGTGAGGAAATACTTAATAGTAAGGAGTGAATGTATGACTAGAGATGACATAATGATGGATAGAGATGCAGATACCACTCAAACTTAACACAGAAATATACACTTCAATATATTATTACATTACACCTTTCCTATTAAAATAAACACAGAATTTTTAAAAAAACATATAATAAGAGGCAAGTGATTTTCCCTTCTTTAAAACGTATTATGTATAAGTGAGATCACCAAATGCCAAATGTAATCTTATAAAACGATATAAGAATGTTGAAATCGAAGCCATTCAACTGAAATAAGAATGTAGGAATATAGGAATTCGGTAAAAGACGTCTTCCCATTATTTTCTGTAACTGAATTTTTCACTAAATGGCAACATATTCTATTGCAAACAAAACAATTCTTGCCAAAATCAGGGTAGCTCATTATGATTTGTATTGATTGTCTGCATGGGTTTTAGATTGGGTGTCCTTAATTATGAAACTATTACACAATCTAAACTGTACCAAAGAAAATGCAAAGACATTCAGCAATGAATTTTGCAACATGAACATCTTCAAGGAAAACATTATTTTCTGTAACTAAATTTTTCACTAAATGGCAATTGCAAACAAAACAATTCTTGCCATCTAATTCTTAGAAAAAAATCAGGGTAGCTCATTATGATTTGAATTGATTGTCTGCATGGGTTTTAGATTGGGTGTCCTTAATTATGAAACTATTACACAATCTAAAACTGTACCCAAGAAAATGCAAAGACATTCAGCAATTAATTTTGCAGCGGAGGAAAACAGAGGATGTAAACATATTGCCCTTGGTTACTGCCAAAAGGTAAACATGTTATAATTCTACCGCTACCAAGCCAGCAGAGTACTTCCTGATAACTTGCTACTGGTGCTTTATTAAATTCAGATGCAACAGAAAACTCTGTAGCACCACAATGAATAAAAATATAATAATCAGCATTCATAGCCTTTCATAAGACAAGGAAAACAGCTCAGCGTATCATAATGGTGAAATGGAAGTACACGAATGAGGGATCCTTCCTTGGAAACACTCTTTAAATCTCTACTTCAACTGGTTTTCCAAGGACTGGAGTGAAGATGATCCTAAGAAATTTAGTGGAAGAATGATGATGATGGAGAATCACGATTATCAATATGGTTTAAAGGAGGAGGTGATTTGGCTGGAGGACGAGGAGCTTGGCTTGAACGAGAGGATGGTTTAGACATTGGAGAATGAAATGAGAAAGGTGACTTTGATTGTTGGCAATTGAAGGCTGAGGTGTTGGGCTGGGAGTTCTCGTCTTGCATATTGAAGCATCCATTCACAGTATCACTTGACATACTCTTGGGAGTTCGTCGTCTAGATTTGTTGGTAAGTGGGGAATTCACATCCCGGTCTTCTAAACCCCCTTTTCTAGCAGTATTGTTAAACCCCTCTTGATCAGTTCTGCACATATTCTCCATTCCCCCAACATGAGATTGGAACTCCTCCTTAACCACATCCAGTACAACATCACCATACCGATCACACCAAGACCTGAACACGAAAAAACATTTAGATCTCTGTATTTTTATTTCAATCTTCTAGTACATCATAGAAAATTGAGGAAGAGATCATGATAACTTACTTGGGGAAAAACTTTGTCAGTTCATTTTTGTCAACAGGCAAGCGTGTTGCTATGGCCTCAATCTGTTCATTTCTGTTAAGGTAGAATAAAAGGAATAATCAATATGTTGCAGTTTGCTTCTTCAAAGAAGTCACAAGGCTGAAAAAATCATCTGGTAAATCTATTAACACTTACCTATCGTCCATCTTGTTCTACTTTGAAGCATTTTGTTATAAATTTGTAGGGCTTGTAGAAAGTATGACAGTTTATAGAGAACCCAAAAAAGCATTTATGGAATATGTTGTTGAAATTTACCCAAAGCTTGAAGTTTTTCAGAAATTAGATTCATTTTTATATTGTATAGGAGTTCTATCAATTGTTTATATAAATGTACCTAAACAAAGAACATCAGCCAAAATGAAGTACTTACGTAAAATTTGGGCTAGGATTTGTAGTGCCCATCTCAGCACGTATACGGGACAATTCATTCTTTATCTTTTCACCCAAAACCTGAGATAAACAACATGAGCATGTGTTCACATTCCTTAAAAAATACAGAAGGATGAAAATTAGAAATGGGCTTAATTGTACCTTGTCAATAGATGAGTCTGTTTCTGCACCATCTGAACGTTTCTTTTTCTTGCTTTTGTTTGTCTTCGTCCCTTTTCCAAAAGGTTTCACTAACAAATTGGAATGCGGTAGAGACCCCTCTGAACTTTTGCCAATAAGGGGGAGGTGTGCCATCTCTCCTGTACTGTCGGGCTTCTTTGGAGACTTGAACAGATCCAATCTCCATGTTTTCTTCACTGGATTCAACCTTTGCTCGTCATTATCAGAGTCAGGGCCACTGATATGAAACGAGTGTGAAGCTTCTGTTTGGCTTTCTTTAGGTTGGTCTTTATTAGCTCTAAGTAGTAGCTGATTAAAAGCCTTCTTAACTTTGGCTTTAGTGGGCCCTTTTTTATGACCTGCCTGCTCTAGAAGAGATGATTCTTCTGAAGTTCTTTTCGCTGCTTCTTCAGGAGCATCAATAAACCCAGCTACATGCCAAAAGGGATTTTCACTGAATGATTCAGTGGGGTTTATATATATATCCTGCCCTCTGTAATCCTCTTTCATTGACAATTTGTAAGTGTTCCTCGCAGAACAGCAATCCTTCGGACTTAAAAGATCTAGAGACTCTGGAACAGTTATATATTGGTGCTTGTCCTTGGGCTTTTTTGCCTTGTGAGGAGTTAAGCTGAGGCGAGACATTGCGCTCATGATCTGTTTCATAGGAGATTTTTGTTTGCTGTGATGATCTGTGCTCTGGGCTGGTACATCCTTCAACATGCTTTGGTCCTCTTTGAACTCCACTACTGACCACTCTGTTTCTTGCTTGTTCAAGGGTTGTGGCAATGCTTGCAAGGAATCATCAGGCTCGGTGTTAATGGTAAATGGGGCATAGGGTATGGTATGGCCTCTCAATAATACATCAGTGGAGTCAATCTGTGCCCCTTGTACTGCTAGACGAAGCAGAAGAGGCTTCTTTGAAAGATGGTAATCTTCTTCCGAAATACATTTGGAGTAAAACAGTTCCTGCTCCATGAACCAAAGAGACGTACTTAAGAAGTAAAAAAGTTTGTATAAGGATCATTACAAAGAAAGAAAAAGGAAATAATCTGCAAATCATTTTCTGCTAAATAGCTCACATCAGGGAATGCAAAAAAGAAAGTACTTAGCAAGCGATGGAACTTTTTCTAGCCATAACCAAAGAAAAAATTTGAAAAACAAGCTGATAGAAAATGTGTCAAACATAATAAGAATCTCTCACAAGAAAAGGGAGAAAAGGGTGATATTCATGATAGTGAACAAATTCTTGCAATGTTCTTGGCTTACAACAAGACACATCAAACATAAGCTCCTAGTTTTACACCCCAAATGGTCTTGTCAGACATGCTCAATTGTAAAAGCTGCAAAACCTTAGCCAGAAAGAATCACGATGTCTATGATGCAGAGATTGAATGGTTTGACGTCACTCAAGAGACCTTCCTAACCCCAAAGATGAAATAGTGATTTTTCACTTCTCTACACTAATGAATTCCATCAATTACTCTGAAATTTTCTATTGAGCCCGTGCAAGATAATCCTAAACTTTCTTTGCAGCACCTTCTCAGAAATTTTAGCTTATACTCTAAAAGTTTAAAACCTCACTTTCTGCCTGCCACAGGTAGAACCAGTGAAACATATTCCTAGGTTACTTACTACAAGAAACATATTCCTGTAATACGTAGACTCAGCGATATAGGAATCCTAAGATCAAAGTTCCATGGATGGGAGCATCACCTATTTTTACACACATAAGACACATCAAACACAAGCTGCTATTTTTACACGCCAAATGGTCTTGTCAGACATGCTCAATTGTAAAAGCTGCAAAACTTTAGCCAGAGAGAATCACAGTATCTACTTGTCGCGATGAGGACATTGAATGGTTTGATGTTAGTAAATAAAATCAAATTTATTATACAAGAGATCTTCCAAACCCCAAAGATCATTTAGTGATATTTCACTTCTCTACACTAATGAATTCCGGCAATGACCTCTGAAATTTTCTATCGAGCCCGTGCAAGATAATCCTAAACTTTCTTTGCAGCACCTTCTCAGAATTTTTAGCCTGTACTCTAAAACCCCACTTTCTGCCTGCTACAGGTAGAACCAGTGAAACATATTCCTAGGTTACTTACTACAAGAAACATATTCCTGTAATAGGCAGAGTCGGCGATGTGGGAATCCTAAGATCAAAACTCCATGGATAGGAGCGTCGCTACAATTTCCCAAGAAACTTGACTTTGAAACTGCAATTACGAAAGAATTTCTAAAAGCTGATTGAAAAAAGTTTCAAACAATTTTTCACCAAAAGGAGTTCCATGTAGGGCGAAAGTTTGCCATATCAGAAACTTTCTAGTAAGGCTACATGATCAATTAGGCAGGAGAAATGAAGCGGCTATATCTTAGGGAGGAGTTTTACCTGTGCACAGAAACAGGAGGAGGAAGTTTCTGGCATACGCTTAGTCATCAACTAGCAGGATATATTGTAGCTTTATTACATTATTTTCCCATTTAAATTAGACTGCGTACGAACATTATAAGCAGTTTTTAACAATAGCACTCTTGAAATTGAGGGCCGCAACTAAATATCCAGTGAGCCCCCCAATGAAACCATTTGCTTATGGTAATTTTGAGCAAATGGTTCTGAAAAACCTGCTGCCAAGTGAAAATTTCCATATCCCATGAATCATTTTGCTGCAGAAGGCCCCAAAATTTAATCAGCGGCACCCGCTGATTAAAGCCAAGAAGCCTTCACATGGGATCATTGGGTAATAACAAAATCCTAGCTAGTACATAAGATTTATGCTCGTTAAAAAGGATTGTTTCATTTTCTTGAATTTACAGAGATTTGTCTCGAATAAAGGGATTGTGGTTTTGAAGTAAAACCCTCGCAGACAAATCCGAAGATAGGGTTTTTTCTTTCTGAGAAAACAAATGAGAATTTAAACTAAGTTTTTCAAATAAAAATTAAATAAATCCAGAAATACAAAGACTAACATGTTTCTATCTCTGCTCCAAAACCCTAAAGAATTCAAAAAATTTGGCATGCACTGCCCAAAATATAGTAGAAAATCCCCCTCAGAAATGTTTAATCTATTGCAAACCATTCAAAAAGCAACTAAAATTCTTGATCTGACCTGTAGAAATAGTAACTTGTCTCTGGTTATTGCAGGCCACTCTCCATCTTCAGGGGAGGCAGTGAGGGTATCCAACAACTCAGATCTAGCAGCACTCAGCTCCTTCTCTGATATAATGCCTTCACTGTGTAGTCCAGACATCTTCAAGATCTTATGAAACATATCCTGCTGCCATTTCAGATTCTCAGATTGCTGTTTTGCACATCTCTGCTCTGTTGTCTCTTCTTCCATTTTCCTGAAGGAGAAGGGAAGCATGCTTTTCTTGTACATGGACGAAATATTCTCCTGAAACCACAATGATCACTCAAATAAACCAAGAAAAAACAATGCTTGATCAGCGAAATGAAGATAATTGAAATTGCAAGGACGCTTACCTGCAAAGATTTGCTGCTAAAAGCCATTCTTTCAGAATGAATATTTTTTAACTCACACACACGTGTAGCATATTCTAACTAGAGAAGGTACTCATTCAGACGCAGGGATTAAAAACCATTTTTAGAATTATTTTCAAATTCAAATGGTTTTAATTCATCCAGAAAAACAAAAAAATAATGATCCAACGTTTAAGAGGTAAAGTAGCCGTTGGAGCCGTTGGAGCGACTCTCACGCGTTGCGGGGGGATATCCATTTTCAACTATTCGTTTTGTTGTGGGCCCAATTTAGTATTTTATGCTATTTTAAGTTATTCACTTCACACTCTGATTTGAAGACATGTTATTATATTATTTTAAAGGCCTATTATTTAGTAGGGGTGTCAACGTTCATGTCTTAAGATAATTTCTCTGATAGGGAGCACTTATAATATATTATACTAATCATGAAAATTTTTAGAATATAATTTCACAAGGTTAATAATAAAAAGTGGTTAATTGTGATGATTTAAAATTTTTACATTCATGAAATTTATGTCAATATAACATAAAATTATTTAAGCATGTGTATTAGTGTTAATTGAGGTTGTTGAAAAGGGTTATTTGTATGTGGAACTACTTCCTAAGTGTGTTCATTTGATGCCAACAGAGCCACTTATCCAGCATGCAAATTAAGACGATTTGCATAGTGAGAGTGGCCAAAACACAAAATATAATCATAGATTCAACAATGTGGAACCATAGCAGAAGGATTTTACGTCATCATAGCAAGAGGAAAATCATCACTATGTCCTATTGGAAGCTATATACCTTTCCACAAGTGGATGTAAACTACCTACATTACACCAACAATGGCAAGAAGTAGCCAAGGGTTGTAAGGGGCCACATCTACAATTGTGAACCCCAAGAAGCATAGTAATCCCATCAGTACCAACTAGTGCTACCCGACTAAATGTGTAAGGTGCTCCCTAAATGATTGAGCAACTCCCATAAGTGTTAGAATTCCAATGCCATGTTCTTTGCTAGCTTTAATCTATAAGAGTAAATAGAAGAAAGCACATTAACCTCTCAATTAATGAAAAATTGGAATCAATATTCTAATGATAAAAAATAACATGGTTTTATACTTCTATAATTAAAGAAGAATTTGGAACTCTAGAAGGATCCAAAGAATGGCAACAAAAGTAGGCCAAGAGGTAATATCCTCCAAAAATAAAAATAAAACCTCCATGAAAATATTTGTGGGTGGAAGGGGGGAAAGAGGTTGTGAATTCATTGTCATCCAAAGTGGGTATAAGGGCAAGACCAAAATGTATGTGTAAATGATTCCATCTAATAGAAAGTTGGACATCTAGACTGAGGAAGGACAAATTGAAGAAGTTACTAACCAAGGGAAAAACCTTGGTAACCTAAGTGATATAAATAAAAGCAATTTTAAGCTTGATCTTGTCTTTACAATTTTCTTTAACACCTAAAGAGTTGAATGAGGGGGAAGAGCAAAGTCCCAAATGAAAATTGAGCTTATAAAGTGTTAAAAAAAGGATAAAGAATCTAGTAAAGAAATACCACTATATAGTTCTTAAAGGTTGTATCGCGATTATAATGCCAATCTTTTGACCAAGCATGAAGAGGTTTGTGTAGTTTAACATTGAGGGTGAGCTCCTAAATGCATTAAATATAATGAAGATTAGTGTCTGGTAAGCTCATAATCTTATTACATGTTGGTCAAAGGATCCAATCTTCAATAGAGATGAGATATCAAATAGCGTGCATACCTTTCTAAAAGTATTGCAAAGTTTTGATCTTATGAGTATGCTAGAAGCTCATTAATGGAGTTTATTCAATGGGAGATGAAAAGAGGTTGTGATCATTAAGGAAAAACTAGCATGTAAGCCATCATCAACCCGTATGACTCAATACATTTAACATATGTCGAGGTGCTTTATTAAACAAATGAACCCTTGATTTTAGTAGGAGTGCTAGTGGTGAAAAGGACTATATATAGACCAATCCTCTTCTAGCATTGTTTGTCGTAAGACAAGCCATTTCAGCATAATGCTAAGAAAATTTTACAAGCATCCTCATATCAGGGGCTTGAATAACCCATTTAGCAAATAATACTTGCCTTTATCAGTCGATGTAAATAACCCTCATGTCATCCAAGGTTATCTTGAGGTACACAACAGACTTCCCAAGTGACACAAGTAAAATCATGAGATTATTGTCTATTATGCCATTAGAAATATTAGAGAACCTTAATAAGTTGATTTTAGGGATCTTTAGATGAGGCATTGTAAGTAGATCTGTAGACATGAAAGATCACAAGGACTATAGTACAAATTTAAGATCTTTGACAAATCTTTGAGTGTGATATCATCGATAAAGCTCTAGGCTAGTGCAAAGCATATCTCTTGAGTTGGAGATAAGATGAAGGGTGGAAATGATACTAAAATGAAATAGAGGGCAATGGGCACTAAAACAATTTCCAAACCAAGCATGAAATTATGCATACACCATTAGGGAGAATAATTTACAATGTTACACCCCAAATGTTTCCCATGATTAAGATGAATATGAATCTAGAAAGATATCGTGTATTCAATATAAGATCACATAAGAAAAATTAAGATGTAAAATATGGGAGCATGTTAATGCCCATAACAAAAATCAAAAGATATAATCATGATAAGGATCATAATGTGTAATCATAAGATATATGAATGGTATAAATCATAACATGTAAGCCATGTGACTATGAGATAAGCATATTAGCATACCATGAGATCATAAGACATGAGTGTAATACTTCAAAATATGTAAATATCATAAACATGTAACAAGTTTATTTATCATAAGATGGAAACATAATATTGATGGGAATGCAACATGATAAGTGTGTAAGAATGATAGCACAAGTATGTATAAGCATTTGGCACATAATAAATATAAGAAACATGTAAATATCATAAACGTGTAACTTATTTAAGGAGAATAAGAAAAAATAATAACATGCATGGGAATGCAACATGATAATTGTGTAAGAATGACATCACAAGTATGTTTAAAAGCATTTGCAACATAACAAATATAAGCAACATAAATATGGAATAACAATGGAAAAGAATTATACATCATAGCCATGAAATATAGGAAGCATAAAATAATAGTTAACATGTGTACCATCTTATAATTGTATCATTATGTAATTCCCATTTAGCATAGCCCCATTTTAACATGCATGGGCTCCTGCATCAATTACCAATGCTCTACCCATGATTCTTCTTATCATTCTGGCATCCTTGCTCAAATTGGGACCTCTAGACCAAATTTTGAGCCCTTTTGGTGGGACTAAGTCACCTCTACTAACTTGGTTCTAGACCAACTTTCCATTTCCAACTTGGTCCCCAATATTTTCCTCAAATTTTAAACCAGGGGTAGATCTCGATGGTTAAGAAGGAAATTCAAATTCTCATAGACCCTCTTTGAGTTTTGTGCCCCAAAAAATGCTTGAGAGAGGTACATAAGCAACCTACCTCTCTACATTTGAGGAGGATACCATAAGTGTTCAAGCTCTCTCCTATAATTTCACATCTTAAGCATTCAAAGGCAAATTTCAAGCATCCAAGGCATTTCCAAGTCAATATTATCTAGGGAAGAAAGATTTTCTCTCTAATTAAAGGCCAAGTAGAGGATACAACCATCAAGAAAGAAGATCATAGCATAACTCCCCATTCATGAGAATTCAAGCATCCAAATCTTCAAGCATTCAAGTCATTCTCTCTCTCTCTCTCCATTTCAAGCATTATGATAAATTACAACATTCATTGTGCAAGGTATGTTTTTCATGATTTCCTTTCAGGTCTTTATGTGGAGTCAAGCTATTGCATAAACACTTTGGATCACATTCAAAGAGGCATTGCACTTTCAAGGTACACGATACTTATGTTTTGGATCTATCTTCTATTTTATATCAACACACTTTCCTTCCAAGCATATTTCATTCAATTTCAAGGTTGATTCCTCAACCAAGATTTGACTAAGGAAAACCCCTCTCTACACAAGAATTTATCTCTTTTCTGTATGCATGAATGGTTGACATTGATTTTGTGACCAGATCTAGATAGTGTGGGACCCTAGCTACAATATGGAGATTGAAAATGGGCAAAATCACTAGGACATAGTCATTGCTTATGACTTGGTCCTAGACCAAGTTGCCACTTACAACTTAGTCTTGGACCAAGTTGCTAGTATGAATTGGTCCCTCTAATGTTGCCCTAAATTGAATTTACAGGTCAATAATTATCTCTGGGTTCCATTTTTTATTGAAGAATCTATCTATTTTATTTTTATCAAATTGTGTTTACTTAAAGTCAATTTCTTTCACTATTTTGTCCTTCATCTTTCATCCATCATTTCATTCCCCACATATCCATTATCTTCTACATAAGTGAAGGATTGTTGCACATGTTCAGTGCTTGGGCCTTCTTGAGTCGAGCAAGTCATCTTCCTTCTAAACGTGACCAAAGAGATAGGGCCATTCACAATATCCCTATTCCTTATATGTCACATTTTGGTGAACCCAACACATAACATTTCCATAATAATTTAGGTGTCTAGATCTTATTTTTTTGCATTTCCATGTTATAAGATTTAGATGCCTTTATTGGTAAAAAAGACATAAAAATTGCATATTGTTATCTCTTTCATTCTTGCATTGCTTTTTTCATTTTTGCATGTGTGAAAACAATAAAAACTACAAAAAAAATTCATTCCATGCATTTTTGTTACCTTTCATGTATGTTAATTTGATTTATATGCATTTGATTTTTTTATTTCAAGTTGCAAAAACTCTTTAGGGCTTTGTCCTGAAACCATTTTGTCAATTTTGAATTAAAACATCATGCATTAATTAACCTGTCTTTACATTATGTTAGCACTAAAAAGAAATTAATTCAATTCATGTGGTGTTGCTTTGGCTTCTTTTACCTCACCATACATCTCTCCCAAATATTCTCTTCCTCATTAGAACATATTAGTGCAAGAAGATGATTTTATCCTTTATCTCAAAGACCCTTCTCTTTGGGGAGAAGCATTGAGGATTGATGTTAACTCTTCTCTTAATATGTGTCTCCCTTATAGAACACCTGGGTGAAGGATGATGATTCCCTTCATGATACTTTCTATTTATTTCAATGGCTTCCCCTTTACGAATGAAGCTTTAGTAACTTATGATTAGCCCTCTCCTAAAGTTTGTTCTATTTCTACTCTCAATTTTCTCCTTATTTGGGATGAACCATTGGAGAATGATGTTGATTATTCTCTCCCCCATGAGAACCTTGATAAAATAGGGTGATATTGTGGTAAAGGATACTAGTATGATTGAAATTTTTTCTATTCCTTTTAATCATCTTCTCTCTAGAGATGAAGCATTAATGAGTGATGTTGATCCTTCTCCTAAGATGTACCCCCTCCCCCATGAGGATATTTTGGAGCAATAAGAGGATATTATAAACACCTTTCTTAATGTCACCTTAGCTTCATTAAACAACATCTCTTTTAGAGATGAAGCATTGATGGAAATCCCTAATATCCTTCTAAAATTTGTCCCACTCATCAGGATACCTTGGAAGAGGAGGATAATATCATTGCAACTTCCCTTTATGCTCTCCCTCTAGAGATTAAATATTGAACAACCAAAAACCTAATCGAGTTAATGTTGTCCATGTTTTCAGTAGTGAGAATCCTAAGATTGTTATCCATCTTCATCAAGACACCCCTCACCCTCAAAATAAACTAGTGATTGTGGTAAAAGGTACTCAACAAATCTATTGTCATGCAATAGCTCATACATACAATACATGAAACAACAAGAAAAATTCTAATGTTCTTCCCTCATCTCAAGGTATGTCCTTCTAGTGTCTTAGTCATGTGTTGTCTCTTTGGAATTGGTTACTTCCCAATCTCTTAGGTTCTTTCTTCCTTGAAGCAATCAATCCTAAAATTCTTCTCCTTGTTTAAAATTTGTATATGTGTTATTTTGTACATTTTGGGGATGACAATTGTGTTGAGACAACCTTTTACATCAAGGTCTCTTTAATATTGATGACCCAAAACATTTATAGTTTTTTTTGTATGCTATTCTTATTTGTTCTAACCCTATGGCTTTGTGGATCTCATGTTCTAATTTTTTTTTTGTCTTGTGCAACTTTTTCTCTCTAACACATTTGTCTTGCAGGTCTTCACCCTTGGGGCATGATTTTTTTGGTTCAAAGAAATATCTACTTCCTCTAATTATTCTTTTAGTATCATGATGTTAATTTCTTTTAGTGTTCATATTCTTTTAGTTTCATAAGATCGCTAAAGTGGGGGAAAAATGTAGAGTAAAAAATTGCACACTCCCTTTTGCAAAATTTCCTAATTTTTTAAAACTACTTTAGTGTTCATTCCCTTGGCATTTGTGTAGGTTCATTTTAGCCCTTGCATCAACCTTTTCCCTCTCAGCATGCTCAAAATTCCTTGTCAAAATCTATCTTCCAATGTCACCTTTGCATTACCCACATGCTTCTCTTGCCATTCATTGATTTTGAGCATGATTCACTTGGACACTAGTGTACCACATGGACGTTTGCACATTGTGCATTTGTCTTGTAAAATATAAACAGTTAAATGTTGGTCCTGAGCATGCTTTCCACTTGTCACTTACCTTGGTTGGTATAAACAACTTAGAATCTTCTAGAATGATCCATAAACCATTTGTTCTCGCCCATTCTCTCTTTTAAATTCATTCTTTCACCTCCATTCAAGTCTCTTCGAAAGTTCTCTTGAAAAAACTTTCTTGTGCTCTTGAAAGTTCTCTTAGTTGCAATATCTTGCACTCTCTTACTATATCACTTGTTACAACAACGAAAGCCATATCTCTTTTGGCTTCCTCAAGCACATTTGGTAATATCTTTCTATCTCTCTTGTGCCTTTGAGCATCTTGGGATTTATCGTGCATCCCTTATCTATTATTTATCTCATGCAATAGGGGTTTTCCTAATCTAATGAGATTTGTTTCTATTTTCATATCTCACATAATAGGGGTTCTCCTCCACTTAGGATGGTTTGTTTCTATTAAGTTATCATTCATTTATCTATTCATATTTTCAATCTATTTATCTATCTGGGTGTTGTGGAGGTAGAAACACCAAAACATGGACTTGACCAAGGCAAGTCTCCAAACAACCTCAAACAATTTCCATCTCTTAGGTGTGTGTAGATTAATTGGAGGCATCCAACCACAAAGAGGTTATCCAAAGTACAAACCTAGGTTTTTGTGAGATTCTAAGCCTCTTCTATTTTAGCACATACAAGACTATAGCGCATCGCATTGACGTCCTTGGCAGAGAGGCTCAAATTTGGATTAAAAAATCTTTATCATTTGGAATTCCCATTTCTATAACCAGAATATTCTTTCTCTTTCTCTTTAAATAGATATCTTCACTAGTTTGGCTAGTTGCAGATATCTGAATGTGTATTATAAAATTGACTCTCAAATGAACATAGTTTCCTTTTTGTAGGATCATATTTACTCTACTATAGTGATCACTAGTTTCACCCCCTCCTCTAACTCTACCACATGATCAATTCCCCTATCAGGAGGAGATCTATAAGGGATGCTATTAAACACCATAGTGTGTCATGAGATTACCTTTTGTATGTCTAGATGATAGCTCTTAACCCACAACTTTGAAATAGTGGCCATAATGAGACACTTAACCAACTAGTCAACCTCATCATTGTTTAATAACTGCTCCATCCTCTACAATGAAACAAATTTGAGTCACCCATCTAATAAGCACCACTTTCTTTAATGTTCAAATCTCATCTCCAATTTTTCCAGGTTGAAGGTGAACTCCACTAAATACTTCATCCAATTCATACCAAGAATGACATCATAATCTCCCATATCTACCACATAAAAGTTACCAACCATCTCATATTCACCCATCCACATATGAAGGTCAGGAATCATGCAAGTACTTTGTAGCTTATGTCAATTATCTATAATCACCCTAAACCCCTCATGTTCTTTTATCTGTAGTCCTCTCTTTTTGATAAAGCTTTCATCAATGAAATTGTGAGTAGCTCTTGTATCTATCAATGAGACAACACGTTGCCCCTGCATCACACCCCTCACTTTGAAAGTTATTAGTTATTCAATACCTATAAATCTTGCAATGGTCTTATCCTCTCTAAACTCCATTTTTGAAGTATTTTCTTCATTACTTCTTTCCGAATCAGATTGTTGTTTTGATTTCTCTGATGTTGATTCCTCATAACAAAAATACTCAATCTACATTGCTTTTTATTTAATAGAGAACTTATGTGAAGGGTCCCATGGCTCTCTGCAACATAAGCATAATTTCCTCCTGAGATCATTTAACTACTTGTTGTCCAAATGATCTGAATCTTTCTTTTTCTAGTGGGAATCCTTATGGAAATATCTCTTGTCTTTATCTTTCTTTGATGGAAATCTCTTGGAATAAAATTTACTCTTCGGTGATGCGAGTTCCATATCCCTTTCCTTCTTGTAAACTTTCTATAATGTAGGGGGATTGAGGCCTTCAACCCACCCTTTCAATGGATCTACTAACCCATCCACAAATAGAACCAAGAATCTCCTATGTGGTATATTTGTCACTAAAATGGAAAGCCTTCAAAACTCTGCTATGAATGTTTGAACTGAACCCCATTGCTTGAGATAAACTAACTCCTTAAAATAGAGTACTAGATCCTTATTATCAATTCTTTCAATCAATCTCTTAGTAAACTCCACATACGAAGTGATTTGTTCATGCCCTATAGTGACCATACCATGATGTCGCCACTCATGTGTGAGGCCATCCAAATGTAACACTTCATATTTAATTGCTTCCTCCTCTAAAATGGGGGTTTTACTTAAAATAGGTGCCTACCTTCTATACCCATTCTCTGGCAACGGTCTTTCCAGGTCCATCATAATAGGGTAATGAAAGCTTGCTTGTCTTCTTCTGAAAATCATTATGTTGTGCCCTATCAATAGTATGTGGAAAATTTTTCAGTCTAACATCCATGTACTCCTTGGAAGTGATAGCTTCTTAGAATTCTTCACCTTCATTCTCCCAATCTTGTTGAAATTGATTTCGTTCTCTATGATTTGAGGCTCGTTCTCTAGTTGCACTAGATCCCTAGGTGGGAAGGTGGGTATAAGAGGTTTGAAGCTCATTGTCCTTTTTTGGTTGAGTTGCATGCCTGACATTATCATCCATATCCCCCCTCTATTACCACTATTATATCCATGATTTCCACTATTGTTTCTTCCATTGTTAACATCAATACCCATCTGCATTAGAATTCCATCCATTGATTTTGTTCCTAAGCTCTCTGGTCAATGCGTTGTTGCCCCTATACTAAAGCCTCCAACATATTGAATAATCTCTCTTCACCTAGATCTCTTTTCACCCATATCTCATGTGGCATGTTCCCTAGTATTCCTTGTGTTCTCTTCACTTGTAATATTGTTCTCTTCTCAATCCTCCTATCTTTCTAACCCTATCATGTTTCTACATGTAGTATAATGGTAAGTCCATGGTTACATATGCCAATTAGCCATATCACTGTCTAATCATTTTGTACCCACTACAATGACATGATACACTGCTCTGATACCACTGTAAGGGTCAACCCTAGCTTGTGGTACTATTTTTTTTGAGATGTTTTGTAGTTGTAAATGAATATCACATCAACCCAAATATAGAAAGTAACATAATGTATATACTAAATTAATGATAGTAATAACAATCATATTTAGAAGAACTCAATGTGCTTTCATAACAATATGTAAATCTACATTATATTTTAATGCTGAAGAAAATGCTGATATATTGTATTTCATGTATTCTTAGTTCATATTACATATACATTGTTTAATAATGCTCAAACAATAATAATAGTGAAATTGCCTACCACAAATGTTTCCCAACTTAGTTTTAGACCCGAAATGGCTTCCTTATGGTATGTACGACACACTTTGAGAACCTATAGGTTTGTATGACATCCCTTCTGCTCTCCTTTAATTTTTACAACTATGTCTCAGTGTTTACAAAATGACTAAGTGCTGATGTTTTACAAGTGGAAACAACACTATTTGTGGGAGTTTTAGTCTTGTACGACCCCTACAATCCTTTCCTAGCTACTGTAGTTCACTCCTAGGTAGTATCCAACATGTACGACATGTAACATTCTTTCCAAAATGATATAATATCTCCAACAAGTAATTCACAACAAGGCAACCATTAACATATCACCAATTTCTCCAATTGAACCCTCCAAGCAACTGCATATTAACAAATATAAATAATAACTATCTCAAATATGATTACCACATTGTAAACCCTTAGTAATCCTCTTGACCATGTCATTCATGAGGGATTTTGTCCTCACAAACCCTTGAAGAAAAATTTCTCCAATATTTTATAAATTTGTGTTCAATCCAGCACTTGAAAGAGAGCTCTTGATTTTTTTTTATAACGCTCTCATAAGAGCTCATTCACTACTTATCTCGCCAATGTGGGATAAATAACATTACTCCCTTTCTACAATTTATGTCTTCAATGTGATATAAAATAAAGAGACCCTTTTATTTAAATACTCCCCACTTAATTATAGTCCAACATTACTAAAGTTAAATATTTATATTTAACTTTATAAACTAACTTTATTAATGCATAATAAATCATATCAATGGTGTTAAAATCCTTCTGTCAATATTAAACATTTACTATTGACATGTCATCATCATTGAAGGCCCCGATCATGGCCAAATGACTTACTATAGATAATATGTATGTCCAAAATTGCCTTCAAACATCTTTGAATGATCCACATCTAAACTACCAAAGCCAAATGGCCCCAAAGTCCCTTAAATGTCCTGGTTAGCCTACAAGACAGTGAGGAAATAGGCTAATGACAACATTGTGCTACAAGTGCTAGAAAAAGGGGCATTAGATGTTTTCATATCTACCTCTTGATATTTTACAATTTCTAGAAGAGTTTAACCGCTGGGGGGAAGAGGACCAACAACCAGGTGTGTTTTAAGAGTCATGCACTTTTTGTGCACCCAAGTTTGAAATAACTAATTTTAAAGGAGCCAAAAAAAATATTATTAAAAATTCATAATAAGTTTCACATGTACCAATATGTAATGTCCCCACTACTTCGGTTAGTTCTTAATTGTGTGATCCTGCAAAAATAAAGTTAGTAGAGACAAATAAAGTATGAATTAGATATGAAATTAAACAATTAGATCTACCTATTTCTAGCTCCTAACATTTCCTGAGAGTAAGTCTGTCAGAACGGGCTTCCTAACCCTTGAGAAGGATCCTCTTGCTTGAAGGATATAAGATTAATTCTAAGCGATCCCTAGGTTATTCCACCATCTTTTCTAGAGCACATCCTCTAGGGGACTTACAAAGGCCAATATTTGGTCCTTTCCTCTTCTTGGAAGAGATATCCTTTATCCATGGCCTTTCACATATGCATATGTTGGTCATCAGTATATACTAGCTATTGATGATTATATTAACCCTCAAAGATTATATCAATCTCAAATTGACAATGGGATTATACCATTCTCTAATTGTCATTACATCAATCTCAAATTGACAATGGGATTATACCTGTAATGCCCCGCTAAGGAACCCAGGAGAATTTAACCTAATACATGTTACTATGTTTATAGAATATTTTTTTTCTTAAGTGTTTACAAAAAATGATGATAACAATGTGGAAGCAATACAATCATAAGATATAAACAAGTACATAAGTACAACTCAATTACAGCTAACAATCCTTGAGGGTCCCATGACATAAAATTACGTATTACTAATTTAACATTTTAGATTAAGAATAATTACAATTATCTCATATACAACCGAATAACAAATACATCCTATACCATAAGGTATATGTAATGATACAACATCCTCTGTACACAAGTTGTAGGGTAAGTCATGTAAAAATCAAATACAAAGTATATTACAATATTTGCAACTTTGAAGTACTGATACAAGATATAATTACAAACATCATAAGACAAATACAAATAAGCCTCCAATGAAGATTAAGAAGAAGGTAACAACAAAAAGCATTCTCCAACACCGCTATAGGAACGTCACAATCTCAAATGGTAAAAGAAAACACTACCACCCGACCTCATGGAATCAAAGGTCCACTCTCACCGTATTGAGGAGATAACAACAAACCCCACTCAGATAATAAACTCAATCAAAACAACTAAGCAAAGGGTCTTGAAGGCTTTCTAACTCAAAAGGTACCACCAACTAAAGATAAATAAAATATAATAAACATCAAAATACCAACGCGTACCAAAACACTAAATAACAGAACATCGAATAAACACACAATCACCAAATTACTAAAATACCAAAATAAACCACTAGGTAATACTGAAATAACAAAGACAAACCACTAGAGGCAAATACATAAAACTATGGAGGAGACTTAGGCTACATACTATGGGAGTGTCATCACATGGCTATCTACTTGAGTTACCCTAGACTAGCCACACTGGACCCTAGACCCTCAAGCATTGAGTTACCTAGGACTGGCCACTTTCAGCCCAAGACCCTCCATACGACCTCGCAGAACTAGAATACCCTCTCAAGAACATGAGGAATTCTAATCATACCTACTCTCTAGGCATCATCCCATTCCCATCCTTAGCCTAAACAAGCACTCAAGGCATAAATAAGGCAGAATCTCTAAATTATCTTTTTAATGAGCTCTCAAATTTTAATTACTATGTTATATCACTTATTAACACAACTTACAATAGGTTACCCTGGTACTGACCACTTTGGGTTCTAGACCCCTATTGTAAGCCACTATCTTAAGATTCTCATAATTATCCTCTCCTAGGCTCACAAACATAAATGACCACATAGGTTCCAACAAAGTATGATGATCAAAGCCATGTCCACAAAAGAATAAGAGGGACACACATTGGTCTTCAACTAAAACATC